>OY979695.1:64037895-64247263 GCA_963855945.1 Thereva nobilitata
GAGAGCGAATAGGTTTCATTCGCATCACGCTCTCACACATTGAAAAATTGTCAGAGCTTTCGTATAACGCTGGGAAATGGGGGACGGGGCACAAGAGGCTAAGAAACTCGAGTCCGTATAACGATGGGAAATTTGGAGGACGGGGCACAAGAGGCGAAGAAACTTGAGTCTGTGTGTGGCGTTGCATAGACATTAATACGTGCGTTTCATTGTCATGCCAATAGCCAGTATCTACGCCGATGTGCGCCCAACTACGCAGGCGTACGTACTTCACTTAAACTGAAACGCACCTATTTTTATTTAGATTAATAAATCGGTGACAGTGAAAGTGACTTCCAAATATATTTGGGTTTTATTGATTTTTTGAAAAAAAATTTCATCTTATTTATAAAAAATACCTAATTTTTATATTGTTTCTGTTGTTCCCTTGTTGTTGGTTATTATTGTTGTTGTTATGATTATCTATTAGTTGTGCATGTTGTGACAAAATAATTATTTTAGTTTTTTGTGGTTTTTGGTGAATTGAAGGCAAATTTTTAATATTTTGTTTAGTGAAATTTAATTATTAATATTGCCGCTATGGTGATGTAGTTATATTGTTGTTGTTAGGATTATTAGTTGGCGCATGTTGTGATGTAGTTTTATTTTTATTGTTAGGATTATTAGTTGGCGCATGTTGTGACAAAATAATTATTATAGTTTTTTGTGCTTTTTGATGAATTGGAGGCAAATTTTTAAGCGTTTGTTTAGTGAAATTTATTTATTAATATTGTCGCTGTTTTATTATTGTGCTGTGGTTATTATTGTTGTTATGGTTATTGCCTATGCATATAGTGCCAATCTAGTAATTGTAGTTTAACGTAACAATTATTATGTGTCTCGTGTTTTTGTAATTCACACAACATAAAAAAAAATAAGTTACCATTAATTGTAATTTTTACATTTTGTAGGTATATTCTAATAAAAAGTAATTCGGAAATTTACTTTAGATTAGTAGTCGTTGGTCGTGACCATTATTATTAAGGTATATTAGTTGTTTAAAGATGAATACTAATAACCAAAATAATAACTATATTGAACGGTAAAATAAATTGGCCAGAGAGCGCCAATGGGATTTTCTCAAAAGAAAAAGGGACCAGCAACGAGAAAATCTTTATGTTGACTCGAGAGAATTAGCAAGAGAGCATTCACAAAGATATCGCGAAAAAATAAATCAAAGGTACACGCAACAGGATAAGCTTTATCCTGTAGTACATCAAGATACTGTTGTACAAATACAAAATTCGCTCCCTCGACAAATTTCAGTCCATCAAAAATAAATCTTCATGTTGACTCAATATACAAACTGAAGACCCTTGCGATACAAAACTTAAACGAAAGAGAGAATTAGCAAGAGAGCGTTCACGAAGATATGTATCACCACATAAAACTGTAGGCGAAATAATGAAATTCATACATGACAATCTCCTCATATATACTTCGGAAGGTTCAACTTTATTAGGTCGAAACTTCAACGAAATCCCCATGATTTTGAGTGGCGATTTTAATATCAATTTTTCATCAGAAACGGCGCGTCCCTTACTACGTTTTCTGCATGAAAAAATTAATTTAACGATATCAAAAAATGTTGACGAAAAGACCACGACATATGGAACGTCACTTGATGCAGTTTTTACGCGATATTTAGATCAGTTTCAATCTAAAAAATATATTACATATTTCAGTTATCATAAACCGATTCTTTAGTTTTTAGGTTTTAATGTAAATAGAAATTAATAGATATTGCTAGACGATCCAGCCCCTGACGCAATGTCGTAAGTCGATTAAGCGACGGAAATAAGATATAAGTAGGAAGTGGTTTCAAGTGCTATCAACTTTCCGAAGCACCTACGGGCACTAACGTAGCTGGTGAATTGGGTAGCAAGATCCGCCGAAGTCACGTTTCCCCCAAAGAAAGCATGGGCGGTAGGTCGCTGATCCGTAAGCCCCACTACCGCGGCTCTGGTGAAAACTTTTGAGCGACCTTTTGAGGTTTAGTCAGTAGGAATCTGACACTACCGGTGCGGACCCCCCCCGGTGTCTCTTTTAGACAGGCGGTCGCCGGCATTTTTTGCTGCTAGACAGATGTAAGATTCTCTCCACTCCCTCGTATTAAAAAAAAAACTTTATTGTACTTCTATTGCCTCGGTAGTCTATGGAGTAAGGCGCCTGGCTACTATCGCCGAGGTCCCGGGTTCGAGTCCCGGCAGAGCCCCACGGTCCTTCGCCTTTCCCACCTTTCCCCCTGTCATAGCCTTCCGCTAGCACTGCCCCGCCCCACCAAGCGCATGTCATCGGATGGTTGATGGGATTCAACTTGTTTCAGGAGGCATAACACTCCAGCGAGTTGTTTCTCATTGCCCCGATGCCAGAGTCGCGATAGAAATGGTTGGGATTAGGTGGTTGTGGCAGTTCCTTCCTACTTCTCTCTTCCCCTTCACTATCTATCGACTAGAGCTTGCTGTTCGACATTGCACTCTATACGAAGAAAATAGATTGTCGACAGTACAAAGGGCTTTCCCTGAGCTCTAGTCTTCCACATAAAAAAAAATATTTCGTGCTGGTTAGTATTTTAATAATTCCGGCAGTTATTGGGCAACCAAGTTTTACTTCCAAAGTGTGGTCTTAAGCACACTCATATTTTTTGTGGGGTGTTCATGAGAACCCTTCTTTTGGTATGCTCCATTGCCTCATGGGGTCTTCATGAGGAACATACGGGGAAATTCTTCTATTGGCAAGCCCCTGAGACAGTCTGATGCTGGTCGGATAGAGTTTAAAAAGCTTAAGCTTAAGTTATTAATAGCTCTAATATAATATATTTAGTGTTCGTATGAAAACCATGCTTGTGTGCGACCCATCGACCACGTTCTTTCGTCGCAGCGACCTAGATAGCTCCTCAACGTTCTGGTTTATTTGGTTTATATGAAAATATTTTGGGTGTGGACTTCCCCACCCAAAGCGAAAGCGCCCCTGCTCGGGTCGCCCGTAAAACTTTTTTGGTCTAAAGCCAGCCTGTCTTGTAGAATTTGCTTGCATTCTAGATATTTCGTCAGCTTTCTATTAATCATTGTCTCTATTTTGTGGAGAAAATATAAATAACACAAGTTTACAAAATCAATTTTTTTTGTTGCATAAAATATTTTAATGGTTTACTAATTTGAGGTCACTGATTTCGAATCTACACTCAGTTTTATTGTATCAGTTTTAGTTTAAGAATTATAACGAGTGGTGTTTTTTTAGAAGAAATACTCTCATCGTACTAAAATATTTTATTTAAAAAAAACTACAAACTGCACTGCACGCAGAATAGTCCCACCTATCTAAAACTGTAAAAGTGAAGGTTCTACCCTACCAACTTCCAGAGTAATGAGCCATCAAAGTCAAAATTTTGTTTTTTTAACAAAAATATCAACTTCAATTACCTTTTTCCCCAAAAATACGTTAGTCAATATTTTTTTTTCCAAAAACGGAAAGCATGGACAATTTCCTATAAATACTGTCTCGACAATTTTTGTGTTACGGGCTTTATTTTTGAAGATATTAGCAATTTTTGATGTTAAAGTAGACTTTATTTGGTACTTTTCGTCATAAGCTTATGTGAAAAATGTACCAAATGAAGCCAATAAAACTCGAGCTGATACAATAAAACTGAGTGTAGATTCGAAATCATGACCTCAAATTAGTAAAAAACCATTAAAATATTTTGTGCAACAAAAAAAAAGTTTGATTTTGTAAACTAGTGTAATAAATACTGACGTCAAATTCTCTCAGATACCTTAAGTACGAGTATATGTAGGAAGTGAAAGACCTAGTGGAAGATATAATGCTTTTATTTTATTTTATATAAATGTTTAACTTATTTGTTTGCGATCCTTTCGCTACAACGGCTGGCTTAGCAATAAATATTATTTCCAATGTAGTTTTCTGTTTCCGTTTCGTGCTGTTTCCCTTCGTTCCATTAGGGAAGGATCGGAACTCTTGCCTAACCGGAACCCACATTCGGCCGTCCTGACTCTAGCATTCGTCCTCGGATGCTTCACCCGAACTGCTATCGTCCCTCTCCGAGCTAGCATCTCCTACTTGTGGATATGGTTTCATCAGATCTGCTGCGGTTGACGTTTGTTTTGGCCCTCTCCTTCTCCTATTTTCTCAACATTGTATCTGTTCGCTCTTTTTACCTTTGTTACCGCGTAAGGTCCTAAAAACTTCGGGTATAATTTAAGTCCTGAGCCAAACTGCGTACGCTTTATCGCTACTAACTCTCCAACCTTATACTTTCTCGCATCTTTTCTGCTTTTATTGAACTGCCTTTTGTTTTCTATTTGTATTTTGTGAATGTTTTCTTTTGCTTTGCTTCTTAGTTGCTCTCGATTTTCTACTAGTTCCTCTACTAATTCTTCTTCAATTATTTTTTGCAGGCTTTCGTTTCCGTTTATCTTCATTTTTATACCTGTCAGCAATTCAAATGGCGAATATTTTGTGCTTCTGCTTTTACTGCTATTCAGCGTCTGTTGCGTTATTCCTATATACTTAAACCACTTTTGCGGATCTTCGACTGTCATTTTGGATAAGACTGAAATGAGATTTCGGTTAATTCTTTCTACTTGTCCATTTCCTCTTGGGACCCCTGTTGTGATGGTGATGTGTTGTATGTTTCTTTCTGTACAATACCCTTTAAAGACTGCTGCTGTAAATGCTCCTCCTTTATCGGATATTATTCTGACGGGGTGGCCGAATATCGTACTTTGTGATTCAAGCTTTTCTATCACTTCCGCTGTATTTGTTGTTTTTGTGGGATACAGCCACACAAATTTCGTAAAAGCGTCGACTATGACTAAAATATGCTTATATTGCTTTTGTGTCGACGGCAACGGTCCTATATGGTCTATGTGGTAGGTATGCAACGGCCTTTCCAGTTTGTCGATGGGATTTAGAAATCCTTCTGCTTTTCCTTCCTTCCTTTGCGCTACTATGCATGCTACGCAATTCTGCAGCACCCTTTTTATGGCTTTTTGGCTGTTTTTCACGTAATATTCCTGGTCAAATATTTGCCTTACTCTTTCCGCGTTCAAATGTCCTCTTTCGTGTATTTCTCTAATAATTTCATTTTGCATTTTCTTTGGCAATGCAAGTAAGTGATCTCCGTTTTTATATTTGTACAACAAATTGTTTCTGACTATAAAGTCATCATGTGGTTCCTTCTCAGCTGCTTTTCTTAACGCACTGCATAATTCATCTTCATCTTGCGCTTTTCTTATCTGATGAAGTATATCTGATTTTATCAGCAATGTTGTAGGATACCGGCTTAGCGCATCAGCGTGCTTCATCTGTGTTGCTCTGCGATGATTGGTGCAGCATTCATACTCATTTATTATTAGTGCCCAACGTGCTATTCTAGGACATAAGTCCTTTTTTTTCATGGTTAGCTCTACCGCTTGACAGTCCGTGAAAACTGAAAATTTTAAACCTAGTAAATAATGACGCCATCTTTTTAGTGCTCTTACTATAGCTAGCACTTCTAGCTCATAACTAGAGTATTTTTCTTCATCTCGACTTGTTTTGAAGCTGTAATACTGCACAGGATGTAATTGGCCATCCTCTGAATCTTTTTGCAGTAGAATTGCTCCACCACCTATAGCGCATGCATCTGTGTGTACTTCTGTCGTTGCAGCTGGATTGTAGATCTTTAACACTGGTTCCTGTGTCAGCTTTTCTTTTAAAATTTCGAAGGATCTCTGCTGATCATGGCCGAAGTAGAATTTTTCTTTTTTCCTTGTGAGGTCGCTTAGAGGTTTTGCCAATTTGGCGAAGTCTTTGATAAATCTTCTAAAGTAGCCTGTGAGGCCTAAAAAAGCTTGAATATCCTTCAAGTTTCTTGGCGTTGGAAAATGCTGTACGGCTTTGGTTTTGTCTTTTGCTGGCTTTAATGACCCGTTCTTGATGATGTACCCTAAAAAGTTTATTTCTGTCTTCATGAATTGGCATTTTTTCCACTGAAACTGTAAGCCATTCATGCTTGCCACTCTTAATACCTCTTTAATTTTTTCCAAATTTTCCGCTTCTGTTGCCGAGGGAATGATTATATCATCCATGTAGACAGCTATTACGTTTTGGTGTATTAAATCTTTTAAAACTGTGTTCACATACCTTTGAAATATTGAAGGCGAGTTACAGAATCCAAAAGGAACTCTTCTAAACTCATATTGCCCAAACGGCGTTATGAAAGCTAAGAACTTTCGGCTTTCTGGTTCGATGCTTACATGGAAGAATCCGTTTTTCAAATCCATTGTTGAAAATACTTTGCTATTATACAGCTGGTCTACAACATCTTCTATAAGAGGCAGAGGGTATCTATCTTTGACTACTTTTTTATTTAACTCACGGTAGTCTATGCATATTCGCGCTGATCCATCCTTTTTCTTCACTACTACTATCGGACTTGCGTATTCCGAGTTGCTTTCCTCGATGATCTCATCTCTTAACCATTCCTGGATCTGCTTTTGTACAACCTCTTTTTCACCTGGTGACAATCTTCTTGGTGGTCGGTGGACTGGCGTTTTGTCGTGTAATTGCACCTTCATTGTAATACATGAATTTTTCGGCTTTTCTGCTTTATATGACCTTAATAGTTTTATAAGGGTTACTGCTTTTTGTTTGTCTTCTATATTTTCCACTGCTTGTAATATGTCGTCGTTGGGGAAAGTATTGATCGTATTTATTTTTTGCAATGGCATGTCATATGATTCTGCTTCTTCTTTTTTCTTTAGCTTGACTTCTCCGTTAATGATGGTTAAACTTGCTTCTGTAATAATGTTTTTCCCTATGATCATGTCCGTGGGTAGCCAACTATTCGGTGCGACATGACATTCAGTAAAGTACTCTTCATTGTCTATAAAAATCGAAGTGAAAAAGCATTTTGTCGTTTTGATTTCCCTGTTTTCTCCAAATCCCTGTACTCGGCTGCCTTCTTTGTGTTGTTTCATCTCGGCATTAATGTTGTTGTATATTTCCTCACTTATTATTGTTATATCACTGCCTGTATCTACTAGCGCAATTATATCCGCGTTATCTATACTCGCTTTTACGTGCATCCCTGGCAAGCTGCTTTTCCCTGCTGTATAGGTTATTTGATTGCACCTTCTTTCGTTTGCGGTGTTCTCTTTTCCATATCGTTTGCAATCTTTGCCTTTATGTCCGAATGTGTTACATTTAAAGCATTTATAACCTTTGTCACGGTCTGGGCATTGGACGACAGCGTGCTCCATCGATCCACATGCGAAACAGTGAGACGGTTTTCGTGTTTGCTCGCGGTTCAATGGGTTAGCTTCTTTTTTCGGAACGAAGAATGTGCTTGTCGGCTTGCTTTTAATACATTGTTTAATATGTTCATATACCTGTATTTTTTCCTTCAATTGCTTTATTGTGGTTGCTTCGTACAAAATTGCTTTATTTGCCGGATGGTCAGGTATGCCATTTACTATGTATTCTATTTGGGATTTTTCATCTATTGTTCCTCTGTTTCCTATTGCTATCATCCTGTAGATATATTCTTGGTAAGACTCTGTTACGCTTTTTTTCGTCGATCTTAATACATTATGTAGTTTGCTACTATGTATTTCTGCGGGGAATTCCTCCTGTAGTTTTAACTTTAATGTGTTCCAGCTTTTTATGTCTAAACTTGCTTCGACGAACAGTCTAGCTGGCCCTTCCAAAAGCTTTCTTCCATACATATATCGCTGTACGTCATTCAAATTGCAAAGCGTTGCAGTGTCCTCCAGGTCTTTGGTCCACTTCTCGACGTTCGTTTTTGCACTGCCATCAAATTTTTCTAAAGCATCTTCCACGTCCTTAAAAGAAAACGCTGCCATACTTACTTTTTCTGTACCGTTGATATTATTAGTTACACTTGTTGTAGCTTCGGTGTTATTGGTTATATCTGCTTCTGCGGCTGTAATGTCTGCTTGATCTGCTTCGTCTTCTGTATCTATTATGCTGGAGCTGCTTTCGTACATAGACCCTTCCGTATTACCTTTCTGCTTCGCTTCTTCTTCCAATGCGGCTTCTACTCTTTTTATTAATTCTTCTTTTCTAGCGTGTACAGGTTTACCTCGGCTTCGTAGTAATTCCTGCAACTCTTTTACTTTCAGTCGTTTTAAAGATTCTACTTCCGCGCTATTCATAAACGTACTCGCACCCGGACTTTACAATAATTATTAATAAATTTTATTTAATATATTTATTTTACAACTTTTTTTTTTATATATGTGTTTTCACTTCAATCAAATCGTTTTATATTTTGACACTATATTTTAACTTGGTATTAAACCAAAAACGTATTTGCCTGAAAATTTATTGCAAACTAAACCGCTTACTCCATTTTAATAAATTTTTCTTTTAACGTCAAATAATTATTTAATTTTAAATTGTTCTATTTAAATTTAAATTGTGTTGTAATTTCTTGCTTCTTTTTTCAATTGCTTGCTTTATTTTAGGAAACTCCGTCAGCCTCCGTTTTCTTTCTTCGCAAAATTTTTTTCTTTTTGAAAATTATAGGAGAATTACGTAACTCCTTGTGAAAATTTTTTCTTCCTAAGCTTCTAATTTTCTTTGGTTGAGCCCCCAATTGTAGGAAGTGAAAGACCTAGTGGAAGATATAATGCTTTTATTTTATTTTATATAAATGTTTAACTTATTTGTTTGCGATCCTTTCGCTACAACGGCTGGCTTAGCAATAAATATTATTTCCAATGTAGTTTTCTGTTTCCGTTTCGTGCTGTTTCCCTTCGTTCCATTAGGGAAGGATCGGAACCCTTGCCTAACCGGAACCCACATATATACCTCTCTAGTCCTGAAAAAAATTCCACTCATTCATTGGAATGTATACTTTGCTGATGGTGGAACTTAATATTCTCATGTCGAAGTGACTCATTTGGGAAACGTACATACGCTATAAAGGCATCTTTATTAGCTTAGATTGCGTTCGCACATTCTCCATGGAACCATAGGAGCTTATTATCAAAAGGAGACAAGTCCATTCGTATATTAAGGTAGATGTCCATTTTGTTTTTGTTTTTTTCACAATAACCAGTTAATGTATTTCTACGATTTTTTCACAATAAAATAATAAAATACTTTATGTGTGTCGTCATATTTTTTAAAAACAAATATTTTTTACTTTATTAGGCTTATGCACAGTTTTAACTCATTGCTGTAACAAAAATGGATGGAGGACATGTCACCTTTTGAAAATAAGCTCCTCTTATTCTGTATAGGCTTAATAGATTTCGTAGAGAAAGTAAGGTTGTTCACTTGCTACACTTCTTATGATCTTTTTATTTTGGCTTATATGTCAATTTTGAAAGAAGTGTACCGGCATAATGGAGCTCCTTGCTGGCGACAACAAGGCTACTGCCATCCTGCTTGGCTAGACATAAAAATTTGGAAACAGACATCCTCCCTAGTTTTCCGAAATTTTGTAGGGGTTGTTAAGCCGGTCACACGGTACACGCCAGCTCGCCGGAAGGGGTCGTGGGGTGTGTGACCGGACCAATAGCTATGGGGTTCACCACTTACCTAGTCATCTGTCTGAAAGTTCTTCATGTCTTCATAGTTATTAAGTCCATCCCCCCCCCCCCAGAGATCCAGGGGTGGTACCAAGGCATCATGGGACCTGTAACCACGTGAAATCACCGACGTGAGGACCCTAGAGAAAAGTCTCCCTTCACAACCGTCCTGGATACTCAAAGAAAAAACCTAATACTGCATGGTTAATACAGACGTAAACAGTTTATGTAACCTTCAAAATACATATATTATTGTAACATAATCTTAACAGTACCCATAAAAAAACAATAGTAATAATAACAATTTACTAACTGAAATGATTACGTGTATTATGTGTCCTGGTGTACAATTGGGCACAACAACAAAACTCGAGGACGATATGACGCTTGAACAGAAAAAAAACCACAACTATGAAATGTAACGATAACGTCGAATTGGCCAACTCGGTGTTAATTCAGTTTATTCGGTTTACTTTGTTTTTAGGGCAGAATCCCAATATGGCACGACTCCTGGACGCCCAGGCAATCGCCCTATAACAACAACTCAAAATGTTCTACGCAATCGCTTCAACAAAAAAATCGAGTGCCTGTTTGCACCCCCAAAATAGCTAGTGTAAGGTAGCAAAAATTAGAATCGACAGGATAATTTTGTAACAATTAATAGTGAGCAAATAATATTAGTGTATATAATAACAATTTGTATATCTATATATTTATGATAATTAAAGGTTAATTTGTATATACTAATTGCTCCTTTAATCCCTCATGGGACATAGGGCGGAAACAGTTGCCCTCCAGCGGACTCTGTTTTGCGCGACAGCTCTCAGCTCTGACCAGGATCTCCCGGTTGCTGCGGCCTCTGATAATAGGGTTCTCCTCCACGTTGTTCTAGGTCTTCCGACTCGACGGGATCCTTGCGGATTCCAGTCAAGGGCCTGTTTGGCTAGATTATCGTCTTCGCGTCGCAAGGTGTGGCCAATCCAATTCCATTTCCTTCGCCTGATTTGGTCGTCTATCCTTTCTTGGCCGGCACGGCGCCATAGTTCTTCATTTGAAATTCTATCTTGTCAGCGGATTTTTAGGATACGACGTAGGCATCTGTTGATGAAAACTTGTAGGCGCCCTGCGATGAATTGGGTGACTCTCCATGTTTCGCAACCGTACAAAAGAACTGCCTTAACGTTGGAGTTGAACAGCCGCAATTTGGTGTTAATTGAGATCTCTGTTGATCTCCATATGTGAAACAGGCATGCATATGCGCTTCTTGCTTTATTTATTCTGGAACTGACATCTTCTTCTGTACCGCCGTTTTCGGTAATAATACTACCGAGGTAACAGAATTTGTCTACCAGTTCCACGTCACCGTTATTTAGCGCTGTCCGTTCAAGGGTGTTTGCATTTATCCGAATTTCTTTTGTTTTAGTCGGATTTAGCCTTAAGCCCGCCGAGCTACTTTCTGTTGCCAAATTGTTTAACATGTTTTTGAGGTCCTGGTGTCTGTGGGCCAGCAAACAGATATCATCCGCGTAGTCGAGATCCTTAAGGCGGTCTAGCAATCCCCATTGTATGCCCCCTGTTCTTCTATCTAGAGTGCTGACAATAATGTCGTTTATTACTATAAGAAATAGTAATGGTGAAAGTAGACATCCTTGTCGTACTCCTGAGCTCACCTCAAAGCTGTCGGATAATTTTCCATTATGGAGAACTCTGCATTTGGAATTGTTGTATAGAGCTTTTATCAATTCTATTATTTTGTCCGGCAGTCCACGTTTCCGTAGAGCTCGCCATATAAAGCTCCTATTGACCGAGTCGAACGCTTTCTCATAGTCTACGAAAGCAAGGTAAAGGGGGGATCGGAATTCAGTAGACTGCTCCACTATGATTCTCAAGGTGTTAATATGGTCTATGCAGGAGCGGCCCTTTCTGAATCCAGCCTGCTGTCTTCTAAGCGTTCGATCTACTGCCTCTCTTATCCTAGATAGTAATATATGGGACAAGATTTTTCCCACCGTAGATAATAAACAGATGCCTCTCCAGTTGTCACATATTGTGGGGGACCTAACAATATGTATTTTGACTATGATACCTTCCGTCCAATCCTCCGGAAAGGTACAGGTGTTCCATGCTATTTCCAGAATTGGCTGTAGCGCATCTGCTATGAGGCTTGAGTCGGCTTTCAACAATTCTGGCGGGATGGCATCTTTTCCAGCTGCTTTACTATTTCTGTCTTGGATGGTGCACGAGTGGCGATTCTTATTGGCTGTGCATTGTTGTTATTTTCTTCAGGTTCCTGCGAAAAGGAACCATTCAGGGCGGCGAAGAAGTAGTCTCTCCATCTTTGTAGTTGCTCCTCGTCGCTGCACAGCAGCCTTCCATCCGCACTCTTTACGGCATGCTTTTTAGTAGAGTGCTTTCCCGAGAGCTGCTTAGTAATTTGGTACAGCACCTTACTGTTGCCTGTGTTTGCCGCGTTTTCCGCTTTCTCTGCGAGCTCATTTATCTGCCGCCTTTTATCACGCCGGACACTTCTCTTTACCTCCCGGTGTAATTGGGAGTATTCCCGTTCAAGTTGTTGACGTTTTTCCGGGTCGCTTGTAGAGTTCACGTTATTTTTGAGGGCCCTTCTGCGTTCAATTTTTTGCCAGGTTGTGTCCGAGATCCAGTGTTGCTGGTTTCTTTGGACATAACCGATGCTTGTTTCCGCTGCTGTTATTATAGCGCCCTTTGTTGTGCTCCACAGCTCTTCAATATTCGTGTCGTCAGAAACGGTTTGCTGGTTTAAGATTTGTTGCAGATTTCCAGCAAATTCTCTCCTTTTAGTGCTCTCCCGCAGAAGGTCTACGTTAAACCGTCTACGGTTTATAGCATCGCGTTGAACGTTTCTGATTGCGGCGATTTTTAGGCGGATAGTTGCTACTACCAAATGGTGGTCACTTCCAGTGTCTGCTCCCCTAAAGCTCCTGACATCCTCCAGAATAGTTCTCCATCTGCGGCTGACGGCCACGTGATCTATCTGATTTTTCGTTCTACCATCGGGCGATACCCAGGTCTCCTTGTGTATCTTCTTGTGACAAAAGTAGGTTCCACCTACCATGAGTTGATGGGAACTACAGAAGTCAACGAAAAGCTCACCATTGTTATTGGTAACTTGGCTTAGGCCTTGATTTCCAATAGTGTGCTCAAGGCCGGTGTTGTTGGGGCCGATCTGTGCGTTTAAATCACCCATCAAAACAATGATGTCTCCCCTTGGAATGGAGCGAAAAACCTCATTCAGTCGCATGTAGAACTCGTCTTTGATGTCATCTTCTGCGTCTTCAGTCGGAGCGTAGCATTGGACTATCGTAGTACTTCTTAGCCTGGTACGTAGGCGCACGGTAATAATCCTCTCAGAAACTGGTGACCAGCTAATGAGGCTGGACCTGGCTTCCTTGGTGAGTATTACGCCAACGCCATTCCTACGATTTTCAGTTTCGTTTCTCCCAGAATATAAGAAGGACTCACCGTTTGGGCAGATATGTTCCCCCGCATCGGTCCATCTGGTCTCGCTGAGTCCCATGACCTTGATTTTATAGCGGTTCATCTCGTTGAGGACTTCATGCAGCCGTCCATCAGCAAGCAGCGTTCTCACATTCCATGATCCGATTCGTGTCCTGCTTCGAAAAGCGAAGGTCGTCGTCGTGTTGTCCGTCCGGTTTCGAGGCAATGTTTGCCGATTCGTAGCAATTGTGTGTTTTATGGGAGCGGGTTGCTAACCCTCAGCCCAACCGACTTAAAACTCTGTTTTGTGGCGCAGAGAACTCGCCATTCGACCGTCTCCCTTTAGCTCCTTCCGAAGAAGTACCCCAGGGGGCACCGCGGGGAGGTGGGATTAGGACTTGCTAACAGAGCTGCTAGGTGTTCGTCTGCAGTGACTCTTCTCGGGTTTTGGCAGAAGTGACAAATCGGGTGCCACCACCTTCCGAGGTCTTTGTTAGCCGTTCGCCCCCCATTTGTATATATATAGGTTTATATAAATTAGAGGTTAAAATTTGTTCAATATAATTAGAAGTAAAATGTATGTGAAACATACCTAGAAGGCAGATATGTCACCAACCACAATGATCACAACGGTGAACCTGTTATGAGGGTTAACACTACAAGTAACAGCGTTATTTATTTTGAAATATGATTACCTACGAACAAAAGTTTAATGGTTCGAACCGGTGCCTTTAAATAATCAATAATGTGTAAAGATAATAGGTAATCAAAGATTGTAAATAACATTAATTAATATAATAGTCTACCCGGCACCACAAGAACACTCACTCGAACTGAGTCCTAATGTCTTTTACCTGTCTATTGACACTTTACTTTCACCTCCCTTACTAATCTAGAATCCGGAGAACTGAGGATATGCCGTTTGGATCTTTGGATGTCCGGTTGCTTCCTCCTCTAGCAGTCCTGTAACGACCAATTAATCCACAATGAATAATTGTCGATGGTGCATCCTTTCTTCCTTGTTTTGAAGTTCAGGTGCCTTTAATTTTCCCGCAATGACAGGAGTTACTTCTTCCGTTACAATATTCCAATACAAAGGTTGTCAGAATTATAAACAATTGTGAAGAAACTAATTAATTCTCACAAGTACGCTATACGCCCTGGAGATATGTAAAACCCTGCTAAATGTCCGGGGAGCACCCACTTCCATAATAATAGATAAAGAAGACGCCAGCGCCGCAACTTCTCCGATGATTCTCGTTCTGATCAGACCTGTCGCCAGCCGCAATTGAACGAGTGTTTTGGTTTTTAATCGTATGTTACACCTTTCCTGTATTGACCATCAGCAATCAGCCCTTTGCCGTGAACTAGGATCTCTGGTTCTCCCTGGTCAGTCTGCGACTTCACTGTTGGCTTGTAACCCTGCGGAGTCTCACTTGCTAAACCGCTTCCACACTAAAGGAACCTCGGGATTCTTTCGTAATTTTTGTACAAATCTGCACTAGTCCACTCTATAGTTACAAACTAGGAGCGTAGCCACGTTTATTTGTAATTTTTTCGATAATTATCTAACTTCCGACTCGGTACCATACTCGCAGTTTGCCATCTTAAACCAGACTGTCAAAAATTTCCAATTTTTTTTGTTCCAAGAAAATTTTGGTTTTTCTCGCCTACTTCAACTTTTGTTTAGTTCTGTGTGTTCTACTCGACTACTTCTCTAAATGACATTTCGAAATTTTCCGAAATTAAACTTCCCCTTCACTTCCATTTCGGTCACTCTCATACATTCATATACAATGGTACCTAACTTCACTTCATTTCTCATTTAGGGTAGGCCTAGTGGCTTAGAAGAATCGAATAAGCCCCAACCAGTTGTTAGCTTTCCCATATTGCCCGACAGTTATTTTGCGAACTGTGTTGTTGGTGTAGAAGATAGATAGGGGAAATTAGCACTGACTAGGCAGTGGTCCAATTTGCCAAGAGAAAAGTCTATCTCGCCCCGGGGCCGTGTTGGGTGAGAAGTAAGACATAGATCAAGGTGATGGGCTCCTTGGCTTGCAACGTCAGGAACTCTAGGACAATTTACAATAGATTGCACTTTTAAAAACATTTTCGGATTCACGGAACTAGTAAACTTTCCACTAAAGCCACTGACAAGCGGATATTCCTTGAAATTTATGACAATATTCAAAACCGGCTCTTTTCGAATCAAAAGCTTTTTTTTATTACTTTTTTAAAAATTTAATGATGCAATAATGGAAGCCGCACTACCAAAAATTTTATTCTATAATTTTGTTCGTAATAAGTGATATAACAGCCGTGTTTTTTTAATGAACTATATAGTTCTTCCGCATACAAATCTGAAAACCCAGGTTTTATCCAGGTTTTTATCCAGGTCTTGGGACATTTCAAAATTTCCCTTTCTTTTCGGAATGTAGCATACTTACCGGCTGTCGGAAAAACGTAATTTAAAATAAAAACAACCAACCAACCAAGTGACGAGAGCAAATTTGAAGGCATGAGGAAACAAATAATTTATTTTTTAGAAACTTATTCATTATTTTCTAGAGGGGAATTCGTGTAACAGTTGTTTACTGACACGCAACTTCGGATTAATTTTAATATATTTAAAGCACTGAAGATGGCGCTTATTGAAATTTCCCTTGTCGTTTTTTTAATGAACTGGATCGAAGACCTATATAGTTCATTAAAAAAACACGGCTAACATAGGAATTAAATTCAAGGAACTTTTTGGATACATTAACTTCTAGATACTTAAATTACAAATTTGGTAAATATGCTGCAGTATTACTAACTGATCTATGAGAGGGGATTTCCGAGTTACTACCACTTTGCTTTCTCAGTGAACCAATAACGGACGAGACAGAAGCTACACTTTCATCTGAAACTTGGGTCGTACCTCCCAGGATATCGTACTGAGCTAAAGTGTAAAGGAGTAAAGAAGACTTTTTAAAATAAAATGAAAAAAGTAAAATTACCCTGAATTTGCTGTTGAGCAAGTGAAGCCTCTTCATGCGTTTTATACCGTATGAAGAAGACTTCCGGTTTGATGGGCTGTGACGGCGGTATATCGACTTCAGTTTCAATATTTGCTGGATCTGATTTTTTTACTAAAACATAAATAACAGTTCTATCTTCCTGTTCCGGCTGTGTCAAGGAAATTTTAGTAGGACGTCCTGCATTGGAAGGAGCTTTTATAAAAATCACATGGTAGTTTTTTCGCGGTGGCCCAATGCTTAAGCGTTTTATGTGGACTTCTTCTTTCTCTTCTGGAGCCGAGTGAAAGTAAAAATATTTCGTTATTATTGGCTTTGGTGCAGTTTTCTCGAAAGTTTGCGCCAATTCAGAATGATAGTGGTGAAATTGATTTGAAGATGAAAAGGTCGGGTTTCTGTTGTAGTTAAATCCTTTTAAGTCATAGTGGAAATTAGAAACAAACTGTGTAGAAGGCTTAATCCTTTTCGGCCCTGGATTGGGCAAACTCCATGGATGCGAGTAAATATATGGTTGTTGACTAGCGGTTGTAGCAAAAACAAAATTTAAAACCTAATTGAAAAGATAAAATAAGAAAAAAGCTCATTTTTGTAATTTCAAAAATCACGAACCAAAAAAAAGTACATTGCAGATGTTTATCTTGCGAACAATAAAACCAACTGAAAGTAGGTTTTCTCGGATTGCTTCTTATAAATACTAAGATTGGTAAATTTTTCAGTTTTAAAAAATTCCCTTCATCTGTGTCCACCCGCCGCCATAACGAGTCGGCATTATGCGAGATGTAGAAACATTTTTCCTGGTGACAAGGAAACGAACGATAATAAATTAGAAGCCATTATAGACGCATGCCATGTAAGGTGCCTTCTTTATTGACAATATATTACCGCGAAATCGGCAAATACCTAAAATCAGATAGAAAAGTGATTAGACCATTAATGTGACAAGCTGATAGAAATATTTAATTGCTGCGAACGGAACTGGAAGGGCCGCCTGCGGGTTTTCTTTTGTTTATTTTGTTAGTCTCTTTTATTTAGACTCAGTTTAGAGGCGGGTTAAAATCGGTTGAGTTATAATTATTAAAAAGAAGATAACCACGTGGTCCAATACTTATAATATTTTTATTAAGATGGCACAATAATCGTTCGGAAATAATCTGATTTGCTCATCAACTAAAAAACCGCCTTAGGAATTAATATTGACAACCCACAACGAGTGCCAATTAGATTATTAACAATAATATGGAATAAGATTCCGTAAATTTATGGAATTCATTGATTATATTTATGATATTTAAAGTTAATCACGATACAGTAGGATTAAATACCAATAAATAAGATATTTTGACTGCTCTCGTGTGCTGTTACAAACACAAGTTCGAAACAGCGAAGCGGTCGATTAAGCTCAAAGTAATTAATAAAGAAAACTTAGACTAAACGTTAGACTTTTTTAAGTAAACATAATTAAGGCCAATTAAAATTTATTATTTTTGTGTTTTCAAGAATTGACGTTTATAAGTTACATGGATTTATTTTACTAACAAAGCCGCGAGATTTTATTGGCATTGCCTTAATTTCTTAACAATGAAACTGCAAATTATAACACACTAGAGAGTTATCGCGTGAACTATACCGCTTAAAAATATATAGTTTTCTTGGAAAACATAAAGATTTGTTATAATTACGTTATGTTCCGAAACATTTCGCATAATAACAGTGAAAATTGCGCAACTTTATTTTAAAATGTCAGGGTTTTTATATAATTTGTATGAAAAATGATTAAAATCGCATTATATCCCGAATGGTTACTCGAAGAGAAAAAAGAGTAAAGATCTTTTTTGTAGAGAATCGCAAGGGTACCAACTGTTTTTAAGTAGAACCAAATGGCCTAATATTTTTGCTAAAGTGTTCACAAACACTTATTGATCAAGTGTTATATGGTGTGAGGGTATGCAAAGGTTGTTATCCATTATTTATTTAACAACTGGCTAATGCTAATGAGCAAATAATGTACCATTAATTACCAAATTAAAAATCTCGGAAAATATCTAACGATATCTAATAGAGCCACCGATTCATTCATTCATATGCAAAAAAGCGTTTTTTTCACTTTTCGGAATTTTTTAGGTTAGGTTCGCCATTCCAAATTCAAAAAAAAGTTATCTTTTTACACGACTGCCCCAAAAAAAGGAGTGTAATGTGGTTAGGTTTGTTGTGTGTATGTACGTTGTTTTCTACCACCATAACTTCTAAACCCCTGAACGGATTTAGATGACTGGGGTACCGTTAGAATCGTTTAATGAGTCTGAGTAACATAGGCTAGGTTAATTTTTAAAAAAACAATATGGCGGCCGTCAGACGCAATTTACATAACGCCCAATTTAATTTTTTTTTCTGATTGGGTCAATATGGGTATCAAACGAAAGGTAAAATTGAGACGATTTCAAATATATATAACACTTAATAGATATGTGTTAAATGATCGCGAATTTTAAGCTTAAATAAAATTAAATTACTCAAAACGTCTTTTATTAACCCATCACCATGAATGAACACTTAATAGTTAAGCCTAGTATGCTGTTGAGGCGAAATTAAAATTCCCTAAACAAACGCTATGTAACACGACTGCCCCAAAAAGGAGTGTAATGTTTTCAGGATTCATGTATGTATGTTTGTATGTTTCTTTGTTCCACCATAACTTCTAAACGCCTGAACGGATTTAGATCGCTGGAGTACCGTTAGAATCGTTTAGTGAGCCCGAGTAACACAGGCTTTAATTTTAAAAAAAAAACAGAATGGCGGCCGTCAGACCCAATTTACGTCACACCCGATTTATTTTTTTCTTCTTCTGATCGGGTCACTATGGGTATCAAATGAGAGGTCTCATTGAGACGATTTCTGCCTAATCTATCAGCGTGTCTAAATTTAGATAGAATAAATCAAACTTCGATAACTTTACTTTAGCATTAAAACTGTATCTCAATAGTTATAAGTGCTATAATAATAAGAAGTAAAATAAAATCACTTAATAAAAACTACATTGGTTTACGAATTATAATCACTAAAATATCATAAAATAAAAAACAAAATAATTAAAAAATTAAAAAACACGACGCCGAATTAAAAAATGAACTAAAAAGTCAAAAACAAGTTTTTAGTACTAATGTAAGACAGAAACAAGGTAGAAGATATTTTATTTATTTTGTTAAGTATCACACAACTATCGTATATGTATAATCTGTATTTTTGCAGCCGGGGTACAAAATGTTACGAGAATAAGTACAATTAAAACTGTACCCGACTGAAAAAATACAGATTATACATATACGATAGTTGTGTGATACTTAACAAAATAAATAAAATATCTTCTACCTTGTTTCTGTCTTACATTAGTACTTAAAACTTGTTTTTGACTTTTTAGTTCGTTTTTTAATTCGGCGTCGTGTTTTTTAATTTTTTAATTATTTTGTTTTTTAGATTTTTTTTCCTATATAACCATATTAGTTGGCAATTATTAAATGGATTTGTGTAGATTGATTGGAATATTAGTGTTTGAGTCGGCCTTTACATTCTCGGTATTAGTTTTGGTGGAGATGAGACAGTACTTCGTTTTGGTGGCGTTAAATTCAACAGATTCATGCAGCCCCAATCAAGAATCGATTTGATATCCGGCCTGATCGAAGTGAACATCAGTTCACGGTGCTGAAGACAAGGTAGGGCACTAGCTTATCTTATATTGTCGAAGGCGTAAGAGTAACGCAAAGTACAGTCATCAAAGAAACAGTGAAGTGGGTTGGAGGGGATTGAGAGCAGATCAATAAGTTTAGGAAAAGCGCGTGCACATACACCGACGGGTATACGTAATTGCATCCGAAAGGTGGCATCGAGAAAAAAGAAATTTTCATTTTGGACTTAAGGCCACACATCGGGTGAGTAAAAATAACACGTTTTTTGAGAGACGATTTAAAAAAAAGTTTAATAGGTATAAACAAAATATTTTTTACATATAATTTTACATCATTATAGATTATAAAAAAAATTTGTTTTTTTTTGCAAAATTTTTTATTAATAAAGATGGCGTTAAAGTTGCTGCCTCAAAAAAAAGGTGGGAATCGGCCCGCATCATAACTCCCATCTGGATCGTTTGAAGAAAAAAACAAAAAATGCATGTGAATTTAGATACTAAAATACACATCTTAAACCTCAATGAAAAAAAATATTCAACATTAAGAAAGTTGTGCGACTTTGAAAAAAAAGTTGCAAAATGGACGTCATTTTTGGTCCATTTTTCGCGTGTAAAAACTAAAATAATTTTTCAAACACGCTCATTGAGACTTAAGATGTGTAGAATTGCATAGCAAAAAAGTTAAAAATAAAATTTGGAAATCGATCATCTACTTTTTCCGTTATCGTGCCGTTTTGAAAAATTGCGTTTTGAGATAAATGCATTTGAAAGTTTCGGAGTACGAAAAAATCAATATTACCTTTTATTTTTAGACTTTTATTCGTAGCTGTAGAATCTTTATTATTAGCGGGATTTATTTGAAAATTTTTGTACACATTTTTGAATAGTTGTACATCAATAATCAACAAAAAAAATAATCGGTTTTTAATTAAGTTTTTCCCGATGTGTGGCCTTAATGGTATAAAATAGCGGGCATTTTAAATTTTAGATAAGAAATGCAATTTTGGCCAACGGGTTCAGTATTTTGACACCAAATTTCAGAGTCAGAGTCCTTTTATAACATCAAAAAGTATATTTTTTGAAAGTTTCATGCAAATTGGTCTAGTTGACTATCTTGGGCATTAAATTGAAAAAAATGCAGCTTTTTTTACTGTTTTTTCACTTTTGTAGGTTATGTATGTACTTTAGAAACTTGAAACCACAGAGGATTTATTGTAAATTTTATTACGAAGAGACTGGTTTTTCAGTTTGCCCCGATCCGACTTATAGAACCGGAGTAATTCACATTTTAAGGACCTCTTACCGACTCGGAGCGAGTATTTTAAGTGATTTTTAAAGAAGGATTATGAGAAAATGGTAACAGGTATTGAGATAAAACTTGTTTTATTTATAGGGTAAATTCGGCGATTATATCTTGAGTTATCACGCCCGCCAATTTCAAAAATCATGTTTCAAATTAAATGAGTTTAAAGTTTCAAAATAAGTTGTTTCTTATATAAAACTTAAAAAGTTATAAAATTATCTTGTTAATATTTACTATAACTAATAACAAGTAAAAAAACATTCTTGAGGACTAAATGAAGACATTTATGAAACAAAAAAATTTCGAAAAAAATTTTCTTCGAGACGGTACGAGGGCCTTAAGCTCGAAAAACGTGGCAAAAAAACTTTAATTGTTTATAAAAAAAGTAGCACAAGTTTTTCAAGGTCCAAAACTTAGCAATATACTCCTGGTGATACCCCAAAACAGAATAAAATCATAATCTTGCTGTTACCATATTATACCTATCTTTTCATTTTTTTGGCCTTTTTTTACTGCACTACAACAAAACTCAAAACTCACGGCGTATTTATTGAGAAAAAACATCTTCAAATCCGGTACTCATATCTTCGAATCGAGCATCTCAAAATTTTTATCAAACTGCAATTAAATGTTTTATTTTTTTTGATTGTTTTCGAGCGGTTAAATAAGAAAATTTGAATTTCCCACTAAAATATAAATCAACACGCACCACATACTTCACGTACAAAAAACCGACGACTGGCGAGCTCGCTCCTCTTGTGCATTGATAATCTTGTAGAATAAATAGAAAGGACCATTCAGTGTACATAACGAAAATGTTCCCATAAAACACATCCAACAATACATTTCGTGCAGCGTCTTTTTTTTTGCTCAAATTTGCCGTTGAATGCCCGTTTGTACAGCTCAGTACTTGGCCATTTAAATCTTTTGGTCAAGTTTGGCCGTCGTTAGGCCGTATATGCTCTCATTAAGTCTAATTGCTCCTTTAATCCCTCATGGGACATAGGGCGGAAACAGTTGCCCTCCAGCGGACTCTGTTTTGCGCGACAGCTCTCAGCTCTGACCAGGATCTCCCGGTTGTTGCGGCCTCTGCTAATAGGGTTCTCCTCCACGTTGTTCTAGGTCTTCCGACTCGACGGGTTCCTTGCGGATTCCAGTCGAGGGCCTGTTTGGCTAGATTCTCGTTTTCGCGTCGCAAGGTGTGGCCAATCCAATTCCATTTCCTTCGCCTGATTTGGTCGTCTATCCTTTCTTGGCCGGCACGGCGCCATAGTTCTTCATTTGAAATTCTATCTTGCCAGCGGATTTTTAGGATACGACGTAGGCATCTGTTGATGAAAACTTGTAGGCGCCCTGTGATGAATTGGGTGACTTTCCATGTTTCGCAACCGTACAAAAGAACTGCCTTAACGTTGGAGTTGAACAGCCGCAATTTGGTGTTAATTGAGATCTCCGTCGATCTCCATATGTGAAACAGGCATGCATATGCGCTTCTTGCTTTATTTATTCTGGAACTGACGTCTTCTTCTGTACCGCCGTTTTCGGTAATAATACTACCGAGGTAACAGAATTTATCTACCAGTTCCACGTCACGGTTATTTAGCGCTGTTGGTTCAAGGGTGTTTGCATTTATCCGCATTTCTTTGGTTTTAGTCGGATTTAACCTTAAGCCTGCTGAACTACTTTCTGTTGCCAAATTGTTTAACATGTTTCTGAGGTCCTGGTGTCTGTGGGCCAGCAAACAGATATCATCCGCGTAGTCGAGGTCCTTAAGGCGGTCTAACAATCCCCATTGTATGCCACCTGTTCTAGTATCTAGAGCGCTGACAAGGATGTCGTTTATTACTATAAGAAATAGTAATGGCGAAAGTAGACATCCTTGCCGTACTCCTGAGCTCACTTCAAAGCTGTCGGAGAGTTTTCCATTGTGAAGAACTCTGCATTTGGAATTGTTGTATAGAGCTTTTATCAATTCTATTATTTTATCCGGCAGTCCACGTTGCCGAAGAGCTCGCCATATAAAGCTCCTATTAACCGAGTCGAACGCTTTCTCATAGTCTACGAAATCAAGGTAAAGGGGGGATCGGAATTCAGTAGACTGCTCCACTATGATTCTCAAGGTGTTAATGTGGTCTATGCAGGAGCGGCCTTTTCTGAATCCAGCCTGCTGTCTTCTAAGCGTTCGATCTACTGCCTCTCTTATCCTTGATAGTAATATGTGGGACAAGATTTTGCCCACAGTAGATAATAGACAGATGCCTCTCCAGTTGTCACATATTGTTAGGTCCCCCTTTTTTGGTATTTTGACTATGATACCTTCCGTCCAATCCTCCGGAAAGGTACAGGTGTTCCATGCTATTTCCAGGATTGGCTGTAGCGCATCTGCTATGAGGCTTGAGTCGGCTTTCAACAATTCTGGCGGGATGCCATCTTTTCCAGCTGCTTTACCATTGGCCATTGCATGAATTGCGGTTACTATTTCAGTCTTGGATGGGGCACGTGTGGTGATTCTTATTGGCTGTGCATTGTTGCTGTTGTTTTCCTGAGGTTCCTGTGTAAATGAACCATTCAGGGCGGCGAAGAAGTAATCTCTCCATCTTTGGAGTTGCTCCTCGTCGCTGCACAGCAGCCTTCCATCCGCACTCTTTACGGCATGCTTTTTAGTAGAGTGCTTTCCCGATAGCTGTTTAGTGATTTGGTACAGCACCTTACTGTTGCCTGTGTTTGCCGCGTTTTCCGCTTTCTCTGCGAGCTCATTTATCTGTCGCCTTTTATCACGCCGGACACTTCTCTTTACCTCCCGATGCAATTGGGAGTATTCCCGTTCAAGTTGTTGTCGTTTTTCCGGGTCGCTTGTAGAGTTCACGTTATTTTTGAGGGCCCTTCTGCGTTCAATTTTTTGCCAGGTTGTGTCCGAGATCCAGTGTTGCTGGTTTCTTTGGACATAACCTATGCTTGTTTCCGCTGCTGTTATTATAGCGCCCTTTGTTGTGCTCCACAGCTCTTCAATATTTGTGTCGTCAGAAACGGTTTGCTGGTTTAAGATTTCTTGCAGTTTGCCAGCAAATTCTCGCTTTTTGGTGCTCTCACGCAGAAGGTCTACGTTAAACCGTCGACGGTTTATGGCATCGCGTTGGACGTTTCTGATTGCAGCGATTTTTAGGCGGATAGTTGCTACTACCAAATGGTGGTCACTTCCAGTGTCTGCTCCCCTAAAGCTCCTGACATCCTCCAGAATAGTTCGCCATCTGCGACTGACGGCCACGTGATCTATCTGGTTTCTCGTTCTACCATCGGGCGATACCCAGGTCTCCTTGTGTATCTTCTTGTGACAAAAGTAAGTTCCACCTACCATGAGTTGATGGGAACTACAAAAGTCAACGAAAAGTTCACCATTGTGATTGGTATCTTGGCTTAGGCCTTGATTTCCAATTGTGTTTTCAAGGCCGGTGTTGTTGGGGCCGATCTGTGCATTTAAGTCACCCATCAAAACAATGATGTCTCCCCTTGGAATAGAGCGAAAAACCTCATTCAGTCGCATATAGAACTCGTCTTTGATGTCATCGTCTGCGTCTTCAGTTGGAGCGTAGCATTGGACTATCGTAGTACTTCTTAGTCTGGTACGTAGGCGCACGGTAATAATCCTCTCAGAAACTGGTGACCAGCTAATGAGGCTGGACCTGGCTTCCTTGGTGAGTATTACGCCAACGCCATTCCTACGATTTTCAGTTTCGTTTCTCCCAGAATATAAGAAGGACTCACCGTTTGGGCAGACATGTTCCCCCGCATCGGGCCATCTGGTCTCGCTGAGTCCCATGACCTTGATTTTATAGCGGTTCATCTCGTTGAGCACTTCATCCAGCCGTCCATCAGCAAGCAGAGTTCTCACATCCCATGATCCGATTCGTGTCCTGTTTCGAAAAGCAAAGGTCGTCGTCGTGTTGTCCGTCCGGTTCCGAGGCAATGTTTGCCGATTCGTAGCAATGCTCTCATTAAGAATGGTTAAAAATTCTACGGCCATCATATCACCCTTAAAAAATCAAGCGGCCGATGTTCGCCCGCTGTAAACCAATTTTTTATTTTTACTTGGGTCACCAAAGCGATGTATGCTTTGGTTGAGATGCTCGTTTAAAAACACAAGGAGATAGCCAGCAGACCGTTTTGGTCTAAAGCCGTATACTGCCTATCGTGGATAATATGGTTAGATTCTAGATTTTTCATCGGCCTTCTATTGATTATTGTCTCCACGATTTTGGAGATAACCAAAGTGATTGCTATTGGGCGGTAGTTTAAAGGGTCGCTGGCTTCACCTTTTCTGGAATGGGCTAAACATAAGCCAAGAGTTAGGATAAACTCCGGATAAACTCCGAAGACAGGGCAAAAAGTTTGCGCAGAGGTTTAGCCAAAGGTGAGGCAAATTTTGTAAGTACCATAGGGGGAATTTTGTCGGGGCCAGTGGATTTATTGACGTAGAGCTCTTTGAGACACCTCGCGAGTGCTGAAGTGAACCCCGTCCATTGAGTGGGTGGTATTCTCGAGGGTATGGGGTGTCATAGCAGTATGGGGTAAAGAAGAATTTGAGTCGAACAGAGATTCTAATAGGTCGGCCTTGGGTTTGCTTTTTGTTATCACTTCCTTGTTGTAAATAAAAGGAAGTGTTGAGGAGGAAGTGAAATTCTTCTTGATGGAAGTTACCAAGGAACGTTTTTACTGCCTGTAGTGGTATTGAGAATCTTACTTCTGAATTTATCATCGAATGATGTTTTGACTTTACTGATGATGGAATTACAGAAATTTCTCAATTTGATGTACTCACCTCACCTACGCTTAATGAGTCAGGCGAACGTCTGTATGCTCTATAAGCGGCTGCATACAGACGATACGTGATATGAAATAGCGCGTTTGCGGCTTAAAGTTTGCAGAACTTTTGGAATTTCCTTCGCGACAATATTCCAAAATTTCATTTATTGCAATTTTAACAATGTTCCGGATCTCGGCCAAGGTTGCAAAATTTTATAGTTTGCTTTTATGCTCTTCCCGACATTACATGAAAGTTTCAAAACTTTTGGAATTATTGTTAATTGATCGTCCACAATAACTGGCCTACTAGTCCTGCCTGAAATTAATAAGCTGACTGGGAAACACAACGAAACAACGAAGTAACAAAAGAGATATCAATTTGGATCAAAAGTATTTATTTCAGTTATTTAGAGTTCAATGGTAGTGGTAATGGGATTATGAATTAAATTTTTGAAATGCTGTGGTGTTCATTGCAAGGCCTTACGATGGGGTAACAAACGAAAAGTTTTTCAGTTTTATATATAAAGATAGCGGACCATTTTTATGGAAAAATATGTAAAACAAAATGGTTTTTAAAATAACTGACGCCCCACCACGCGTGAACTCGACCTATAAATTGCGTGTGAGTGGATCTGTATACTATAAACTTAAATGTGTTGAGTACAAATTTAAAAATGTCTTACATAATAGCAAGAAGGAAAAATCATTTTCATGACAGGTATATTTTTTTTAATGTACAAACAATAAATATTTTGCTTTTGAATGGAATGGGCGAGTCTGAAGGGATCATTGGGATCCACGGTAGAAGAAAAACATCACGTTGAAACTTGCCTTAAAATGGTAGCTTCAAGAACATTGCCCATGATTTTTTTTATGACCATTCGCATGCTATTGCATAGTTTTGGTGCATTCAAATTTCAAAGCAAAATGATTGGTGAACCAAATTTCAATCGCAAGTTATGTGGTGGCATTCCAGGTAAATCCAGTGAATTCAAAAATTCAACAGGGTAGTTAACAACTTCTTCAGGATCGACAGCAGTGTTGATCGGGTTGAATGATATTTCATTGCCAGGCAATGGCTGTTGTGATGAACGATATTTTTTGACTTTCCGTTAGGAAAGAAAACGAATAGCGCCGATGGTTTACCTACTCTCGAGCACGCCACGTACAACTGCCTATATGAAAAACATGGCAATTGAAGGTTTATTCCACACACTTCCAAAGATTGGCCTTGCGTTTGGAGAACAGGAAACTGAACACGCTTAAATTCAAAAAAGGTATGGAAAATGGCACTCGAGTTTCGAGTGCTGGGTCCTGCTAGAGTATATTACTATCGAAACAAAGCTTCCTATGACAGTGGTCTCTAGGAGTGAATTTTGAAAGTAGGCACCGACACCAAAACCACTGTCTTAACGTTAATAATATATGGTTAAATTTTTGTGGTGATCGGTTGCAAAGGAGGATGCCAGAAAATGTATGGACATTGGTACCCACTCCAATAACTATGTGTAATACGTCGTCACATAGGTTTTTTTGAGCTGAATATAAGTTAAATCTCTGTCCGTTCTGAGTAATACGGTCAGAACTGTACAAAGATTGATTTTTACATATCATCATGTATTTTTGTAAGCGTGTAACCTATTTCCATGAATAAGGTACCAACAAACGCAGAATTCCTCCACCTATCTATGATGGTAAAAGCGATGGTTCTAGCTGTTGTATTTATAATCACTTTATAATATTGTATTCTTAAATTTGAAGCTGCTGGCAATGCCGTATGGCCCGGGACAGTTAATCTCAGCTAAATGCACTTATACTTTTTATTATCCCGGTTCTTCTGAAATAAACCAGCAACCGAAGAAGTTGTCTTTTATTTAGTCATTAAAACATAACATTTTTGGCGACGAGCAATATGGTGTGTGCAAAAGGAAATTAATAAATTAATTTCGGGAAAAAAAAGTAACTTGAAGAATATTGTTACAATGTCATTACTAGGAAATATCGAAAAATTCGATCAATCAAAAAATAATTTTGTATCTTATTGTGACAGATTAGAACAGTTATTCATAGTGAACAACGTGGAAGATGAAAAAAAATTAAAACAACTTATAACGCTCATAGGTGGAGAAACGTACGAAATATTAAAAAATTTGTGCGTGACGTATTCGCCTGTTAGTAAAACTTATGCCAGTTGCAAAGAATTGTTGTTACAGCATTTTTCGCCCACCAGAACGGTAAGTTTGGAACGCTTTAAATTTAATAAACGGGATCAAAAACCCTCGGAATCGGTCAGTGATTACATAGTGCAGCTTAAACAGCTGTCTAGGTCATATAATTTCAGTGCATTTTTGAAAGAAGCGCCTGGCGATAGATTCATTTGTGGGCGGGCTGTCCAATGAAAACATTCAAAGAAAACTTTTGTCTGAGGCTGACATTAATTTTGAAACGGCATGTACCAAAGCATTGAGCATGGAAGCTGCATCAATGGGCGCGCAAGCAATGCATGGATCCGTAGTCGCAGCAGTGAGAAGCAATCGTGTAACTTTACAACAAGCGAAGGCTAAGTATTCAAATAAGCAAACCAATAATACACGTCCGTCTAATTGTAGGCAAAGTAAACAGCATGAAAATAAATATTTAGAGTGTTATCGTTGTGGACGTTGTCACGATCCATCGAAGTGTCCAGCAGTCAATTGGTCTTGCTACGCATGTCATAAGAAGGGACACACATCTGTAGTTTGTCACCGTTGCGCCACGTCGAATAAAATTAAGGGTATTGAAGTCGGTGACGTAGAATATGTTAGCGAAGAAAGTGAGTCAGAAGATGTATTAAAAATTAATACTATCAGGTACTGTAAAGGTGTAGCAGCCAAGTCACGGATGTCGCCTAAACTCATTTTGGATGATACAATAGCTCATACCTTTTTTTATAAAACGTCAGTCCGCTAATCACGCAAGTTATCATGGATGGTCAAATAATTGATGTTGAAATTGATACTGGTGCATGCGTAAGGCGCCCATTACACGATAGGTTTTGCTGTCGGTTTTTCCACAGTTTTGCCTACGCCTGACGGAAAACCTAACGTCTAAGGTGACGACTGACGAAATCCTCCGTATATTTTGATTTCCATTAATCATGACTGGTGGAATTGATTGCCGCTTGCATGAACGTGCAATGGCCGCCTAACAGTTATGTCCGAGTCAGTCTTCCGCAAATACTTTGGGAATCGTCCTCTCAAACCAACCACTGGAAAGTTAACGGCGGTAACTGGGGATATTTTAAAAGTGATAGGAAAAATATCTTTTATGGTGGAGTACAATGGAAAAAAGTCGTGTCTTGAAGCTGCCATTACCAACAGTCGACCAGCGTTTGTGATACTATTGGGACAAAACTGGCTAAATGTTTTATGCCAAAATTGGAGGAAAAACTTTATTTTAGCATCGTTAGCGGGTGGAAAATATTTTTGTGTTTTGGACCTGTGTGGCGCCTACCAGCAGATAGAAATTAGTCCTGAGTCGCAAGAGTTGTTTACCATCAACACGCATCGTGGTTAATACCGTTATAATCACCTTAGCTACGGCTTAAAATGTGCTCCATCCATATTTCAACGTACAATGGATGAAATTTTAGCTGGTACTGAGGCAATTTGTTATATCGATGATGTTCTTATAAAAGGTCGAACCATTGAGGAACGTTACCGAAACACCGAAAAGGTTTTGTCAGTGTTATCGAGTCGTCAGGTACGAGTTAATGTCGAAAAGTGTCAATTTTTTAAACAAGTAGAATACCTAGGCCATGTTATCACAGGAGACGGCATCAAGCCATGCCCAAGCAAAATCGTCGCAATTCAATAGGCTCCAGTCCCCCAGACTGTCACGCAAGTCAAAGCGTACCTTGGGTTAATCACATATTATAGGAAATTTATGGCAATGCAATCGAGTTTGTTGGCGCCCTTATATAATTTGACCAGATCAAATGTACCCTTCACATGGAGTCGAAAGTTAGATGAAGATTCTCCAATCGCATTTGCATCAGCTATCCTCAGTTCTGCTGAACAAAATTATTCACAGGTGGAAAAGGAAGCTGCCGCATTAATTTTTGGGGTTCGACGATTTCACAAATTTTTGTTTGGTAGGAAGTTCGTACTTCAAACTGATCATCAACCATTAAAATACATATTTGACACTCGTCGGAGAATCACAGCAACAGTTGCTTGTCGTCTACAGAGATGGGCGATTATTTTATCAGGTTATGACTATGTAATTAAATATAAAAAAGGACAGCTGATGTCCGCCCCTGATGCACTACTGAAATGACGGAACACCTCATCAACTCGTTTAGCGAGAAGGAAAATCTAGCCTTATCATATATTGATATTGCAACATATACTCGTAAGGATCCTGTTCTGTCCAAGATGATGGAGCTAGTGAAGAACGGATGCCCAAGTCAGGTGACAGATGTAGCATTAAAGTCGTACTTTAGTCGTCGTTACTCGCTGTCTATTGAACAAGGGTGTCTTCTTTATGGAATTGGTTCACTTATACCGATACCGCTCCGGCAACAAATTTTAGAACTTCTTCATCGGGAACACCCCGGAATAGTAAAAATGAAATTGTTAGCAAGGTCCGTTTGTTGGTGGCCAAAAATTGATGAAGATATTGCTACCATCTGCGAGGAATGTGTGCCATGTCAAAGAGTCAGATCGGATAACGCCGCTACCGAAGGTTATGTTGGATGGCCGAAATTGGAAAAACCTTATATTCGTCTACATGTGGATTTATTTTATTTTTTGGGGACGATCGACTCAACTTCAAAGTTGATTGACGTGCAACCACGTCAGATGTTGTCATTAGTAAAATGAAAACCTTCTTTGCTGTATTCGGACTTCCCGAACAGATAGTATCAGACAATGGACCTCCATTCAGCTCAGAGAAATTTTGTAATTTTTTAAAGAGAAATGGCATTGCTGTGCTTAAAAGCCCACCGTACTACCCTAAGGGAAATGGTATCGCAGAGCGAGCGGTACAGACAATTAAGAAAAATTTTCAGAAGCACTTCGAAACAGGCTGATACTACAGCCAAGGTGAAATAGAAGCGCATATTATGAATTTTCTATTCTTTTACAGGAACTCGCCTTGTCCTTCTACTAGAGTATGTCCAACAGAGTATCTTCTAAGGTATACACCGAGAACAATTTTACGGCAACTACAACCACGGTTCGGACAAAACAGTAATCCGGTTTCGCCAAATTTTGACGGCCATACCCACCAGAAGCCAATATTTTCCGCGGGAGACAATGTTTGGCTACGATCGAACAAGCAGTGGGAACCAGCAAAACTTTTGCAACCTTTGAGTGGGAGTCGCTACCTCATCGAACACAATAACCGGGTACGAATGGCACATCGACAACAGTTACGACCGGCTTTGGATCGTTTAACTTTCACACCGCCAATTACTGCGCCAGCCCATCACGAAGATGTACAAGAACAACCGAATACACCATCCCCCAGGAAAGTAACAGCACAGTGGAGAACCCTCTCAAAGATATGGTACCGGGTTCAAATGAGGAAACGGTTTCTGAAGGCAAGCATGCCCACCGAGACCCGCACCTGTTCTCAGACGTTCAACACGAGACCGTCAAGCTCCTCAACGTTTGATATACTCGTAGAGGCTTCCTTTTTTTATTTTTATGAAGGGAGAGAATGTTGTATTTATAGTCACTTTATAATATTGTATTCTTAAATTTTGAGCTGCTGGTAATGCCGTATGGCCCCGGACAGTTAATCTCAGCTAAATGCACTTGTACTTTTTATTATCCCGGTTCTTCTGAAATAAACCAGCAGCCGAAGAAGTTGTCTTTTATTTAGTCATTAAAACATCATAGATAGGTGAAGGAATTCTGCGTTCATTGGTACCTTATTCATGGAAATAGGTTACACGGTTACAAAAATACAGGGTGATGTGTAAAAATCTATCTTCGTACAGTTCTGACCGTATTACTCAGAACGGACAAAGATTTCGAACTAGGCGCCATAGTAACTTATATTCAGCTCAAAAAACCTATCCAACGACGTATTACACATAGCTATTGGAGTGGGTACCAAAATTTGCATTCTCCTTTATGCAATTGTTCGGGACATTGTTCCGATGCAGCATTCGAGTTTGCAAAACTTTTGGAATTTTGCCTGTAACTTTATTTGCAAAAAACTGTAACTTTTAATTAAAGAAATGTTCCGTAACCTTAAATTGGTTGCAAATCCGATACGTGCTATGAAATAACGCGTTTGCAGATTGCGTTCATACATTCCCATCAAACCATCTGTTCGGCCTGGGCTTCATAGATTTTGTAGAGTAAGGAATTAACAAACGCATACCCGCTCGTATAATTTTGGGGACACCGAGAGCAGCGGAGTTCGCATTGGCATTACGGAAACACAAATCCCAGTCAGTGGCTTGGAACAAGCGGTTAAGACCCAACGGCTGTCTTTTCCATAGTGCCAGACAGTTCTTTTAAGAGCTGTGGTGGTTGTGGTAGAGGATGGATATTGGAAATAAGCGATGGCTAGCTTGTGGCCCGAGTTGCCAAGGGTGAGCTAACACCTACGGAGTACCGCGTCGGATGAGAGGTAAGAAATAGATCAAGGAGATGGGCTCCTTGACCTGGAATGTCAGAAGCACTGGTGCCATTTGAGTAAGTTAGCCAATGTGCATTGTGTTCGTTGAAATCACTAGGAACAGGTGGCCTCGGTATTTTACTGAGTAAGGCGGCTGGCTACCATCCCAAAGGTCCCGGGCTCGAATCCCAGCAGCAACACGGTCCTTCGTCTTTCCCACTTTCCCCATCTCTTCCCTCTTTCAATTCCTCATTCCTCCTGTCATAGCCTTCCGCTAGCACTGCCCCGCTCCACCAGCGCATGTCATCGGTTGGTTGATGGGATTCAAGTCGTTTCAGAAGGCATAACACTCCAGCGAGTTGTTTCTCATTGCCCCTATGCCAGAGTTGCGATAGAAGTTGTTGGGAGTAGGTGGTTGTAGCAGTTCCCTTCACTACTCTCTTTCCCTTAACTATCGATCGACTAGAGCTTGCTGTTCAACATTGCACTCTATACGAAAAAATAGATTGTCGACAGTACAAAGGGCTTTCCCTGAGCTCTAGTCTTCCACATAAAAAAAAAAAAACAATGATTTCACTCTCCGGGAGGGAAAATATAAATTCGGAAATCCGTTCGGAAATAGCATCGAGGCTGAAGTGGTGGCTTCATTACTAATATTAGGGCTTCGGTATAGAAAACAGAAGAATATGTCGTGGTTATGGATAATTATTTTAATCCGGTTAAAGTGCGAGGATATACTACTATACACCTTCTGGAACGCCACGTCATTCCTAATATAAATGGCTAGTGGGCGGAAAATTGTGAACTAAGTTATACCCTCTCTCCTGAAATCGATCTAAATCAAGATCTGGTAACACTTGGGTTTCACTCAGTGCGGAAGTTCGCATGCAGTCCCCGAATTTTACAAAAATTAAAAGTAAAATTTTCGTCGCATTGAGGACTGTTTTGCGTAAGGTTCACGACCAAGGCCGTCTTAGGCCATGGCAGGGCCCTTGGGCACACACGAATTTGGGGCCCTTTTGGAAAGTAAAGAAAGTGAATGGTACAAACATTTTTATGCTATGATCTTATATTTATTATGGTTGATTGATACAAATCAAATATACATATGTATGTTATTAATTAAAGAAGTATGCTGCTAGTTTGAATTGGTTACGATTACAATAATGGTTTCTTTAGGGATTTCTGTTTAGAAAAATCTTCTATTATGTGCTCAAAGTCAATTTTTTGAAAGATATCACTTCCTATTCCTTTTTTATTCTGTTTAAGCCGGCTCTACACGATGCTTTGAACACCCTCCAAAGTTGCACGCTTGATGGTAGGACACATCGTGTGGCCGATGCTCGAACTACGAGTGTGTGGTTTTTGGACACGTTCGGGCTGATGTCGTTATTTACTCAATCGTTGGAAGCCAACATTCGAAAGAAACGTTCACCGCATCGTGCAGAGCCGACTATAGCTGTGAAAATGAGCGCTCTCCTCTACAATTGGTAACAATTAAGCAAAGGAATATTCTTGTAGAAACTTCAACATTTGGAAAAGTTTCTTCTAATTTATCAGAATTTATTAGCTTATGTAAGGTTGGGATACTTAAATCCGCTGATTCATTTGCTATGATTTTTAAATAGTGCCTTAAACCAACACGTCAAAATTTCTATTATCTGCCATAATTTCTATTAAATAAAAATAAATCACCCTACTTAATTGTCCGTCTTGAAGTTTAACACATTTGGGATTTCTCCCAACTGTCGACATCTAACATCTTTGTATAAGCATTGCATTGAAATGTAAAAATAAAAAAGTGTTTTGGTGTCTGATTTTTATTTAAAAGTTGACTGTAATTCTTAGTTAAACCCGACAAAAGATTAGATGGTGGAATGCAGAATTACATATTGCCTACATGGCAATGTCACGTTCTCTGTCAAACTTGGCAATGTCATTGGCTTATCACTGCTCAGTGTTGCCAGAAAGTCGCTAACAACGCCCTCATACAACTCTCAAAACCTTTTTTTCTTGCTTTATTTACCTAAAATAAAATAAAATTGTGTATAGTAAATGAATACATCGGCCGGTCGAGGCCCCTGTGAGGATGGGGGCCCTGGGCACGGGCCCCGAGTGCCCTTATGGTAAAGACGGTATTGTTCACGACCTCATTTGTAGCTGTCTGCGCCGGCGATGCATCCATCGGGGCTAACGGGAATGACCTTATTGCACTGTTGTACCTGCTAAGACAAGGAGGCTCCCTTCAACCGAAGCTGCATCGCGGTCAGTTGTCCGTCAGTCCTTTGGTGTTTGAATTTTGCAGTTGGTGGCTTTCAATTGGTTTTTATTATTATTTAATTTTTTTTGTTTTGGCGTGAAACATCTTTGCTAGCGTTGAGAGTAATTCTTCGATGTCGGGAACGTTTTGTTGGGACGATTCGTCCCATCCAATCTGTAATGAGGAAGACAGAATAAGATGGATATATTAAAGAAATAGTACCACCAAAGAAATGTCTTTATATGCCGCGAGCCAGACATATGCAAAATGGAACATTTGGTTGAGTGGTTGCCTTATGCCGGGTTTCCACCAAACAGACAGTTTAAAAAAACAGTTTTGTTTTTAAAAATTTTGTTTGTTTTCAAGTACCCACTCGATACTGGGCATGTTTTGTTTTTATAAACACTATTCTCCGACAAAAATCTTTTCAAAATTGTTCGATTTTTTCCAAACATTGATATTTTTGTTGACGAAAACAGTTTTTGTTTCTGTTTCTTGTTTTATTTGTTTGGTGGAAATGCTGCATTACGATGTTGACATTCCAAAAAAGTCGCGGGCTCAATTCTTAATCTCGGCCTTTAAATTTTATTACATACTAGTTAGGACCCGGTGCGCCTCACTGCACCCAACTTTAAAACATTTAAAATTAATCCAAACCTTCAAAACTAAACTCTTCTTAACCATTAACGAAAAACCAACTATTTCTATAAAAGTTTAAGACGTTAGATTCAAAATGCATTTATTTGAAGCATGACCAAAATTACCTGTGTATTCTGTTAAAACCAGCAGAACCCAACACTCGAAATTCGAGAACCATTTTCTATACCTTATTTGAATTTAAATCTAGAAGTTTCAATAAAAAAAATTTTCGAGAACAATAAAACAAAATTGAAAAATGAAACAAATATTTTATAGTTGGAAAAAGGAATGCCAAAAAACCAACTGTAAAATTGTGCTCATATATGGGAGTTAAATGTAACCGATCCCATACGTTAAAACATGTAAAATTAATGCAAATCTTGAAAATCTAACTATTTACAGCCTCTAACGAAAGAACCAAAAATTATTTCTGTAAAATTTAGAGATATTAGATTCAATATGCTTTCATATTAAGTGCGACCAAAATTACCTACGTATTATGTTAAAACCTCCAATCTTAAAACAAGTTAAATTAATGCGTTGTGTATGATGTGCACGAACTTGTTGCAATCTATTCACTTGTCGTTCATTTTCAGTCGCTCTCGAACGTAATTGGGACATGCCAATACGACTATTTTCATTATCCGTCGCTTGCTGGTCATCAGTGCGGTTTGCACGTGAAGTAGCTCGGCGTGCATTGCATTTGACTGACTTCGACGACCTATGTAAGCTCGTGTTCTCCCCGGCATTGTAATGAGCAATGTAAAATAACACGGAATTGTTTTCACAATCACTGAAACCTGTCGAACTATCCTTCAGAGCTTTACAATATTGAAATTCTCAAACTAAGTCCAAATTTGTTCCTATATCTAAGCTAGTTTTTTTAAAGTATTGTGTTGCTTTCACCCGAAGGTGTGATAAATGAGAACACTTGTTTTTATGGTTTTTATATTTATAATAGCAATTTTATTTAGTTTATTTGTTATTTTTACACGGATGTCTATAACTATCACTTAGTATATTAGTTTATTGACTAGCAATTTAAAATAGATCTATATAATATTTATCGGCTTTATCGCGATTGATTTTTCTAGCGTGTGGTTGTCTTAACAGAGCACGAGTAGAAGAGTGGAGATGCCGGAAGCTGGCTTCTTCGATAGGGACGATAGGGACGGAACGGAAAGCGGCTAGATCACTGAACTTTGGGTTCGGTGATCGCTGAAATGTTCTGATTGATCGTTATTGATCGTGTTTACCATTTCGGAATATGTTGTGTGACTTTGCGTAAAACTTAGTAATTAAGTTTGTACGCGGTCACCACATACTCCCCCCCCCAGCGTAGCGTTAACGGAATGTTACCGCTTTAGACGGCTTAGTTTCGTTGTCGCGGTCACAACCGAAGGCTGGCTTTAGCCTGTCAATGGATATTGACTTGGTTGTGCCGTTCAATTTGACGACGAAGTGTTTTCGCAATCGTTTGATTACTTCATATGGGCCCTCATATGGAGGTTCGAAAGGTTTTCAAACTCTGTCGACTCGTACGAAAACGTAGTCGGCGTTCTCCAGGGCTTCTGGCACGTAGGCATCCTTTTGGACGGGTTGCCGAGGATGTATTGCCTTAATGTTCTGCATATGAGAACGAAGGCGAGAGAGGAATTCTGATTCTTCGATTGGATTTTCATCGGTTGTGATAGAAATCGAATTGGGAAGTCTCAGATTCTGACTGTATACGAGCTCGGCTGGTGAGCATTGTAAGTCGGTCTTAATTGCCGTGCGTATGCCTAACATGACAAAGGGCAAGTCTTCACTCCAATGAGTAGTGTTATCTCTTGCCATTAAGGCTGCTTTTAGTTGCCTGTGGAACCGTTCGACCATCCTGTTTGCTTGCGGATGGTAGGCGGTTGTCCGGATTCTATGAGTGCCGAGTAATTTGGCAACTTCGTTGAACAGTTTCGATTCGAACTGCGTACCTTGATCGGTTGTGATCTCAAGTGGTACGCCGAATCGTGGGACAAATTCATTGACGAATCTTTTTGCCACTGTAGAAGCTGAGATATCCCGAATTGGGTATGCTTCAGGCCATCGCGTGAACCTATCGACTATCGTTAAGATATAAGAGTATCCACGAGATGGGGGTAGGGGTCCCACTATATCCATATGGATGTGGTCAAATCTATTATTTGGAAGTTTGAAAGCTTCCAATGGAGATTTGGTATGCCGTGAAACTTTGGACTTTTGGCAACCAAGGCATGATCGAGACCACTCATTGCAGTCAATAGATAAGCAAGGCCGGTTCTAAGCCACCCCCTCATATTTGCCTTTCCCGCTCCCCCCTCAGATAGCCTCACTTTGAGGTTTGTATGTATGCGTGTGCAACTCACACACACAGCCATACCCACACATACATCCATACCCACACGCCCACCCATACCCACACGCACACCCTCACACACAACCTGGGGGAGGAGCCACACACACGCCTTCTATGGAAAACACCCCCTCATATTTACCTCCCCGCCCGACCTATGTATAACATACCCCTTCATATTTACCTCGCCGCCGGACCTATGCATAACACATACACGCCACCTTGTATGGCATACCCCTTCATATTTACCTTCCCCCAGGCATTCCCCTTTTCTGGTTTGTTTATACGGCTGTGGCGCCACACACACCATCACACACACACATGGCATCGCTGTTGTGCGCAAAGGTTCCCGCCCAACAGGCACACCCTTCACATTTGCCTTCACCGATCTCCACATATACCAGCAGTATATTTCGCAACATACCCCACATACCATCACACACATGGCATCGCTGTTGTGCGCAAAGCTTCCCGCCCAACAGGCACACCCTTCACATTTGCCTTCACCGATCTCCACATATACCAGCAGTATATTTCGCAACATACCCCACATACCATCACACACATGGCATCGCTGTTGTGCGCAAAGCTTCCCGCCCAACAGGCACACCCTTCACATTTGCCTTCACCGATCTCCACATATACCAGTAGTGTATTTCGCAACATACCCCAATCGTGTATCTTTTCTTCTCAACTTCTCATCGCTGTTGTGCGCAAAGCTTCCCGCCCAACAGGCACACCCTTCACATTTGCCTTCACCGATCTCCACATATACCAGCAGTATATTTCGCAACATACCCCACATACCATCACACACATGGCATCGCTGTTGTGCGCAAAGCTTCCCGCCCAACAGGCACACCCTTCACATTTGCCTTCACCGATCTCCACATATACCAGTAGTGTATTTCGCAACATACCCCAATCGTGTATCTTTTCTTCTCAACTTCTCATCGCTGTTGTGCGCAAAGCTTCCCGCCCAACAGGCACACCCTTCACATTTCCCTTCACCGATCCCCACATATACCAGCAGTATATTTCGCAACAGCAGCTTTTACACAAGGTTATCGTGTATCTCTTCTTCTCAACTTCTCGTTGATCATGTGTGTATTTACTCTATGCTGTAGAAAATTTGGCTCTCAAAATATAAAATCGAAATTGTTGTTGTTGTTGTTGTTTTTCTACATTAGGCCACTGGGTGAAGTCACATTTTCTACGATATTCGAGATACCAACAATATATTTCGCAAAATCAGCTTTTATCGAGGCTTTCTGGATTTGTTTATACAAGCGCTGAACATGCGATCGAAGAATAGAATTTTTATCTTTCTTTCTTTCGGTCAATATGAGGGTGTGTATGTGTGAATGGAATAAGCAGAGAAGCAGATATCGACTTCTCGTAGATGAATACGATCGAGGCCCTCGTAAGTACAGGCCTGGAAGCAGACTTTTTGGTTGTGTCTGTGCGCGGCCAAAATCGTCTGACAGTTGTGGAATTAACATGGCCGAAGCCGTACGAAGCAATTTTTTAACTTTGCTTTTGGAATAAAAAGTGGTAAAATATTGTATTTTATCACTTTTTAGTGCACACGGATTATCAGTGATAAGTTATTTAGTGATCTGAGTCCATAAATTAAAAAAAAATTAGTGGTTAAGTGTATTTTAAGAGTGTTAATTGATTAGGTGACCATTTTTGTTTACAATCGCGGTGGTTTTTTTTGTTAATTTAGGGAAAAAGTGTTGAATTTGTGTAGTAATGGAATTAAAAGTGAATTTAAAGTAGTTAAAAATTATTCTAGAAGAGTTATTAAAACCATAAGTGCAAGTACTACCACACAACATGGATAACAATAACTTTTTCACTTTTCCTTCACATTTTTCTGCACTTATGTTTTTAATAACTATCCTATAATAATCTTTAATCACTTAAAAAGCACTTTTTATTATGTTACTACACAAATTCAACATTTTTTCCCTAAATTAACACGAAAAAACCACCGCGAATGTAAACAAAAATGGTCACCTAATCAATTAACACTCTTAAAATACACTTAACCACTCACTTCATTTTAATTTTTTTTATTAAATCACTAAAGCACTAATCACTGATAATCCATGTGCACCAAAAAGTGAAAATATACAATATTTTACCACTTTTTAGTGCAAAAACAATGTTAAAAAATTGCTTCTTATGGCTTCGGCCATGTTAATTCCACAACTGTCAGAAATTTTTGGCCACTTTTCAGCTATGTTAGATTAGTTGGCCTGTCTGCTTCCAGGCCTGTACTTACGAGGGTCTTGATACGATTGATATGAGTTTATATGTATGGTGAATGGTTGATATGAATTAGTCGTGTTTTTACTTTCAACCTATTAACAACGGATTTTTCATTTAATTAAAAGTAATGTCTGACATCGGGAAAAAAATTGTGTTGCTAATAAACCAAGCTTTACCTCTAATAAAGGAAAGCAAAAATGAAGTGGAAATTACAAAGTGGATAAAGTATTGTAACTATAACATTCGAATGATACATAAATATCAAAGAAATAGTGATACAATTGGTGAAAAACGAGGATTTGAAGCAAACATTGCGATGCTAAATTATTATCGTGAAGTGTTAAAAACCTTCCTGCATACTGGTTCGGGTATTAAAAATCGTGAGAAATTATTAGTGTGGAAAGATATACAATCCGCCTTTAGTTCTCGAATTAGGTCATCAGTTATTCAAAATCTAGGATATAAAGATCCAAAAATATTTTTAAACAATGCCGGTAAAACGTTAATAATAAGAGTTAAAAATATTTTAAAACAATTTTCAATGATAAAAATTAATACAACATTGTGTGGTGAATTTAAGAAAATAATGACAAATGGTGATATGTGTACAGATTTAAAATATATACAAACTGCTAATATAAATATTGACTTCGGAACTGATTTAAAGGAAATAGTGAATGATATTAAGGAGAAACTTTTAAGTGAGTTGGAAGAATTTCAGGAGCGGGATAGTGGATGGGCATTAGTGAAAATAATAAATTTAGGTGTTAACATAAACAGAAATTCGGTGTTTAAAGGATCCTCTTATATAGAATTGCCCACTGAGATAAAAAATAAAAAAGCATGTGTAAATGTAGAAAACGTTGATAATGCATGTTTCGCATGGAGTGTAGTAAGTGCATTACATCCTGTATCATATACTTCACATGCATATCGCGTAAGCTCCTATCCTCATTATGCTAGTGTATTAAATTTAAATAACATTGAATTTCCTATGAAAATAAAAGATATACCCAAATTTGAAAAAAATAATAATCTAAGAATAAATGTGTATACATTAATAAAAGAAAATAAAAAAATATTAACAGTGCCAATATATATCAGTAAGAATGAATATGCTAAATGCATACACTTACTGATATTTACTGATGATGACAATGCTGAGAATGAAATGAATGTGGATGGAAATTGTGGCAATTACCACTACTGCTGGATAAAGGATCTCTCAAGGTTAGTTGGTGCTCAAATTACAAAAAAGGCGCATAAAACATGGATTTGTGATCGATGCTTAAACCATTTCATCAGTGAATACAATTTAAACAAACATATAGAAGAATGTAAACAAATAAATACCTGCAGAGTCATATTACCTACAGAAAAATGGGTAAATTTTAATAACTATAAGTATAAAGAAAAGTGCCCTTTCATTATTTATGCTGATATTGAGTGCATATTAAAATCATTAAACGATGATACACAAAGTAATACAACACCCTATCAAAAGCATGAAGCTCATAGTATAGGATACTTCTTCCAGTGTTCCTACGATGAGAAATTGAGTTATTATCGTTCTTATAGAGGAGAAAAATGTTTGGAATGGTTCGCTCAAGAATTGGAGCTGATTAGCAAAGATGTATCGGAAATTTTTAAAAAGATAATTGCACTGGATATGAATACAAAGGACCGAGAGATGAGGCATAAAGCAGCCAAATGTTGTCATATTTGTCAGAAAACCTTTATAATATCTGATATTAGAGTTTGTGACCATGATCATCTTACTGGAAAATTTCGAGGAGTTGCTCATCAAACCTGTAATTTACTTTATCAGGATAGCCATGTTATTCCAGTAGTTTTCCATAACCTTTCTGGATATGATAGCCACTTCATAATAAAAGATATAGCACTTAATATTAATGGAAGGATTGATTTATTACCGCTAACAAAAGAGAAGTATATCTCCTTCACCAAACATGTAGAAGAGACCTCCATCAATCTACGCTTTATTGATTCAATTCGCTTTCTTCCATCATCATTGGATGCGTTAGCAAAGAATTGCACATCATTTCCGTTATTGGAAAAACAGTTTTCAAATAACCACTATAATCTTCTTCATAGGAAAGGTGTATTCCCATATGATTATGTTGATTCATGGGAGAAATTGGACGAACCAACCTTACCATCTAAGGATTCCTTTCATAGTCAACTAACTGATAGCGATATAAGCGAAGAAGATTATCAGCATGCATTAATTGTATGGTCTAGTTTTCATATTACTACTTTAGGGGAGTATTCGGATTTATATCTCAAAACAGATGTAATGCTCTTAGCAGATATTTTTGAAAACTTTAGAAACACATGTTTAAAAAGTCATAAACTGGATCCAGCGCACTATTTCACTACACCCGGTCTAACTTGGGATGCGATGTTGCTATATACAGGTGTTACATTGGAATTAATAACAGATATTGACATGTTATTATTTGTTGAACGTGGCATCAGAGGTGGAGTAGCACAATGTAGCGGAAGACGAGGTAAAGCCAATAATAAATATATGAAGAAATATAACCCCAATGAAGAGGACAAGTACTTAATGTACTTAGATGCCAATAATTTATATGGATGGGCTATGTCTCAATATCTACCAACTGGGGTTTTTAAATGGATTGAATCCATTGATGTTAATAGTATTCCTGATGATTCACCAGTTGGGTATCTACTTGAAGTAGATCTGGAATATCCAGAATCAATACATGATATTCACAAAGATCTACCATTAGCGCCGACTTGCATGAATCCACCTAATTCTAAAAATCCTAAGCTATTACTTACATTATTTAATAAAGAAAAATATATAATACATTATCGCAATTTGAAACAATATTTAAAAAATGGTATGATTTTAAAGAAAACTCATCGTGTACTTCAATTTAATCAATCACCGTGGTTAAAACACTACATTGACTTAAATACACATTTTAGAGCCAGGGCCGTAGCAACCCAGGGGCTAGGGGGGGCTTGGCCCCCCACGCCTTTGCGTTGCCCCACCGCGTTTTTCTCATTATATGAAATCGATACACTAGAAAAAGAAGGAACAAAATTAAACGACAATCGAAAACAAAAGCAATAAAGAAAACTATTTGTAAAATTTATACTTCGTTCAAAGTTTATTTTTTTTTAAATAACATTTAAGCATTTTTTTAAAATAATTGCACTTTGCGATTTTTGAGTGCATTAAAACGTAAAAGAACCGTGTCCAGGCCTAAAAAATCAAGTCTCTTGTGTTCGAAGGCCAGAAACGATAAATTATTTAATCTGTCAGTCGACATGCTAATACGTTGGGGCCGCATGACTCGGGTGAGGGCCGAAAATGAAGATTCACATACTGCTGTTCCGGACGGGAAAGTTTCGATTGCTGCAAAAAGGTTGTATACGTTTTCCATCCCTTGGCGCACCTTATGCAGCTCCGTCAGTACCACAGTTTTAATTTTTTTATCTTCCGGCCTTTTCAAATTGTTGAGTTTTACATTGTTTGCACGAATTTCATCTATATATTCTTTGGCAATTCTAAGCTGAATTTCATTTGGTAATTCGATGCCCAACTCGGCCAAAGGCTGCAGCTTTTCCAAATCCATCTCATCTGCTGTATCAATAGCGGTGAGAATGGCATCGTCTTTTACGAAACGATTTGTCATTTCGATTGACACAATGTCGATCGTTTCGTAAAATGCCGATTTTAGGGTGATGGTCGATTCGCTTCGTTCTCCCAGTGTTTCTTCGACAACCGAATCCTTCAGCACTGTTGATTGGCTTCGATTTCGAATTGGGCGGGGGCGACTTGAAGCGAGAGCCGGTTCTGTAGGCTTTAATTTCTTCGAAAGATTTGTAGCTTCAAAGTAGTATCTTTCGAAACTATCCTCTGTTCTCATTTTTTTTATCGTTGCATAAACGGCTCTAATGAGTGCCATTGAATCTTTGAATCCAATTGCCCGACCTTGCAACGCTTTTGTTACTGGTTCAATTGTTTGTAACAAATCTTTCATAAAGATTAATACGAATACAAATTCAATTGAGGCCATCACGTGGTACAATCCGGCTGCTAATGCTACATCATCACCGTCGAATCCTGCTGCACCGGTTATCTGAGGCAAAGTATTCATAATATGTACGTAATTTTCAAATATGGATTTTGAAGCACGTAAATGGCCAACCCAGCGAGTTTCAATTAATTTTAAAATGGAATGGCCTTCGTAATGTTGCTTTACTTTGTAGCGACGGAAAAATTTTGCAATGTGTTTTGCCTGAAAATAGACAGTAGACATTCATAATTGAAGATGATTGTCAGCTAAATATCAAACCTGGTCAAAAAATTGTTTCACCAGTTGAACACTTTCAATGGCCTTGATGACAACCAAATGAAATTGATGGCTCAGACAATGAAAATATGGAATTTTTCGTTTCAAATGGTTTTGAATTAATCTTTGCACACCGCCATCTTTTCCACTCATCACACTAGCACCGTCATAGCATTGACTGAAAACATATGCGAATAGATTAAATACATACACATACAAATAATTTAATTAGTTACATGGAAGTACTTACCTCAACATTCGTTCATTGCTTATTCCATTATCTTCAAGTATTTTCAATGTCTGTTTAGTAAAATACTCAGCATTTAATTCAGCGAATGTTTCCATCGTAATGATGCTTTCCTGAACTTGGCCGTTTCGCACATATCTTGCAGCAATCGCCACACATTCCTTGTTTTGTTTATCTTTTGTCCCATCCTCTAACAATGTGAAATATGGTACGTCTGATTCCATTATGTCATTAGCCACTGCCTCGCGTACCATTAAAGCCAAAAGCTCAATTATCTCATTTTGTACATCCGGTGATCGATATGTATAATGATGTGGCATATACGATTCCCATTTGCAGAGATTTTCGTTGTTGGCTTTTGTGTATAAGAATAATTTTTCGAATAAACCTTCATCCATATGTTTTTCGATATCATACGAGCCACGAAAAGCCAGTTCGTTTTTAACCAAAAAAATAATAACCTAAAGAAATATTTATTCATTAGGTATTTATTTATAAAAACTAAATGTTGAAAGCATTTCATAAATGAAAATACAATACCTCAATAATTTTTTTTACGTAATTACGACGATATTGCAGCACATTTCCCGATGCCATTTCGATAACAGATGAATTGGCTTTCTGTCGATCAATTGCTTCAGACCATTTGGCCATGCTGTTCAAGTGCATTCCACAACTCTGATGTTTTTTGAAGCCCTTATTTGATTCGAGAGCACTTTTCCAATTCGAAAAACCACTACATTTGAATACGTTGTCTCTTTCATGAGTTGGGGAAAATTGGCGGCATGCGTAACAGAAAGCAACATTTTTGGATACGGAATATTCCAACCAAACGTAATGATTCAACAACCATTTTTGATTGAATTTTCTTTTATCTGTCATCGGAAATTGGTGTCCAGAGGGTAAATCTAGCACTTGAGCCTCAATTTTCTTCAAAGTACCATACGGAGTGATGTCAGCAGGAGCATTTGGCACAACTTCGGCATCAGCACTGACATCTACGAAAAATATGAATTTTCAAGTAATCCAAATAAGAATTATCAACAAAAAACATTTATTCATCATTTACCTGCTACTTCCGTATCAGTAGTAACATTCAATGATACATTTACATTTATTTCCGAATGTGCTTCGGATGAGATTGAACTTGTTTCGATTACCGGAACAGCTGAAACAAAATAAATTGTCTTAGCATTCCTTTTCTGCTTCCCGATTCTAGATTTCAAAATAAATATTTCGTGATTTTTCTTTATACCTGACGATGTTTCACTTGATTTGTTTGTAATAAATGCAGTAAGCTTGGGCTGTTTCGAGTCTTTACATATATTGTCTGCGATTCTTCTACTCATTTTTACAGTAGTTATGATATTTCAATTTATTTTATTTAAAAATCAAGGTGAGCAGCGAACAAATGGAAAAACACACAAAACAAAGGAAACTAAACTAATCAGTTACTTCATATGCAAAGTCAATTGTGAAATTTGAATTTCGTTTGTAGTTTGTAGAATTTATACTATACACTCTTTCAACGAAACGCACATTTACACGCACTCTCCGCGTTATGTTCGTTATGCGCAATCCTTTTTCCCATACCATTTTTTGCCATTTTCTTAGAATGATGACGCAATTTTCATAGTGCACTCAAAGTAGGCCTTGCTTTCAAAAGGCCATATAACAGTGGAATGACTCTTTTCCCAAAGCATTATTTTACAATTCCCTGAAATTCTGAGAAATAACTCAAATCAATACGCATCGAAGATTGAGGGCATCTACACTGGTATATTAAAACATAATTTAGCAGGGTTACCAACTCGTAAAATTGTTTACCCCTTAGCACAGATCGAAATACTCCTAAATGTTGTTTTAATTTCAAACTATACAAGGTATTAAAAAAATGTTTTAAATATTAAAATATGCTTTATTACAAACATTACAATATACATTATTTATATACTAATTAGTACCTTAAACATTACTTGTGCTTCGTAATTTTTAAAATCATACATCAGAACATTATTTTTTTGATGGATTAAATGTTATACAATATCTACAATCTCGTTATAAAGAGAATCGTACCAAAACATAATACTTTGCAGCATTTCAACGGATAACTTGTTACGGAACTTATTTTTTACAATATTATAAATTGAAAATGCACGCTCGACGCTCGCAATCGTCATATACTTCGGAATGAAATTCCACTGGTTATTTAAATTACCGCCAACAAATTCAACAACTAATCCGAATTCGAATAACGAGCTAAGACAAATGACATATAAATTATCGTGTAACTGTTTCAAGTATTTCGGAGCATTGTTACAATCCCACTAAAAAAAACCCTAAAAATTTGAAGCCCCTAAAAAACCCATTCAGCATTTCCCCCCCCCCCCCAAATTAGCATCCTTGTAATCCAGGTCTACACGGGGATTCCTTAATCACGAGTAACTTTCTTGTCTTTACACGGAGATATCTGTGTGTGTGCCGATAATTAGATTCTAGATGCCTAGATGTAAGAGTAAGAGAGTAAGCAGAAGCAAAGCACATTGTGTATGTGTTTAATTTTCACGCCAAAATGTTCTGGTGAACATGTTACTGCACTACCCTCTTGTCGTTTCTATACCACTCTCGTAATAAACCAGTTCTGCTGCTGCTGAAGGAATCCTAGTGTAGATTGGGCCATTGGGTAGTATGGGCCGTTAAGCATATCGTACGCAAAGCAGATGATGTGTGCGTGTGTATATTGTTGAGGGAGTGTACCTCATTCTATTCTAATTATCTGTACTACCGACTATGCTGGCGGAAGGCAAAATTTTTAAAAATAGGCGTTAATTTAGTAAAATTTCCTTGCCCCCCCACGCAAAAGAGAGTAGCTACGGCACTGTAAAGCAATGAGCAACATCTTGGATATTACTGGGGATATAAATTATGATAATAGCATATCAAAAATTGATCACCACATCTATTCACCATTCTTAACATCATTCAAAAACAGCGATGAAATCCGTATTTCTGTGCAACATCAAGACCTATATGTCTTACCAGCCGAAAGTTTTATATACATAGAAGGAAAACTAATTAAATCAGATGAATCAATATCAGCCACTGCAGAGCTGGTGAATAATGCTATACCATTCCTCTTTGAGGAAATTCGATATGAGCTCAATGGTGTAGAAATTGATAGAACTCGAAATCTTGGAATTGCTACAACACTAAAAAATTATATATCATTGAGCGAAAATGAGAGTAAAATGTTACTCAACGCCAGCTGGTCACCTGATAAGTCGATTACACCAACCGAAGGATTTTTCAATTTCTGTGTACCGCTGAAATCATTGTTGGGGTTTGCTGAAGACTATAAGAAAATTATTGCGAATGCTAAGCATGAACTCGTATTAATACGAAGCAGGGCAGATGAAGATGCAATCGTATCACCAACAGATGATGTAAAAATTGAGATATTTAAACTTCAATGGCACGTTCCACATGTTAATGTTGCCAACCATGAGAAATTGGCCATATTTAAAATCATTGAGAGTGGGCATGAAATACGAATGCCATTCAGAAGTTGGGATTTATATGAGTATCCGGCGTTACCAGCAACAACTCATCACACTTGGTCTGTTAAAACGTCATCCCAGATGGAAAAACCTCGCTATATTATCTTTGCTCTACAAACAAATCGCAAAAATGATAGAACAAAAAATGCTAGCAAATTTGATCATTGCATGCTGACAGATGTTAAAGTACACCTGAATTCTGAATCATACCCATATAGCGATTTGAATCTGAAGTTTGATATAGATAAATATGCACGTCTATATGATATGTATATAAAATTTCAACCTTCGTACTATCAACGTCAATTCCAGCCGCTCCTCTCATGGGATGAGTTTAAGAACAATGCTCCAATCTCAATAATTGATTGCTCATGTCAAAACGAGGCTATTAAAACCGGTCCTGTGGATATAAGGGTGGAGTTCAAGACATCTGCGAACGTTCCAGCCAACACTACAGCCTACTGTTTATTGCTACATGATAGAATAGTGGAATACATACCACTTACCAGTGAAGTTAGGAAAATTGCATAGTATATCTCCTATTGTTATAATCAATGACATCTAAGGAGTCAAACTGTAAAATAATGAATAAATTCCCGGACTAAATATGAAGCTTCACTTCCTATGGGGAAAAAATTTAAAATCTCAACGAGCTGGTGAGAACCAACTCATTAACATGAAAATAAAATTTTAGAATCTAAGAAAAATAAATATCATATCAGTCTTAAGATCATTATCATGAGAGAAATCATTCTAAAAAGCTGTTTTGTAATTACTGTTAATAATTTTTAAAATAAGGATTTTCCATAAATACAATATTTCGGTGTTTTTATTTTATAAAAAAGTTATCCTGAACAGGTGGATGAAAAAACATCAACATTAAACCAACACACACACACATATCAGCAACCAGATAAAATTTTCATGTACCCATCATGTAAGAATATAGCAAAGAGTTCTTATCAATCAATAATATCTGCACTCAACGAGAAGTCGATATCTGCTTCTCTGCTTATTCCATTCACACATACACACCCTCATATTGGCCGAAAGAAAGAAAGATAAAAATTCTATTCTTCGATCGCATGTTCAGCGCTTGTATAAACAAATCCAGAAAGCCTCGATAAAAGCTGATTTTGCGAAATATATTGTTGGTATCTCGAATATCGTAGAAAATGTGACTTCACCCAGTGGCCTAATGTAGAAAAACAACAACAACAACAACAACAATTTCGATTTTATATTTTGAGAGCCAAATTTTCTACAGCATAGAGTAAATACACACATGATCAACGAGAAGTTGAGAAGAAGAGATACACGATAACCTTGTGTAAAAGCTGCTGTTGCGAAATATACTGCTGGTATATGTGGAGATCGGTGAAGGGAAATGTGAAGGGTGTGCCTGTTGGGCGGGAAGCTTTGCGCACAACAGCGATGCCATGTGTGTGATGGTATGTGGGGTATGTTGCGAAATATACTGCTGGTATATGTGGAGATCGGTGAAGGCAAATGTGAAGGGTGTGCCTGTTGGGCGGGAAGCTTTGCGCACAACAGCGATGCCATGTGTGTGATGGTATGTGGGGTATGTTGCGAAATATACTGCTGGTATATGTGGAGATCGGTGAAGGCAAATGTGAAGGGTGTGCCTGTTGGGCGGGAACCTTTGCGCACAACAGCGATGCCATGTGTGTGTGTGATGGTGTGTGTGGCGCCACAGCCGTATAAACAAACCAGAAAAGGGGAATGCCTGGGGGAAGGTAAATATGAAGGGGTATGCCATACAAGGTGGCGTGTATGTGTTATGCATAGGTCCGGCGGCGAGGTAAATATGAAGGGGTATGTTATACATAGGTCGGGCGGGGAGGTAAATATGAGGGGGTGTTTTCCATAGAAGGCGTGTGTGTGGCTCCTCCGCCAGGTTGTGTGTGAGGGTGTGCGTGTGGGTATGGGTGGGCGTGTGGGTATGGATGTATGTGTGGGTATGGCTGTGTGTGTGAGTTGCACACGCATACATACAAACCTCAAAGTGAGGGTATCTGAGGGGGGAGCGGGAAAGGCAAATATGAGGGGGTGGCTTAGAACCGGCCTTGCTTATCTACTGCAGTCTTTATTGATCGATGGCCAGAAGTATTTCTTGGTAACGGCTCGTCTTGTAGCACGAATACCAGGGTGAGAGAGACTATGTTCGGAGTTGAACGCTAGTCTCCGTAAGGAAGTGGGTATATAAGGCCTAGGAATGCCTATACTAGTTTCACACCACACCTGATGGGCGGTAAATGGTATTGGCGTGAGAACTAGTTTTACCCGTGAGCCGTTGCTGGGGTGTTCTTGAATAGACTTTAACTCTGTGTCACCTTGTTGAGCCTGAGCTAGTGTAGGCAGGTCGAAGGTGGCCGAGTCGACGTTATCGGTTGCTAGTGAGCGCGACAAGTAGTCTGCGACAACGTTTTGTTTACCCGACACATGTCTGATGTCTGTGGTAAACTGAGAGATTAGACCCAAATGTCTGGTCTGTCTAGGGGATCGTTCGGTCTTTGTGTGAAGGGCGCGAACCAGTGGTTTGTGATCAGTATAGACCACGAAATTGCGTCCTCCAACGAAATAACGGAAGTGTTTGATCGCTGCGTAGATTGCGAGAAGTTCGCGATCGAATGCAGAGTACTTCCGTTCTGTTGGTGACAGCTTTTTGGAATAGAAAGCTAGAGGTTGCCACCGATGACCGTTGAATTGTTCCAAAACGCCTCCGATTGCATAATCAGAAGCGTCAGTCGTTAGACTGTATTTTGCATCCTCGATTGGATGGTTCAGCAGAGTTGCTTCAGCCATCGAGGTTTTAACCTTGAGGAATGCCGCCTGACATTCTGCTGGCCAGGTAAATACTTTATTGGCACGTGAGCGGTTGAGAAGGTCTCTCAAATGCTCGTTTATCGGCACCAACTGTTCAGCCAATTTTGGTATAAATCGGTGATAGAAATTCACCATTCCCAAAATCTTCTGGATCGATTTGACAGAAGTTGGAGGTGCGAGATCAACGATAGCCTGAACCCGATCGGAGGATGGAAGTATTCCATCCTTTGTGATGCGGTGGCTTAGAAACTTAATCTCTTGTGCACCAAAAACGTATTTCTCTAGCTTAATGGTTAAACCGAAGCTATCGAGGCGTTTAAAGAGCTCTTCGAGATGAACGATATGCTCATCCTCGGTTTTACTGGCGATAAGTATATCGTCCAAGTATACATAAACGAAGTCGAGATCTCTCGTAACTTCGTTAATAAACCTTTGAAAGGTTTGAGCTGCATTTCGTAAGCCGAATGGCATACGAGTAAACTCATATAGGCCGAATGGCGTAATGAGTGCAGTCTTATGCACGTCTTCTGGGGCGATTGGTATGTGATGATATGCACGTACCAAGTCAACCTTCGAAAAAATTGTGCAACCGTGAAGATTCACGGAAAAATTCTGTATATGCGGGATCGGATATCTATCCGGCACAGTGACAGCATTCAGGCGACGGTAGTCGCCGCATGGCCTTCAATCATGTGAGTCCCGTTTAGGGACCAGATGAAGTGGAGATGCTGCGGGGGACGACGAAGGTCGACAAATCCCCAATTGGACCATATTGTCAAACTCTAATTTTGCCACCTTCAGCTTCTCCGGATGGAGTCGCTGAGCGGTGACGAAAGGTAATTGCCCTTTAGTCACAATGTGGTGTTGCACATTGTGTTTAACTGGAAGGTTAAAAATGGGCGGTTTTGTTAACGAAGAGTACTTCGTTAACAGCTCTTTGTAAATGCCGGTAAGTAGGCATGGATGGGATTCGGGGTTGTAGTCGACTGTAGCGCACACGTTAATTTTAAAATTTGTGCGCTGGTCTACTAAATGTCGATACTTGAAATCGACGCACAACTCGAACTTCGTTAAGAAGTCCGCCCCGATAATGGCTTTAGTGGTGTCGGCTATGATAAAGTTGTGGACATATCGTCGGCGTAAGCCGAGATAAAGTTCCAGCAACTTTGTGCCGAAAGTTCGGATCAGTCATCCGTTGGCCGCATTCAGAAGGACGTTCGGGCTTCCGTTATGGGCCGGGAACGCCTTGGCGGGAACAATTGAAACGTCCGAGCCCGAATCAATCAGAAAGTCCATCCGATTGTTGGTGTCTCGAACGAATAAACGATATGAGCGGCCAGTTATTTGCTCGCTCATTTCGATCCTCAGTTTTAGTTTTTTTAGGGTTGGTGGTGGCCTTTTTCTTCGCCGGCTTGGCTTGGCTACCACCGAAACTGCAGGGGGCTTTGCAGGTGCGTGCTTCACTACCGTAACGGTAGTGGAAGTAGCACAAGCTACCTCTCAGTTTATTGGCCCCTGGTGGCCGATTGGCCGAAGGCTGTGAAGGGCCGCCCTGCCGATTGGCGGGTGTTCGGCCTCTTGGGCTGTTTGGCTGCCGTATTCACTGCTCCATCTTGGAAGCCAACTTGTTGATGGCACTTTGCAGTGACATCCACGGTGGTTCCGCATTGGATGGTGTTGCGTGGACGGCGGACGCGTATGAGGCGCCTCCGTGTGGAAGCACTTCCCATACCTTGTCCGCTGTTGCTGTCAGCCCTACTAGCGATTGATCGCGAGCTGTGGCCAATGTGACCTGGATGGCCTGTGGAAGCCTCCGCTCCCACAGGTTCCGGATTAGGTCGTCAGTGACTGCTGTCGATCCGCCTGCTAGTGCCTTGAGAGCCTGGAGAAACTCGGAAGGTTTCCTGTCTCCAGGCTCTTGCACTGACAGCAGCTGCTCGAGCCGGCGCTTCTCTGAAGTGCCGTATTTCTCCATCAGATACTGCTTGAGTTCCTCGTAAGAGGAGGTATGGTCTGTGATGCTGAGCCGCATCGCCGTTATCGCCTCTTCTGGCAATGCGGCCATTACGTTATAGACCTTCATTTTATCTGACTTGTAGCCCGCCATTTGAAACATTATTTCTGCCTGGTAAAACCAGGAGGCGGGCTGATGTACCCAGAACTTCGGGATGTCTAATTTTGACACCGAAGTGCCGTCGACTCCCGAAGGTCCCGATTTTGGTTCCTCTACTCGTGAATCATTTTGTTCCATGAACGTATCTTCTGTTCTCGACATATTGTCAAACTCCCCCAAAAAAACTAACAACAACCCGAATTGGGATGAACTGAGGAAAATAGGGGATGACGCAATAACGCAAAAGTAATATATATAATAAAATATTATATATTTATATATGTATATATATGTGCGAAAATGATAAGTGATAATATTATAAAAAGTGAATATGGATATAATATTTTAAAACCAAATATATCCGTATGTAGAATTCAATAATTATCTAACGTAATATTTATATCAGCTGGATATGTATATATTTATTTAAAATTAAATGTATTTGTAGTGTAAAATTCAATAATTATCCATGTAATATTTATGTCACTTGAATATGTATGTATAGTATATAGTATTTTAGAATTAAATATATTTGGATTGTAGAATTCAATAATTATCTATGTAAATATTTCTATCAGTTGAATATGTTATATAGTATTTTAAAATTAAATATACATATTTATATTGTAGAATTCAATAATTATGTATGTAATGTTAATATTAGGTAAATGTCTTTCTAGTATTTATAAAAATGTAAAGCAAAATATGTATATAATGTATATGAAAAAAAATTATCTGTTGCTCCGTATGTTATTGGTTTTTCCGTTTGCTGGTTCAAGAAAAACTTGCTTCCTTTGTTTTTATTTGTTCTCTTTTCTGGTTCCAAAAAAAAAACTTGCTTCCTTTGTTTATTTTGTTCCCAGGTTGAATGGTCTCTTTTTTTGTATTGTATGTAGATTGGCACGAAAAGTGATCGTGTGCTAAAAACTTGAAATTTAATTAGAAAAAAAATATTTATGGATTCCTTGATAATTTTATATTTAATGTAGATAGTACTCTGCGTATTGTGTTTTTATTTAATTGTTAAGTTAAACTTTTTAAATTTTAAATAAGTACATTGAATTTACTCCACATTGAATTTATTCCGCAACACAGCACAATCGAGATCAATTTTTTAAAATAATAAATTTTTTAAGTCTGAAATGTGCACTGCGCGTTGCCGTCGGGGTCACCAATATTGTGTTGCTTTCACCCGAAGGTGTGATAAATGAGAACACTTGTTTTTATGGTTTTTATATTTATAATAGCAATTTTATTTAGTTTATTTGTTATTTTTACACGGATGTCTATAACTATCACTTAGTATATTAGTTTATTGACTAGCAATTTAAAATAGATCTATATAACATTTATCGGCTTTATCGCGATTGATTTTTCTAGCGTGTGGTTGTCTTAACAGAGCACGAGTAGAAGAGTGGAGATGCCGGAAGCTGGCTTCTTCGATAGGGGCGATAGGGACGGAACGGAAAGCGGCTAGATCACTGAACTTTGGGTTCGATGATCGCTGAAATGTCCGATTGATCGTTATTGATCGTGTTTACCATTTCGGAATAAGTTGTGTGACTTTGCGTAAAACTTAGTAATTAAGTTTGTACGCGGTCACCACAAAAGACAAAACGATGTTTAATGTAATAACAATTAGTGATTCGGCGAATCAGATTCGGTCATTTCAAAAACCACAGTCTATTTTTTTTTCAAACATACTTTTTTTGCTCGAAGCGCTTCCTTAAAGGTAGATGCGTACTCTGGGTAATAACCACATAAGTCAATGCATTCCTTGCTAAATAATACCGCGTAATCATTTCCGCCTTCGAAATGATATGAGTTTTCATTATGATTCAGATAAAAACGGTACTATCACAGCCGAGGAATTAATTGATGGATTCATTAAGCATTCATTCATACTAAAGTGAAAATCAAAGCTCTTACGTCTTTTTATCAGAGCTTATAGCCAACTGCAAATGTTGAAGCTAATCCAGATGAGATGGAGAATATGAATTAGGAAAAACCCAAAGGAACAACTGAAAAATCTAAAAAAGTAGTCATTTTGGGAATTTTCACTTCAGATTAGTTTCAATAGCTTCATGGCCTACCTATTGTTTGACAGATGCGTAATTGTGAAATTCTCATTAAATTTGGGTTACACAATTTTTTAGATTTTTCACCTGTTCCTTTTGGTTTTTCCTAATGCTTTTTTTTCTAAAACCACCCCTGTTTTCACTGCAAATCTCTGCTTTTGACACTTTTTAAACGCTTTTAAGTGTTTTAAAAGGGTCGACAATGTTATTCAAATGGGTGACGTCAAAATAAAACGTTTTAAGCGTTTAGAAATAAAACACTTTTAAAACCTCAGGATTGCAGTGTTGAGGCAAACAAAACAAAAAAAATTTATTGAAATCGGTCGAGCCATTTTCAAGTTTTTGCGGACTAACGCACGGCATTCATTTTTATATATATAGATTTATATTTCAAAGCTTTTATTTCAAATTATTTCAAAAAGGTATAATGCCGGATCCACAGGCTTGACAAGCATTCTCAAATTCAAACGTGTGGATAAGGCGTTTGGCTTGGCTTGTGTAAGCTTGGCGGCGCTTGTGGCCGATCCGGTGGAGTGTGGATATCACTGACATATAGATATGGACTGCTAATTGACAACTTTCAATGGCACCATTTTTCTCCAGAAGAAGAAGACCTTTTCTATGTAAACAACAATTTTTTTTCGAATTTAGAGGAAAATAAGTAATAAGATGTATGTTATAATTGATAGAAATAATTTTCCATCATTATTTTTTATTTAGTAGCAGTTTTTTCGTTAAATAAATGTATTTTTTTTAAATATGTGAAGGTTTTTCCCTCTGTTTAACGAACTTTTAAAAATAAAGAAAATAGAGAAAGAAGAAAAAACTCTATAGCTGTCTAGTTTTTTCTAATTATGTTTATATCGCTGACATGCACTGAACTGTTTTTTATTTTAAAACCGATTAAAGTTCATAGGATTTTGAAGGGGGAACGAGACAACGATAGTTTTTGGTGCCACTTTTTTGTATGGGATTTTGCTTATTTAGCAGTCCATATCTATATGTCAGTGGTGGATATGCTCGGCAAACCAAAGCAAACGTTTTCAAATTGCGAACGCTAGCGGCAAGCGTTTGTGATGCGTCCACACGTTTGTTTTAAGAAAGTGTTTTCAATTTGCGAACGCTTGCCTTGACAAACGTGTGGATCCGGCATAATAAAACAAGAAGTGCGCTATTTTTGCATAAGAGTTTAAGAGGACGTAAAATGACTTTTTTTATTAAATGTAAATTGTACAAAATATTACTGAGAGAGTAAATTTCTTAACTAGAATAATTTACAAAAATTTAGATAGAGCATTCGGATTTCTGAGTACTCTGTCTGTAGAAGGGCAGAATGGCAGGAAGTTACAATTGATTAATTAAAATGATTATTTAGCTAAATTTTCTATAAAAATGGTTAATGGATTTAAATTACTTTTTATACACTTTATATTAGCTTCACTTGTATGTCGACAGTACAAAGGGTTTTCCCTGAGCTCTGGTCTAAAAAAAAATGTAGTACGTTGTATCTTGTATTTTGTATGTTGTATGTAAACAAATTTTGCAACTTTATTTTGACCCACTTTTATATAACCGATCAACTTCTAATTTTGCACATAGGTATGCATAGTTCGCGTGACAATGCAATCTGACTTTTTTGTAAAAAATCAAGATGGCGGTTCCAAGATGGCGAGCAAATTTTGCATTGTGTTTCCTGACCTTCCGACATGGATATCAAATGAAAAGGTATGACAAGTAGAATACAATTAGTTGTGTGGCTTCATTCCAGATTAAAAATGGCGGACAACACAAAATGGCGGATTACCCTTTTCTTTACAACCGCCTCGGTGTGAGTAACACATGAAAGGGTATAACGAGTAAAATACAGTAAGCTGTGTGACGTCATTTTCAGTGTCGCGGCTGACATATGTGCACTGTACTTTTGGCAATAAAATTCATTTGAATTCAGTATTGTCATTTTTACTGCATTGAATGCGCCACATAAATCAGTATGGGCCATATGAAAGGCGATAATAAAAATTACGCATGTTCATCGCCGAATAAACATTACATAGGGCCCATTTCCCAAAATTCTGTCGCAGGGATCCCTTATGAACGATATTCCGCGAGAGAAAAATTGTTTGCACTCTCTGGGGCCTTTGTAAGCGATGGACTAAATAAATAAATAAATTAAAATTTTGAAAATCAAATATATCTTTATTTTGTAGCACAATAATGCTAACTAATTTTTGTTCGTTTGAATGAATTTATTTATGTGCCATTAGAGCAATTATTTCAAATACAATAAAATTTCTTCGAATTTTTGGTAAAATCAGCCCCGTTTCTACAAGAATCCTTTAATTTTTGGACTAGTTTTTGTGGTTCCTTTGTTACTTACTCAGCATGGTTCCCTTGTTACTTACATCATCTTGAATATGAAATCAGAATAAACCTATCAATGTAGAATAGTGACATTTACCATTAGTTAGTTTGCTGGCACAACCGCAGTAGACAAGTCTCAAGGAAGCACGTATTCCAAAATCATCTACAAATTCGATAAGAAGCTTTCGAAATCATCATTGCATTGCATGTCGCTTTGTCACGCGCAGCTTGTGTCCAAGGCTTATTGCAAGTAGTATTCTGACCGTTCATCATGGCCGAAGATCATCAACGGCATTGGTACATTTACAACACAAATCGGTGAGTATAAAAGGTACGGCCATTTTACATCCCAAACGCAAAATTTCTGTGCCATAAAAGAGCTCCAGAGTTGCGTTTCCACCTTCCGTTTGAGATGTAAAATGGCCTTAATTCTTACCAATTTTTCAATTTAAAGAAAGATAAAGATCGCCAAAGCTGTTTCACATCTTTCACGTGCACTGGGTACACGCGATCTTTTTTGTACTGTTTCGCATATCAACCTGTATTTTTGTAACCCTCTGACCTATTTTCATGAAAGCCCTACACGCAGAATACTCCCACCTATCTAAGAGTGAAGACAAAAAGAGAGCAGGTATCTGTTTTCAGATTTCCTGCACGCGGATACCTGCATTGATCGGCGCCGATATGCGGTGGTTCATGGCCATTACAAACGCATGTTAAAGCTGGTAAAATTACCAGCCACCATGTCTAGCTCCTTAGATGATGACTTATTTCTTTTCAAAAGTTCGGCTTTAAAATTAAAAAATAAAGTTACAAGTATTCATGCTGTAAATCCTGATCATCATTTGCTTATACAGCTAAAGGATGACAAAGATAATTTTAAAATATCCTATATCTTAGTGGATAGTGTGGATAGCCCCCTCTCTAGAACACTTTTTTCTCCAAATATATCCAGGAATAGCACCTGGAAATATTAACCACAAAGGATTTATTTAACGTTTGATGACCTATATATGTACCTATAAGTCGCGTCTATATGAGTATTTTAAATATTTAAAACGGCGATCTATCATGAATGGCAATTCGTACGGGAAAATGTATAATATAATTTTTTGTAGAAAATCGCATAATCTACAAACTTTGCGAAAACGATGTTATGCTAAGACTTACCGTTTAAGAGATATTTGCAAAAAACTGATATTTTGACCTTGAATAAAAATATTTCGCACCGACCGATCGTGTGGCAGACTGGACTTTTTATTTATCATGATGTTTTCAACGGCTGTACCCATTTTCAGCAACTTCAGAATTATCAACCAGATTGAGCATTTTTTCGTCTATTTTGACTGGACTAGAACTCAATAGCTTATACTTATTGTTAGTGAAGCCTTTTGAATCGTTTCGATTACCTTCAACCAAACATGAATTCTCCATCTTGCTTTTTACTGCGCAAGCAAAATAGCGTAATATTAAAGATTAGTTAAACAAATTTTCTTTACATTATTGTTTTTTATTATTTCTAATATTAACAGGAGACTTCCTGGGGTTACCAAAGGTAAACTTAAAATACATAGTCTTTACTAAATCGAAGGTGGTAAATAGGCTCCGATATCATCATGCTCAAAGTTCGATGTTGAACGGTTTATATTAGCCCCATTTACATCCTGTTCTGACTTTTCTAGAGAGCCTATTACCGAAGTAACTGGAGCTAAACCTTCGTCGGACACTTGACTCGTGCCACCCAAAGCATCATACTGGGCTACATTTTAATTCAAAAGTCAATTAAGGTCCATATGCTCAAATATATAAAAAGTACCTTGAATTGAATGTTGAGCATGAAGAGCTTCTTCCTGCGTTTTATACTTGATAAAGAACACTTCAGGTTTGCTCGGGGGAAATTTCGCTGATTCCAAATTAGCGTGGAAATCTGCTGCATCTGATTTTTTACTTAGTACATAAATGACTGTTTTTTCTACGTCTTGCGATTGTGCCAAAGCTAAAGCATGCCCTTTGTTTGATTCCGTTGGGGCCTTAATAAAAATTACCCGATAATGTTTCCGTAGAGGTGCTGCATTAGTAATGCCTTGATGCGATTCATAGATACTTTCTTCTGGAGCAGAGTGAATATAAAAATACTTCGACACAATAACAGGGCGTTGTTGCTTTTGTACTGCTGAATTAGACGTTGGAACAACATCAGAAAAAAGATTCCCTGAAGTAGCGTACGAATTAAAGCCAGTTTTACTGAATTGATGCGAGTTTACTCCACTTTGAAACCCGGGCTGCTGGTAATTATATCCTTGCGGTAATGCCATAGTAGAATAAAGAAAAGAAAAGATCTAAAAGTTTATTAATGTAAACAATCCTTTTGTCATTGTTATACTTACTAGATATAGTTTCATTTTTTAAACTAACTAACAACACGATGAAGTTTGACTATGCTACTGGTACTCTGATATCTGCTTTTTATACCTGACTTTATAGTTGGACACACCTAAAAATACTTTAAAGGTAGAAAATTGAAACGCATTTAATGCAATTATAGGTGACACGACAACTCATATAAAGATGTTATAAACTTTGCATAACTCTTAACGGACGAGGTGTTATGGTTACACGGTCAATGAAACTAATTTACACCATACTCGAGTGAGCGCAAGCGCACATAACATTTATATAGAAAACTCCAACCGTGGGAGTGGAGACTGCCAATTTTTGTAAATTTAATTACTTCTCTATTCATATTGACACCAACTAATTTTTATACTTTTAACACATTAACAAATATTTCGAATTGGACAATTTCAATGTTACCATCATCCACACTTTCAAAAATTATCTACAATTGTAATCCTATTATTTCCTAGTGTTTCGATTTAATTTACTATAGGGCGACCCCAAAAATTATTACAAGCCTTGTTATATTTATTTTTTATGTGGCAGTGGCAGGAATCACCTTTGTTCTACCAGTCTGTTATGTCGTTGGTAACGGCTTGCTTGGTGCAATCTCTAGTAGTAATCTTAGTTCAAACCCAGCGGGAAATAAAGCAAGTGCTTCCACTGGAAGCTTTAGTGATGCGCTTCTAGAGTATTTCGTATCGGAAGTAGGTTTGATGCAAGCTGCGAATTCTCTTGGTACATGACAATTCCCTGTGGATTTGCTTTGATTTCAGTTTTCATAGGTCTGAGCAACTAATGAGTAGTGATTTGTGAAGGAGCATAACTGGAAATTTTTGTGTGAATATCAAAATGTTCTTTATGTCTAATGCTCAAAAATGCTCTGTTTTTAAGTATGAAATATTTACTCTCTCTTCAGCTCTTTTCCTTCCTCTTTAATTAAAAAAAAAGCTTAAAAGCTTCGCATATCCAACAGAACCATAATCGCAAGTGCTTCCCGCTACATCCATTTCACAAGCTTCAGAAGCGCGTTTAAGGAAAGAAAGGGGAAGCGCATCTTTCTGATGACATCCCCATGTAAAATTGCAATGAAGTGGAATGGAACAGGCAAGCACTCCGTGCTTCCAAAGAAGCGCATTAACTGCCGTGTGGAAGCGCTCTTCTTCCCCGCTGGGAAGTTTAGTTCGTTTGAGCTCTTGAATGTTGTTGGAGTTCGGAATTGCACACTGTGGTAGTCGAGTTGTTATATTTAAGGAAATTCTTTTTTTGTGTAGTGTGAGTAGAAAAGAGGGTTGCAGAGGAAATGAGGCGAGCAGGCAGGTATAAGATTGTAGTACGCTATTACCCCGTTTATGATTAGGTTGAAAAGTTGAGTCGAGGTTGAGTTGAAATTTCGACCACCGTGTATGATGTCGTGTTAAGTTCACTTTGGGTTGAAATAGAGTTGAACTGACATCAAAACATAACCTCTTTTTGTTAAATTCTTGTTGTATATTTTTAAATATTTCTGACTTCCTATACAGTTTTTCACGAAAATGATAAAAGAAACTTTGTTCCTGCATTATTTCTAGCATTGTTTTCCGGATGCTCCAAAACAATTCTTTTAGCCATTGTCAAAATTAAATTTCCACTGTTATTACATATATGGGCAGTTCTACAAAAACAGGAATTTTAGTGGGGTCGGCTCGTGGATTCATCATTTCATAAGTTATGTCCTTAAAGTTTAATTCAAATAAAAGTTTACATCGGTTTCTAATTGGGGATTCAAAATCAGTTATTTCAAACAAGTATTTATTAGGCCTGCAGATCATCCCCATTTTATCGCCGAAGTGATGGAAATGAGATAACCGGTTGAAACTAACTGCAGTCGATAGAGGATGGGAAAATGTATCTACAGTTGATTTTGGCCGAAGTTCGGACATTGCCAACATATAAAAAAATTATAAAAATGCATTTTTTTCGTATGCGCTGTTTGAACTAGTGTTGGGTTAGACACGATTATAAAATGTGTTTGTAAGAGGAGCCTCTTTTTCCTTTTGAACCAGTACAATGTCTCACTTCAAATGAGGCGAGGTGTGATTGTCGCATTGGTGGGTATATGCTCTCTTACTTTTTTTAAGGCAGTAAAATTCTCAAGTTGAAATGAGGCGAGGTGCACGTAGGATAAATATCTATTAGTACATGAGGTGGAGGGCGTGCAAAATTCAGGTGTTTCGGGTTCCGGTGCATTTGATGTCGAAGTGGAAGTAAGCGAAGCATTTCTGATGCTATCTGTGTTTACAATCTGAGATTCACAAATTGCAGAGAAAACATGAGGTTGCTTGCTCTTTGTGTGCCGAATTAGATTATAAGCAGCGCCACCTTTGTAAAACAAAACTTTAGCACAGAAATTGCATTTAGCTTTATCATTTTTTAAGTCCACAAAATATTCCCATGCCCTCGATGTCTTTTTCTCCTCAGCCATTCTTAATATATTAAATTAATCACAGAAAAAAAGAAATGAATATTATAAATGTTGGTTAATAAATAAATACATATGCAGACGTGACATACGTATGTAGGAGAAAAAAAAATAAAATAGTGCTTTTTTACATTTTTTTCGTGTAAGAAGAAAAGTAGTTAATTTTTTTTAAAACTGCCTTACGAAAAAATTTAAATAAAAACAATTTTGTTTACTTAGGTTTTTGTCTATAAAAAAATCACTGAAATCTTAATTCGCAAACTAAATTACAAAAGGTGCTAGCTTAATTTAAGTCCCTCACCAAAATGACAAAAACAATCAAATTAAAGAAAGAAAGAAAATAAATACATACCAATGTAAAGCTTTTATTATGGGTTTGATTCTCTTATGCATAAAACTGTCTCAGAGTAGGTACGAAACCTATGCCTCCAGAAAGTATATTTATATTTTACAATCTCACCTCGCCTAATTTAAAGTTGGGAATTTTGATGTCGCAAAAGAAATAAGAAATGTCTCTCCACTATAAAATTTCACTCCCTCGAAAAATGTAAGAATTGTCTCTCCAGGACAAAACTTCCCTCCCTCGAAAAATGTAAGAATTGTCTCTCCAGGACAAAACTTCCCTCCCTCGAAAAATGTAAGAATTGTCTCTCAAGTACAAAACTTCACTCCCTCGAAAAATGTAAGAATTGTCTCTTCACTACAAAACTTCCCTCCCTCGATAAATGTAAGAATTGTCCTCAAGTACAAAACTTCACTCCCTCGAAAAGTGTAAGAAATGTCTCTCCATCCAGTTCGTATTTACAATCTCACCACGGCTCAGTTTGAATAGGATATTTTACTTCCGCAAAAGAAGTGAGAAATGTTTCTCCCGTTCGTGTTTACAATCTCACCTCGCCGCAGTTCAAATTGGATATTTTACTGTCGCAAAAGAAATAAGAAAATGTCTCTCCCGTTCATGTTTACAAGCTCACCTCGCCGCAGTTTAAATTGGATATTTTACTGCCGCAAAAGAAGGAAGAAATTTACAATCACACCTCGATTCATTTTTCTCGATACACGTTCGGCTCATATACCTGTAGGACATTATTTTTGAACCGGGACATTTAAAATAATTGAGGCCTCAGTACAATTTACATCGTGTAAGAGTAGATAGGCTATGTGAGTTCGAGCTCAAAATCCCATAAGGTTTATACAGGGGGTCTAAATTCACCTTTTCCGCCATCTTGGATTTTCTTTACTGTGCCAATTGGTTTGTGACGTCACAGACAGTAGTGCAATGATGATGATGACGTCATCACGGTTGTTGTTGTATGGCTGAATGGGTACGGGGTATGGGTACTGAGTACAGTGTGGAGTACCGGTACGGAGTACGGGTGCGGGGTACGGGGTACGGGTACGGAGTACGGGTGTGGGGCCAGACGCCACATGATAAGACGTCACCTGTCTCGAGAATTTGATAATGCTGCAAGTGTTGCAAATTAAATTATAATGACATCATCGGTCGTTGTAAGGCTGAAGGGGTACGGGGTATGGGTACGGGTACGGAGTAAATGGTTTTTGTCGGCCGGTTAGCCCGACGCCACTTAATGCTGCAAGGAAAACGAGTCAAGATGGTTGAAGATTCAAATAAATATACTGACAACTTTCGTCAGTACCGCTACAAACACCCCCAATTAAACATTGAAGATGAAGATTATGATGATGATGATGAAAATTCAAACTTATACGACCCCAATGAGCTAGTTGATCGATTGAGATGCTTAGCGCCAACTAGAGAAGGAAAAGAAATATTTTGGATACTTAAACAGTTACGAAAGCATGAGATTATTGAATAAATGAACTTGTAGCGAAATCAAACAGCTCAGTACCAAATCAAACAGCTCAGTGAACAGACCGTTAATAAATCAGTTAAAGGGACCTTTGGCTAAAATGGGCTATGAAAAGGATATTCAATTGCTTGAGAACATTGTAAAAATCAAAAATTCAATTAGAAAGAAATATAAAGCTTTAAAAGCTGGAAGACTTCAACAAGCAACATATCTGGAGGAAACCTTTAAACCAATCACAAAACCTCTTAAACAATTAGTAACAGATGCAAAATTGGAATCAAAAGATGCAGTCAAAGTTGAGCCAAAAGAAGAAGAGATAGAAGATGAAATACCTCAGAATGATGAAACATATACACCACCTGCTCGTAAATATTTAAAGCTGGAACCAATTAGCACCCCTCTTAGGGATTATTCTCTATTGAGAGATGATGATGATGTAGAAGCTGATGATGATGAATTTGCCACACCTATACATCCATCAACATTGAGAGAACATAATTCGCCGATATTAGAGTCTCCAGACCAGATACTAAGCAAATATAAAGAACTACTTGAAAATGACAGTACAGAACTTGATAAAACTTATGGAGTGTACTATTATAACAATGCATGGAATATTGGTAATTCGAGATTAAAAGTTGATAAAGAAATCTTTCTTATAAACGGCAAGCAATATAAGATAACTGAAGGCTTAGCTGCATTAATTTTTATGAAACGTCCCAAGGGTTACTCAAAACAAGACTTGGACAATTATCGAACAATCCTAAACGACACATGCGCCCACAAACGTGATTTTAAGGAAAACCAGCAAGTAAAAGGAACAAAAAGCTATAAATATAAAAAGATAATAAAAAAGTTGATTCGCACTCCGCATACCGGTAAGGGTATAATGCGAATTCTAAACGACAATATTGATTACATCTATTGGGATGACCCCAATGAACTAGTTGATCGGCTCCGCATATTGGTAGGATCACAACAAGCCGGAAATGATAGTCATACTAATGAAATAGTGTCAATTATGGAGGAGTTACGAGAGCATGGGATTATTGATAAACAATCAAAATCAACCAGCCCAGTATTAAATCAGACAGCTCAGTGAACATACTTGATGTAGAGCATTAATAAAGATCTAGAAGAGGACGGATGCCTGAATCTAACAACAACAATAACATGGATTAGCTTATAATACTCCAAAAAGTCGATTTATTATAATAAGTGGTTTTTAAATAAAACAGATTTTTTAAAACATTACAAATATTCTTTTATTTTCTTAAAATACTATTTATGATATTCTTCCTACTCGCTAATTGAACCCTCTTTATATTCTTTACAATTGTTTTTGTGATCCTCACATAAAAATTGAGAATAATCTCAAAAGTAACAGCAAAAATTTTGCCAACCCACCACCCCGTGACAAGTTCAATCATGTTTCAATTTTTTATCACTGTGTTTACACAGGTGCATCCTAAAGGCCTAAACAATTATTAAACAATTGCAAATGACATACGCCCACAGACGTGATTTTTAGGAAAACCGACAAATATAGAAACATCATAAAAGTTCACTCATACTCCTCGTACGTTGTTGTGCAATATCAGTTAGCTAAACAAAAAATCAGAATAACGGCAAATGATGAAATAACGCCACCTATGTTTAATATATTAGATAAGGAACGACCTTGCCGGTGTCAAAGCCTTGCACCTGATCAAAATTTTGGCTATATTGATTTTTATGAAACTGGTCCACTAAATTCGCTGCATATCGATTTCAATATATGGAGCAAACTTCCCTTTGTTTATCTCAATAAACTTTCGCGGCATGGAAGACTTTGGAATTTCGCACCTACATACATATGTTTAATGTATATTAGATAAGGAATCCATTTGAAGGTTGCACCAGATCAAAATTATCTTTGCCTATTTTAGAAACGTAATCCACAATTAAAATTCGCTCATTGTTAATGTTATGCGATAAGAATTTATTGGAAACTTGATAATTTATCGATCTAATAATTCTATATCTATTTTATGGCCCGAATCAGAATTATTTTCATCTTCCGAGATATTTATAATGCATATGCTGCAATTGCATAAACCCTGTGCATAAATTTATCATACAAACAAAAACAAAAGGCACCCGCGACACCAAGGTATCATTTTTCAAGCGCTGTTCTTATCAGCAGCTCAAATTAATCACCAGTCATTCAAACCTGCGCTCAGCCGAAATTAGAATCAACATTTGCGAAGAAGGCCTGTTGTTTTGTTGTTATTTTTTTTTGTTTTTACTTGTTTTTTGCTGTTGCTGTTGCCGTAAAGAATGAAAACAGATGTTGAGGCTGGACCGAGTTCTTGTTGTTGTTTGTTTTGTTAAGACATTCTGCTAGGTAAAATTTTTATCAGAGCAACGGGCAGCATGGTCGAAGGAAAATAAAAATTCTATTTTTAGATTGCCCAGCGCTTGTATACACAAATTGAATAAGAACGCACAGAAGCCTCGATAGCCTCGCGGCTGCGATACAGGTCTCTTAATCTACCGATGCCCCAGGTTCAAATCCCAGCAAAGCCCGAGCAGCACAACTTTGACTTTTTAATTTCGCAACACTTGCAGCATTAACAAATTCTCGCGACAGGTGACGTCTTATCACGTGGCGTCGGGCTAACCGGCCGACAAAAACCATTTACTCCGTACCCGTACCCATACCCCGTACCCCTTCAGCCTTACAACGACCGATGATGTCATTTTAATTCGCAACACTTGCAGCATTATCAAATTCTCGAGACAGGTGACGTCTTATCATGTGGCGTCTGGCCCCACACCCGTACTCCGTACCCGTACCCCGTACCTTGCACCCATACCCCGTACCCATTCAGCCATACAACAACAACCGTGATGACGTCATCATCATCATTGCACTACTGTCTGTGACGTCACAAACCAATTGGCACAGTAAAGAAAATCCAAGATGGCGGAAAAGGTGAATTTAGACCCCCTGTATAAACCTTATGGGATTTTGAGCTCGAACTCACATAGCCTATCTACTTGTAAGGGAAAAATGTACTGCCTCGTGTAAGTCCGGCTCAACACTAGTTTGAACGAAATTTACATTTTATCTCGCCATATCTTAGTTACTACTGCAGATATCGATCAAACTTTAACACAATGCAGTTTAACTAATTCTCTAAATATAAAACTTTTTCCGAAATGTACAAACAAACAAACTGGCGAATGTTTAAAAATGGCGAATGTTTAAAAATTTTCCAACGGATTCGTGAGATCTTTTTTTCTAATCAAAAAGTGGTGTTATAAATTTTTTAAATTCGCTTTTTTGGCTACTCCACATTGTAGTCGAATAGTTGAGGCAGTTTTCTGTAAATTTTCAGCTCAAAATATCGTGCGGTTCAGTAACATTAGTTGACGCTCGACTTCGCAGTGTGAAATTCGTCTGCAAATGTTCAGATTCAAAACGTTTCCTGCTAGTGAATTTTTTGTAAGAAATTAATAACTGATTGATTTTCATCATAACTTTTTATCCGATGAAGGTTTGAATATATTTTCATATTCGATAAAGCAAGAATTAAGACGATATATACCTATTAACGGCATTATTTAAGAATTAGGAAAAGAATTGCGTTTTGCACTTCCTTCGATTCATGCACTTACAGGATGCGACCCTACCTCGTCGTTTTATAACATTAGGAAATCTAAAGCGTTCAAAGCAGCGCGGAAGTTAAGCGATGCAGATTTGGTGATACTCAGTCATTTGGAGAAAGGATTTTCAGGTGAGGTTATGTATGTATGCACACGGTATGTTGCTACTCTATACGATGGTTAAAAAAATTTCCAAATGATCTTTTTGTATACTGCTTTGCTCATCGCTTAAATATTGGGCGCATCCAGCGCACTCAGCGGAAAAGCCGCTTAGCTGAACAGCACAGCGTAATGCTATGGACACACGTGTGGTTTCGATACCACGGTATCGATACCAAGCTTGTTTTATACTACATAGTATACTAACCCCTGACACATATCTTTTTGTGGTATACATTTGACAGCTCTCAACTGACTGTTATATGTAAAGCTTTTAAAAATGGAAAACGAATCAGTTTGTGCTCTTTTACGTCAATAAATATGCTTGAAATCGAAAGTAAAACTTTTCACTTAAAAAATTTTCTTTTTTTTTTCAACAAAAACACAGCTAAATTTTTATTTACTCAAAAATTTAATTTTTAAAATGGAAAAATTAGGTGTTTTTATTTTCCGCTTCTATATAATGGCGTTGTTAGCAGTTAAAAGGCCACTATACCAGGTTTGTGCATAAGGAAACCAAGAAAAATTGGCTCATTTCGATACCACGTCGAATGATAGTATACCAAGTTTTTGGAATGGTATTGACCTGGTATTAGGTGACACACATCTGGTATACTACGTGGTATTTGAATACCATGGTATCGAAACCACATGTGTGTCCATAGCATAAAAAGTAACTCAGCGCTGTGTGTCGGCTAGATGTGATAGATCGCTCAGTTAAAATTTATTTTGACAATTAAATTTTTTCCTATTTTATATAACGTCAATTTACTACCGCTGAGCTACTTAGAATAAAATTTTTACGCTGAGAAATTTGCCAGCCGCTGAGCTAAGCTGCTTAGCTCAGCTATCCATCCAACAAGCTCAGCACTTAGCCGCTGCTCAGCGGCTGAGTGCGCTGGATGCGCCCATTGTTTTATCGAAATCATGTGACAAGATTCGTGAGTGCCGAATCTTCTTTCAGTCAATCACAGGATTCTCAAATTTTTTTAATCTCGCAACTAAACGAACCGCTGTCCTCGACTTGTTTTTAAAGCGAAAACTTCCAAAAATAGCTCACACTCGCTGGAATTTCAATGGAAGGCTTTATATTTCATTATAATATAGATAATCTTAATACTCCTTTTGAATTTATAACGTGCACCCGCGGAACGGAGTTTTTCCACACAAATTTTGCAGATTGCATCCCCTGCAATTCAAAGCACGCCACGCCACTGCTTACAGTGTACCGTTTAAATTAAGAAATAAAGTGTAAGTTGAATTAGATAGGTTACATAGAGAAGGTATTATTAAACCAGTGAAATATAGTAGGTGGGCAAGTCCAATAGTGATAGTGCCAAAAGCAAATGATGCAATACGTTTATGTGTTGACTGTAAAGTCACTATAAATAAGTACATACAAATGGAACATTATCCATTAGCGAAAATAGAAGAGATTTTCGCGCAACTGTCATGGTGCAAAGTATTTTGTGTGATAGATTTAAAAGGAGCATATCAACAATTATCGGTAGCAGAATCTTCTCAGGAGTTATTAGTGATAAATACCACAAAGGTCTCTTTGCATATATTTACTAGATTAGTATTTGGTGTCAGTAGTGCTCCTGCCATTTTACAATCCATTAGGGACCAAATTTTATCAGGGTTAGAAAACGGTGCTTTGTTATATTGATGATGTCATAATAGGTGGGTTAAATGAGGAAGAATGTCGTAAGAATTTGTGGAAAGTGTAAAGCCCGGTAACCACTTGTTGCAAACCGGCGTATCGTATCCCCGATCTTTAAATTTTTTTCTAAAAAATTTGCAATGCTCCGTATCAAAATGTGCGAATTTTTCTGTTTTTTTTATATCACTGGTTTTTTTTCAACAAAATTTAGCGTGAAATAAGGTGCTTGCACGATAAAAATGCAGCTAAAAATGTGGAGACTAACATTGCTGCCATCTGTTTTATAGAAATAGAAACGTGGATTCAGCGAGCATTTTAGCGGCGAACTTAGTACTGCATGCGCTAAAGATGTTGCTAAAATTTAGCTTGATAAATTTTCGCGCTAAATTTTGTATGGAAATTTCATTTAGCCGGGAACTTAGTACTAGGCTGTAGATGGAATAGAAAAACCAGTCCTAGCGAAAAAAATTATTCTCAGTTACATAGGGAAGTATTAGCAATAATATTTGCAACAAAAAAAAATCCACAATTACATATATGGGCAAGAGTTTATACTCTATACGGAACCTCAGGCGTTAAAAGAATTATTCAGTCCGAAAAAAGGAACGTCGGCGGTAGCGTCAGCACGGTTACAGCGTTGGTCCATTTTGTTGTCAGCCTATAAATATAAAATTGAATATAGAAAAAGTGCACTAATGCGTCATGCAGATGCTCTGTCGAGATTACTATTGTCAGTCGGCACAGAAGTCGAAGAATTATCAATCAATTTTTTTAGTTCAAATGAATCTCGTATAGATTTTAATGTAGTAAAGCAACATACGAATCACGATGAAGTATTAAGTAAGGTTGTAGAGTATCTGAAATCGTCCTGGCCTCAAAACAAAGGAAACGACCGTCATTCTTATTTTATCAAAAGAAATAGCCTTTGGCTAGAAAATGGGTGTGTCTTCTATAATCATAGATTAGTCATTCCGTCTTGTCTTAAAAATACCATACTAAAACTTCTACACGAAAACCATTTAGGCATAGTGAATGTGAAGAAACTTGCTAGGTCATATGTATGGTGGGGGTTTATTGATAAGGACATAGAGATAAAAGTAAAATCATGCGAAGTATGTGAACAAACACAAAATTATAAAAAAGAGGTCGTGACGTCACACTGGCCTAAAAGTACTTATCCCTTCGAACGAATTCATCTTGATTTTTTTTACATTATGGGTAAACATTTTTGATTTTAATCGACTCTTACAGTAAATTTAAAGATATCAAATTAGTGAATTCAACTAATGTCGTGGCTCTGAAAAAAGTGTTAGAAGGTTTTTTTCTATTTTTGGACTCCCACAGGAAATCGTATCAGATAATGGACCGCCCTTTAATTCATTCGATTTTCAAAAATAATGCAAGTTGCACGGAATAAAGTTAACCCAGTCTCCGCCATATCATCCGGAGTCTAATGGATTAGCAGCACGGGGCGTACAGAGTATTAAACGAGTGTTGAGGGGAAAGAAAATGGTAATATTCAAGATAAAATTGTAACTTAGGGGGCGTCCATAAATTACGTGAGGTGATTTTGGCGAATTTTCGACCCCCCCCCCTTGGTGAGATTTCGTGAGATTTGGCTTGACCCCCTCCCCCCCCTCAATCTCACGTGAGATTTTTAAAATTTTAAAAAATTTGTAGGATTTACACTATTATGCGTATTTTTGCTGTAAATACCTTAATCTGTGCTTGATTGCGTTGGATTTATTTAAAAAAACATAATTTGTGTTGAAGAACAGTACCACAAAATCATAACAGCACCAACTCGGCATGCACCCAATATAAAATACAATACCTGTGGATTACCATTTAGCAGGTGATTCTGCCTATCCTTTGGAAACCAACCTCATGATACCCTACAGGGATAATGATTTCTTAACAAGAGAACAGAAAAATTTCGATTCTGGTTTGAGCTCAACTCGTGTATTTGTAGAGCAAGCATATGGAATATAAAAAAAATTTAGAATTTTACAATATATTGACATACGAAGGTTGACTTTGGCATCCACTGATTCGTTTTTAGAGAGTAACGACTTGACTGTTTGAATAGTAATGGTAGAGGCATTTATGACTCTGGAGATGTACAAACTTCGGAGCATTCTTCTATAGATGTCATCTTTGGGTAAAAAACCTGTGACTGAATGACCCAGGGGGGTTATCCTGGAATGCGATTCGAAAGTCATGAAATTCGGAAATAAGAAAATGGTATCCTCCACCAATGCGAATTCGAATTAAATTTGTCCGCCTGTTATCGGATTTCAGTCCTCGAGTAAAGCCATTTCCGCATGCGCTGCATTTATTTGTTTGTTTATTGTTCGCATCAAAATGTCAAATTAAGTTAATAAATGAAGTTGGTTGGCTGAAAATAATTTCTTTTCGAAGATTTATCAGGCATCGCTACTAGCTTCCGTTTGCTTCCTACTTTCGTATCGCCTTAGAAAAGCGGAGTCTGAAGTCACAGCCAACTTCTCAAATTGACGTTTGAGCCGCCTGTACATCAGGATATAGATTCAAGAAGTGCGGATCTGTTAGATTTCCATTCTTCACAACTCTCGATAATGATAACAAAAGGCTTTCAAAATCTATCTTGGCCTCTAGTAGGTATGTCAGAGCAGATCGTCGTCGATTCAAAATTCGAGTTCTGTAAGATGCTTAGATAACTAATTATGTCGCCTGGTGCAAATGTCTGCTTTTTGTAGTGACAATGCACCGCAGATAGCATGTGTTCTGACTGATGTGAAAAGAGCCGATTCTTAATATAAGCTCTATGATTGCAGTAGGATTGGGTATTGAGATTGAGATTCTTAGGAGTGCATTAGGTTCTAGGTTTTTCAATTGGGCTTCTAGGCCTTTTTGTTTTGTTTAAGCTTAGACCGCCACACTAGTTCATCGTAGGGTCGCAATCTGTCCAAAAATGGTGGTATAAGTCAATGCATACATTACTTTCGCAGTTTTTCCCAGACCATTGTATAAAAAGATAATAATTTTTCATCACGTCTTCATTCCCAGATATTTAAATTATTTTCTTTACTTTTTTTTGGATGTTCCAGTTGGATGGTATTTGAAACAGTGAACAAATACAGTGTAAACGGCAGTGCAAAATTTTTATACCCAATTGCTATTGAGTCGAAATATAGTAATAGTATCACGTATACTTTTTATGTAATGTATTCATTACTCCTTCTCTATTTGCAATATGTTTTGATAATACCTTTCACCATGTTCATCTGATACTGCACCAAGATTTTCGTGAATGAAATCTAAGTGCGGGTCCAAAAAGACGATTTTAAAGATTTTCTCATTTACAGATATTGTACTTAAAATTGAAAAAAACAAAAAGATATTAAGAAATATTGCAAAAAAATTACAGAAAAATCGAAAAATACCCATTGGTTGGTGGGCTTCTCGGAGTAGAAAATCGGTAGACTTTATAACCCCTTATTAAAAAGCATGAAAAGAAGCGCTCTGCCAATTTTCAGCCTGTACCTAATTATTTCCGCTATATCGCTTTTTTCGGCTTAATTTACCTGTACTATTAATTTAACCCAGTTTTTTCGCGATTTTACACTGTTTCTTGCGGAAAAAAATTACGTGAGATTTGCGGAGACCCTCCCCCTCCCCCACGTGAGATTTGGTGAGATTCGGCTCGACCCCCTCCCCCCCCTAAACACCTCACGTAATTTATGGACGCCCCCTTATTTAATGCAATGTAGGAATTTAGAATGCTCAACCACATCCAAAACTCCATCACAGATAGTTTTTGCATATAAACTAAGAGTAAAGTTAGATCTTTTAAAAACAGAAAATGTCAATATAGAGAATCAAGTTACATGTAAGGAACAAATAATAAAAGGAAATAGCCAGTTTAAGAAACATGTTAACCTAGAAGGCACTAAAGTAGAAGAAAGAAACTTTAAAGTAGGGGAAGTAGTAATGTATAAGAATCATTTTAAGACGTAATGTGAATTGGATACAAGTATTGCGTATACATGATGAGTTGAACCCAGGTTGAACCCGAGTTGAAATGCATGCATGATAGCTGGGTTGAGTTGAAATTATGCATATAGACGCGATATCAGTAGTTAAGTAGTTGAATTTATATGACAGTAGCATTTCTGTGTTTTGTTTGTGATTTTTGTCGAATTTTGTCGATTGTCGAAAATTCAACTCAACGTCAACTCAACTATTCAACTCCTCATGTATACGTAGTAAAGGTAAAATATTAAAACAAATTAGCCCATTAACATATTTAATTGAAATAAACAATAAAATAAAATTTGTTCACAGAAATCAGATTAGGAAAAAAAATTGTCAAAATTGTCATTAGCAGATACAAATATTAAAAAGAGGTTTTGTCCATTTTTTGAAAATAATAAGGAAAAGCCTATAGAAACAAAAACTGAAAAGAATATAAGGAAAGTTAGAAATAAATTCGGAAATGCAAATAATCAAGAAATTGTTCGAAAGTCAGTAAGAATTAGAAAAGCACCTAAAAGATTAATTAAGGAATTATAAAAATAAAAATATCAATTACAAAATGTGAGTCAAGATCAAAAAGGGGGAAGGTTGTTGTGTTGTAGTACTATCGTAGTAAGTGTTAAGATTCCAGTACTTCACGGTATTGTGATCAAGGATTAAGTCTTCGTAATTTTCATACTTCAACTTGACTTCCACCTCTTTGATCTTGGCAGTCGACGAGTGCGGAAGTGACTTAGGAGAATAAAGTATTATCTATATTATAATTATACAAGGAAAGCTCTTTTCAGTACCCTTCAGGAGCTTTTTTTTATAATGAAAAAATGAAAATAGCATATATGTGTAAGGGAGAACCATAGTGATCCAAGCGACATTTTCGGAAATATAGAATTTTTGAATTGAATGCACAGAAAAATATAAAGTCTTTCGTGCTATACTAATCCAAGCACATAAAATTTATTAAAGGGATGTTATTTATGTGCTTGGATTAGTATGGCATGAAAGATTTCATTTTTTTCTCTGCATTCAATTCAAAAGTAAATAGCTGCGTTCCATTGGGAGAAATTTTGTAATCCGGAGTACTCCGGAGTACATGGCCAATGGAACACGATTATTCATATCAGAAGAAAATACGAGTAAAACATAACCTCAAATTAATTTATTGATCTTTAAAGAAATGTGAAATAATTATTTTTCTTTAAATAAAAGGAAATTTTATATCTTACTGTATACTATATTTACCGTTTTTGTAGATTTACTTTAAAAAAACACTTTAAAATAATTAATCGACAGTTTACTTAACCTTAAAAAACAAAAGGCCATCTATTTTTAAATAGTTAAAGCTTGCAAACCTGGCGGAAATTTTATGCGTTTCTAATAGGAGTGAAATACCCTAAAGCAAGAGCAGGGGTAGTTGAGTATACCCGGGAGTACTCCGGAGTAGCAAATATTGCCCAATGGAACGCAGCTAATATTTACAAAAATGGCGCTTGAATCACTATGGTTCTCCCTTACACATATATCATCTTCTATACTTATGGAAAGCTTTGAAAGTTCACTCTTATTCTCTCAACGTAAGTTTTTGCCCAAGGTATGCTCTTACGGAGAGCTTTTATGGGGTGACGTCACTGGTAGCCGATTTATGAAATTTTATTACGAAATAAATTGTTTTTAAATTTTCACGTAAAAACTACTGCACCGATTTCATTGGAATTTTGAATGGTATTCGATGGTACACCAGGTAAGAATATATGCTACTAATAATTTTAATTCTTCAATGCATTCAACAGATATAATGGTGTTTAATGAAATATATGGGATAACTCAAAAGTGAAGTTTCTGATATTAAGTACAATCTTCTTTAATTTGGTTTTACAATGGTTTTGTTTATTTGCAAGAACATTTAAATTTTTATTCTAATAAGTAAATGCAGCCTCGAAAAAATAATTCCTTGCATTTTTCATGAAGTATTTGTACCATGGTTTTTGCCTTTCGAAAACTTGAAAGAATTTGTTTACTTGCTCTTGAATGAAATATATGAAAATCGTCGAATCCTTTCGAAACATCATAAGGGATAATCAAAAAAAGTGCAAACAAATTGTTTAAAAGTGACTTATTGGGGTTATTTGAATTTTTAAAATGAAGAGAAGCACACAAAATAGAAATTATTATGAACAACATCGAGAAGAAATCGCTAAAAAGAGGGCATCGGACAATCTAATGAATTGCAAGTGATGAATGGAAAAGAAAGCCAAAATGCTACATATTCTACCGGTTGTATTCGTAGGCAACCTAAAGAATTTTTCAAGGCTGCCATTAAAGATTATTGTAATAATTTTATACCGGAAAAATTCAGCTTAGATGATTTGTGCAAGGAATGTACATATTGTTCAGGTTTAAGTTATAGATTATGAGAGTTTTATTTGATTAAGATTTTTCAAGTTAGCAATTCTACTGTACTCAGCATAGTACATGTTCTTAGTATTTCTAAAAAAGCAGTTTTATGTCCTAAAATGATCAGGTCCGTGTAATAAATAAATCAGTTCTTGCTAGAATGAACGCGGAAGAAGTGTCATACTATTCAATCGATTCCATGGTAATAGATGACGATAGTTTTTTGTACCAAGCACAAGTAAACTTTCCAGTAGAATTTCTTAATACTTTGAACCCATCCGGTAGGCACCCACATTAGTTAAATTAAAAAAAAAAGGTTGCATAGTTTTGTTACTACGAAACCTTTCTATTAAGAATGGTTTGTGTAATGGAACCAGATTAGCTATTCGGGACTTTCGCGCGAATGTAATCCAATCCGAGTGCCTTACACGATCTCAAAGAGGCAACAGTCACTTTATCCCACGGATACATCAAACGACCCTGCTCTTCCATTTAATTTCAAGCGTCATCAATTTCCCCTGCGCCTAGCGTATCCAAAGACAATAAATAAGTCACAAGGTCAAACATTCAAAAGAGTTGGTCTTTTTCTTGCGGAACCATGTTTTACGTGCGGTCAGTTGTACACAGCGATTGTAAAATTGATGTTTCAAGTGGTCTAAAACAGGAAATTACCCCTCAAGGAATTGTCACTGAGAACTTGGTTTATAAAGAAGTTTTAATGTAATTAAAAAAATAAACCAGGAGTAACTCTTTCTTTTTGAACCGTGCTCAAGCGATTGCAAAATTCGAGTTCGAAATGATCCAAAAGAAGGAAGCTACGGTTTGATGAATTACCACTGTGGGCTTTGGGATAATTAAAATAATATATACTCTGCACAATTGTGCAGGGACCCGACTAGTTTAATATTAAAAGAACAAGTCTTTTTATTTGTGATAGCGAGTGGACCACCAGAAAACACAATAAAAATGACCCCCAAAAACATATTAATAACGAAAAAACAGACGCTCGATTGTAAAAACTAACTTTTTGAGTCTGTTTTTTCATAGTTAGTAGATAATAACACAGCGAATGGAAATGCTCTACTTGGTTGTCTATGCCAGGGAGGCGATAAATTCGATCCCATGGTAGCAAGGAACATTCATGCAGTACTGTTGGGATATTGATAGACTTATAATCGCGATAGGAAAACAATTTCTCCTGAGTGCTTCTGACTGTGAATTTTAGGGATAGATACAGAATGTCATGATCGAGATAACTAGGTGCGCTAATCTGATTATGAAATAAATCGTTTTCAACGTTCGACACAAAAAAGAGATCCAACAATGACGGATTACTACAGTTTAGATACGTCGGAAGTTGGATAACGGGCTTCAGATCAAACGTTTTGAAAAAATTGAGAAATTTTTTGGAAAGTTTACATTAAAATCTCCCCCAATTACGATATTTGCATACTTATGGGTAGCTTCGGAGAGCCATAATTCCAGCTCGCTTGCTCCAGTTAACGAGAAAATACGAAGAGGACAGTAAACCACAGTGGCGACACATTTGCTATAACCGCAGCTAACTTCAATGCTAAGGAACTCCAAAGCATTAGAAACAGACTCTAACTTTAGAAGGCCTGAGGTTTTCTTTAACATGAACAGCTACTCCACCACCAGAGCGATTGATTCGATCATTTTGAAACAGATTATAGCCATCTAATGAAACAAGTTTCGAGGGGACATGATCGCGTAATGAGGCTTCAGACACCAGTATGACATGTACATATATTCGATCCACGAAAAATTTCCTGGAATTCATCGATTTTATTACGCAGACCTTGCGCGTCAATATGGCAAAAATTTAAGCCGTTGGTTATGCTTTGGAAAACGTTGAGCAGTGTCAAAGCCTTCTACATTTACAAGCCATGCCCCAGGTATGTGCATGTATGTGTATGAAGTGCCAAAATTGTGGAATTAACATTGCCGAAGCCGTACGAAACAATTTTTTAACTTTGTTTTTGCACTTAAAAGTGGTAAAATAATGTATATTATCACTTTTTGGTGCACATGGATTATCAGTGATTAGTGCTTTAGTGATTTAATAAAAAAAATTAAAAAGAAGTGAGTGGTTAAGTGTATTTTTAGAGTGTTAATTGATTAGGTGACCGTTTTTGTTTACATTCGCGTTGGTTTTTTCGTGTTAATTTAGGGAAAAAATGTTGAATTTGTGTAGTAATATAATAAAAAGTGCTTTTTAAGTGATTAAAGATTATTATAGAATAGTTATTAAAAACATAAGTGCAGAAAAATGTGAAGGAAAAGTGAAAAAGTTATTGTTATTCATTTTGTGTGGTAGTACTTGCACTTATGTTTTTAATACTACTACTAATTGCTCCTTTAATCCCTCATGGGACATAGGGCGGAAACAGTTGCCCTCCAGCGGACTCTGTTTTGCGCGACAGCTCTCAGCTCTGACCAGGATCTCCCGGTTGTTGCGGCCTCTGCTAATAGGGTTCTCCTCCACGTTGTTCTAGGTCTTCCGACTCGACGAGTTCCTTGCGGATTCCAGTCGAGGGCCTGTTTGGCTAGATTCTCGTTTTCGCGTCGCAAGGTGTGGCCAATCCAATTCCATTTCCTTCGCCTGATTTGGTCGTCTATCCTTTCTTGGCCGGCACGGCGCCATAGTTCTTCATTTGAAATTCTATCTTGCCAGCGGATTTTTAGGATACGACGTAGGCATCTGTTGATGAAAACTTGTAGGCGCCCTGTGATGAATTGGGTGACTTTCCATGTTTCGCAACCGTACAAAAGAACTGCCTTAACGTTGGAGTTGAACAGCCGCAATTTGGTGTTAATTGAGATCTCCGTCGATCTCCATATGTGAAACAGGCATGCATATGCGCTTCTTGCTTTATTTATTCTGGAACTGACGTCTTCTTCTGTACCGCCGTTTTCGGTAATAATACTACCGAGGTAACAGAATTTATCAACCAGTTCCACGTCACGGTTATTTAGCGCTGTTGGTTCAAGGGTGTTTGCATTTATCCGCATTTCTTTGGTTTTAGTCGGATTTAACCTTAAGCCTGCTGAACTACTTTCTGTTGCCAAATTGTTTAACATGTTTCTGAGGTCCTGGTGTCTGTGGGCCAGCAAACAGATATCATCCGCGTAGTCGAGGTCCTTAAGGCGGTCTAACAATCCCCATTGTATGCCACCTGTTCTAGTATCTAGAGCGCTGACAAGGATGTCGTTTATTACTATAAGAAATAGTAATGGCGAAAGTAGGCATCCTTGCCGTACTCCTGAGCTCACTTCAAAGCTGTCGGATAGTTTTCCATTGTGAAGAACTCTGCATTTGGAATTGTTGTATAGAGCTTTTATCAATTCTATTATTTTATCCGGCAGTCCACGTTGCCGAAGAGCTCGCCATATAAAGCTCCTATTAACCGAGTCGAACGCTTTCTCATAGTCTACGAAAGCAAGGTAAAGGGGGGATCGGAATTCAGTAGACTGCTCCACTATGATTCTCAAGGTGTTAATGTGGTCTATGCAGGAGCGGGCTTTTCTGAATCCAGCCTGCTGTCTTCTAAGCGTTCGATCTACTGCCTCTCTTATCCTTGAGAGTAATATGTGGGACAAGATTTTGCCCACAGTAGATAATAGACAGATGCCTCTCCAGTTGTCACATATTGTTAGGTCCCCCTTTTTTGGTATTTTGACTATGATACCTTCCGTCCAATCCTCCGGAAAGGTACAGGTGTTCCATGCTATTTCCAGGATTGGCTGTAGCGCATCTGCTATGAGGCTTGAGTCGGCTTTCAACAATTCTGGCGGGATGCCATCTTTTCCAGCTGCTTTACCATTGGCCATTGCATGAATTGCGGTTACTATTTCAGTCTTGGATGGGGCACGAGTGGTGATTCTTATTGGCTGTGCATTGTTGTTGTTGTTTTCCTGAGGTTCCTGTGTAAATGAACCATTCAGGGCGGCGAAGAAGTAATCTCTCCATCTTTGGAGTTGCTCCTCGTCGCTGCACAGTAGCCTTCCTCCGCACTCTTTACGGCATGCTTTTTAGTAGAGTGCTTTCCCGAGAGCTGTTTGGTGATTTGGTACAGCACTTTACTGTTGCCTGTGTTTGCCGCGTTTTCCGCTTTCTCTGCGAGCTCATTTATCTGTCGCCTTTTATCACGCCGGACACTTCTCTTTACCTCCCGGTGTAATTGGGAGTATTCCCGTTCAAGTTGTTGTCGTTTTTCCGGGTCGCTTGTAGAGTTCACGCTATTTTTGAGGGCCCTTCTGCGTTCAATTTTTTGCCAGGTTGTGTCCGAGATCCAGTGTTGCTGGTTTCTTTGGACATAACCAATGCTTGTTTCCGCTGCTGTTATTATAGCGCCCTTTGTTGTGCTCCACAGCTCTTCAATATTTGTGTCGTCAGAAACGGTTTGCTGGTTTAAGATTTCTTGCAGTTTGCCAGCAAATTCTCGCTTTTTGGTGCTCTCACGCAGAAGGTCTACGTTAAACCGTCTACGGTTTATGGCATCGCGTTGGACGTTTCTGATTGCAGCGATTTTTAGGCGGATAGTTGCTACTACCAAATGGTGGTCACTTCCAGTGTCTGCTCCCCTAAAGCTCCTGACATCCTCCAGAATAGTTCGCCATCTGCGACTGACGGCCACGTGATCTATCTGATTTCTCGTTCTACCATCGGGCGATACCCAGGTCTCCTTGTGTATCTTCTTGTGACAAAAGTAAGTTCCACCTACCATGAGTTGATGGGAACTACAGAAGTCAACGAAAAGTTCACCATTGTTATTGGTATCTTGGCTTAGGCCTTGATTTCCAATTGTGTTTTCAAGGCCGGTGTTGTTGGGGCCGATCTGTGCGTTTAAGTCACCCATCAAAACAATGATGTCTCCCCTTGGAATAGAGCGAAAAACCTCATTCAGTCGCATATAGAACTCGTCTTTGATGTCATCGTCTGCGTCTTCAGTTGGAGCGTAGCATTGGACTATCGTAGTACCTCTTAGTCTGGTACGTAGGCGCACGGTAATAATCCTCTCAGAAACTGGTGACCAGCTAATGAGGCTGGACCTGGCTTCCTTGGTGAGTATTACGCCAACGCCATTCCTACGATTTTCAGTTTCGTTTCTCCCAGAATATAAGAAGGACTCACCGTTTGGGCAGATATGTTCCCCCGCATCGGGCCATCTGGTCTCGCTGAGTCCCATGACCTTAATTTTATAGCGGTTCATCTCGTTGAGCACTTCATCCAGCCGTCCATCAGCAAGCAGAGTTCTCACATTCCATGACCCGATTCGTGTCCTGTTTCGAAAAGCAAAGGTCGTCGTCGTGTTGTCCGTCCGGTTCCGAGGCAATGTTTGCCGATTCGTAGCAATTGTGTGTTTTATGGGAGCGGGTTGCTAACCCTCAGCCCAACCGACTTAAAACTCTGTTTTGTGGCGCAGAGAACTCGCCATTCGACCGTCTCCCGTTAGCTCCTTCCGAAGAAGTACCCCAGGGGGCACCGCGGGGAGGTGGGATTAGGACTTGCTAACAGAGCTGCTAGGTGTTCGTCTGCAGTGACTCTTCTCGGGTTTTGGCAGAAGTGACAAATCGGGTGCCACCACCTTCCGAGGTCTTTGTTAGCCATTCGCCCCCCAATGTTTTTAATAACTCTTCTATAATAATTTTTAACTACTTTAAATTCACTTTTAATTCCATTACTACACAAATTTAACATTTTTTCCCTAAATGAACACGAAAAAACCACCGCGAATGTAAACAAAAACGTCACCTAATCAATTAACACTCTTAAAATACACTTAACCACTCAATTTTTTTAATTTATAAACTCAGATCACTAAATAACTTATCACTGATAATCCGTGTGCAGTAAAAAGTGATAAAATACAATATTTTACCACTTTTTATTGCAAAAACTAAGTTAAAAAATTGCTTTTCTCACAGCTAAATTGAAGTCCATTCTGACTGAAGTCCATTCTGTCAGATAAATTGAAGTCCCATTTTCTTTGAATGTGAGTGTGAGATTTCGTTGTGCATGGCTTGTAAATGTAGAAGGCTTTGGCAGTGTTCTAATTTTGTTCATATGTATGTAATTACTTAACCGAAGTCACAGAAATGGGGTAAAAAAGTGGGCTCAGGATGTGGCGCGGTTAAAATCTCAAAATCTAAAAACATGCAATAATATTCTAACTTTACCACTCAAAGAAGAGAAAATATAAAGATTGAAAATAAACTTTAGAGAAATAATAAAAATACAATGAAAATATAAAAATATAAATATGCGTATACGAAACTCCACAAAGAAAGCGGGTGGCTCCAAATTCACTAGGGACATTCTGGAGTTGAAGAAGAATTGATGGCTTCATTCAAATCAAGAGCTGATTTAAATATACATACGTGGCTGTTTGTTTCTTTTCAGCTGAACATAAATATAACCCCGACGAGTGAAGACCGAAGCGACCCGATTCTTTTTTTGAAGGTTCCGAGCCGTGTGGAATATGTCATTGTTCTTTGTAGTCAGGCTTTCGTTGACGTGAACAAGACTGTCGGAAGCAAAACCCAGATTTAGTTTCTTTAGTAGGGCATGGACCTGTTCACTAATTTTTTAGTGGATTCATGAACTACTAAAGTGAATAGTGAAAAATTTCCACTAATTTACACTAGTTGCAGACATGACACTTACTGCGTTCCATTTCTGCTTTTGAGTACACATGAGTAAAGGAGAAGAGGAATGCGAAATTTGTGCTTATGAGTAAAAGCTGGCCTCAAATTTTTGATGTTATTTTTTTTGTATACAAATAAAAAATTAGAATAATTTACAACATTATTTAAATTAATGCGGTAAATTTATTATTTCTATGTTTATATATTTTGTTAAAAGAATTTAAAATAAAGAGAACATTTATTCACAGTTTAATTAACAATAATCATTCAACGACTAGATTCATAAAAACAATGCAATCAACGAAACAATACAGTTCAATGCCTAATCAGCATTCATCCTAGAAGGCGTTTAAACCGTAAATACTAAGTGTTATTACATACAGTGCATTGCATTGGTATAAATACTAACACACTTCCCCTCAATGCAATGGACATTTAACAATACATATATGCAAAAAAATTTTTCATTTTATATTAAATTTCAAATAATTTTTTAGTGTAAACTTCATGTTTAATTTTCATCAAGTTCTTAGTTAATATGTCTGCTATCATCTGATTAGTCGGTACATATTTGACGGTAATGGAACCGTTTTCAATTAACTCCTTTACGTGATGATATTTTATGTCGATGTGTTTAGTAAGACCACTTCGAGCTTCATTCCTGGCAATGTATTGAGCTCCTATGTTATCGTTGTAGATGACGATTGGTACCAGCGTCTGGTCACATATACCCACTTCTTTCAATAAATTTCGCAAGTAGACTGCTTCAGCGGATGCCTGCGACAATGCAATATACTCCGCCTCTGTGCTACTAAGTGCAGTTGAAGTTTGTTTTCTACACATCCAGCTGATTGGGTTTCCACCTATAAAGAAGATATATCCACTATATGATTTGCGATCAGTTGTATCGCTGCCCCAATCTGCGTCAACATAGCCTGTCAGCGTGCTTCCTCCCCTTTTGAGTGGTAACATATAGTCGGCAGTCTTTTTTAGATACCTCAGTATTTGCTTTGCATACGCAAAATGCTCCTTATGTGGGTGATTACTCATTTGAGATAATTTGTTAACTGAAAGAGAAATGTCCGGTCTGGTCAAAACCGTTAAATACATTAATGACCCTATCAATGATTGGTAAGTTTTAGCATCCATCTGGTTTTCACACTTAGTATCTTGGCATTTTTCCAATTTTATACCTGGATCCAAAGCTACGCTACTTGGACGGCAATCCTCCATTTTGTATTCGCGCAATAATTCCTTTATATATCCCGTTTGATGTATTTTAATAGGTCCTCTTGTCCCCTGTCTGTCTATATGTATTCCCAAAAAATATTTGATTTCTCCTTTGTCGACCATTTTTAGATATTTTGCCATTTCCATTTTTATTTTTTTCATAGTTTCTTCATTTGAACACATCAGAATTAGGTCATCCACATAAACGGCTAAAAAATTCATTTCCGATCCATTTTTTGTTGTATATATGCAATTATCGTTCACACATTTCTTGAATCCTATTTTTAACAAAACTTCATTTAATTTTTTGTTCCATGCCCGTCCTGCTTGCTTAAGTCCATATATCGCCCTATTTAATTTACATACTTTATCGGGGTATGATAAATCTTCAAAACCTTTTGGCTGTCTCATGTAGACTTCATCATCTAAATCACTGTGGAGATACGCAGTAGTAATGTCTAAGTGATGAGCCAAGAGCTTGTATTCAACGGCGATAGATAGGATTACTCTTAATGATGAATGTCTTATGACTGGTGCATATGTCGAAAAATAGTCTACATTATACCTTTGGTAACATCCCTGTGCCACCAATCTGGCCTTATATCGTTCAGTCGATCCATCACCTTTTCTTTTAATGGTAAATACCCATCTACAACCAATGATTGGTTTGTCTAAAGGGTTTTCAACTAACATCCATGTCTTATTTGCAATCAAAGATTTATATTCATTTTCCATGGCCAGCTTCCAGTCATTAGCATTTTTACTTGACAGCGCTTCCTTTTCGGTTCTAGGAGTAACAATTTCATCTTTAACAATATTTATGGTATTGCGAACCCTATATACTTTCTTTGGTCTCCCTCGTGCACCGGTTCTCAATATTCGTGGTCGTCCAGGAAGTCTTACAACTGTTGGTGAAGGCGAAGATTCCACTGACTGACAATCGCCTTCATTTTCGCCTTCGCTCCTGATTTCTACATCAGTATCGGTAACAATATTTTCTGGTTGATTATTTTCGTGCATTCTTGATGCATCCGAAATATCTTCATTTTGAATGATGTCGTAGGAAACCGTTTTTTCTCCTTCGTTTTCCATTGGATTTTCAAAAAATTTTACATCTCGCCCAACAATCACGGTTTTTGTTTCCGGGTTATAAAACCTGTACGCTTTCGAACTCTGGGAGTATCCTACAAAAATTACTTCCCTTCCTTTAGGTCCAAATTTCGATCGCTTGATTGACTTATCCAAAACGATAGCTTTGCATCCAAAAGTCCGTAGGTAGCTGACTGTTGGTTTTCTCCCACACCATACTTCATATGGGGTCATTTGGTAAATTAACTTCGTAGGTGCTCTATTTCTTATATACACCGCTGTCATTAAGGCCTCGCCCCACATATTCTCAGGTAATTTTGAGTCAATTAACATGCATCGGGCCATCTCAACAAGAGTTCTATTTGCTCGCTCAGCCACACCACTTTGCTGTGGTGTGTATGGTACCGTAAGCTGTCTCTTGATGCCATTTTCATTCAAATAATCCGTGAACCTTTCGCTCGTATATTCTTTTCCATTGTCGCTGCGCAATGCCTTTATCTTTTTTCCTGTGAAATTCTCAACATAACTCTTAAAAACCTTAAATGCATCGAAGACTTGGTCTCTTCGACTAAGCAAATAGACAAATATAAATCTTGACTTATCATCGATAAATGATACGAAGTATTTCTTCCCGCCTTGTGACATTGTCTTCATTGGACCGCAAATGTCCGTGTGAACCAGATCCAGTACATCTTTACTAAAAATAGAGTTTTTGTTAGTAAATGACTTTACTTTAATTTTACCCAGTGCACATATTTTGCAGTGCACATCCTTAATTTGGTTTCCAGTTGGATACTTCAAATCGTCTAATCCTTTTACCATATTTTGTTCACTCAATAACTTCAGACTGGTAAAATTCAAATGGCCGAATCGCTGATGCCATCTCAGGATTTTGTTATTGTCCATTATGTTATGTTTAGTCATTAACACCGTCTCCGGATTTAAACTATAAATATACAAATTTCCTCGTCTTGGGATTTGTATAACTTCCTTCCCATGTTGATCTCTCACTGAGGCTATTTTACGGTGAAATTGTACTCTATACCCGTGATTAACAATTTTATTTACGGATAAGAAATTTCCTCTTAACTGTGGCACGTACAAAACGTTTTTAAGCAAAACATTTCCCATACATGTGTTTAGGTTAACTACACCAATTCCTTCAACGTAAGAAAAATCACCTGTAGCGAGTAGCACCTTTTGTTTTTTTTACATTCTGTAATTCTGCGAATGAATCACGATCATTACAAATATGACTTGTTGCTCCGCTGTCTAGGCACCAATCCCCTCTGGATTGAACAAACAAATGTTTGGATAGACAAAACGTAGCGGTGGATGCCATATACTTATTCCGCTTCCCCTTTTTCTTACAATCAGCCGTATAGTGGCCTTTTATCCCACAATTGTAGCATTTCCAACTAGCTTTATTTTCGTGTGTTTTAACAGCAACTTTAGATTTTCTGGGCTGCTTTTCCACAACGAATGCGCGTTCCCTATTTTCACTATCAAAATCGTCTTTGTTGCAGCGTCTTTGCTCTTCTTCGAATAATTTCGATTTAAGTTCATCTATTGATGGTAAGGCATCTCTAGACTCTAATGCCACAATGAAGTTTTCGAATTCTTCCGGGAGACTGCTTAATAACGTTATAGTTAAGAGCTCGTCTGGCATTTGAATTTGAATTTCCCTTTGTTGCTCTACAATTTCGAAAAACTGTCTCATGTGATCAGATAGCCTCTGCCCCGTTTTCATTTTTAGGCTCAATAACTGTTTGTACAGCATAACCTTTCTGGCTGGACCGCGTGGTTTGTATAATGCACATAATTTGTCCCATTCGTCTTTTGATGTCGCACAATTTTTGACGTGGATTAATTCAGATGATTGCAGGCTCAGTATTATCGTGGCTAGCGCCTTTTGGTCTCTTTCTATCCACTTGGATTTCAATTCCGGATACGCACCGTCTTCCAATAAAATCGTTCCATTGACATAACCCCAATACTCATTGAAGATTAAAATACTTTTCATCTGAATAGACCACGTGGGATAATTATCTCCAAACAATTTATCAATTTGAAGCATGGAATTCATTTTGCTACTCATATCTGCATAACCTTCTTGCACCAAAATGTGTTTTCTGCGACTAACGCGTGCCTTCAATGCAGTGTTCTATTATTCTCGAATAAATGTACCGTGTCTGGGCCCATAACCCATGTTAAAAGAATTTAAAATAAAGAGAACATTTATTCAGAGTTTAATTAACAATAATCATTCAACGACTAGATTCATAAAAACAATGCAATCAACGAAACAATACAGTTCAATGCCTAATCAGCATTCATCCTAGAAGGCGTTTAAACCGTAAATACTAAGTGTTATTACATACAGTGCATTGCATTGGTATAAATACTAACATATTTTATTTATAAATTTATTATTTTTATTTTTGTTTATGGACGTTTTTATATGAAAAAAGCTCAAAACAATCAAAAGCCTATTTATAGGCGCAAAATAATTCACAATAGACTCAAAAAATTCCTCTGGCGGAACCTAGTTGCGTAACTGTTTGTGTTCATATCAGAGCAAGAGTAGCTGCAAGCATATACGAGCAAAAAAGCATAAAAGGAACGCAGCTACTAATTCACTTTTAGAGAGAGACGCTTTGTAAACTTAAGGCTCTATCAGATCCAACTTTGTGAGCAGCGGCAGAAGCAGAGACAGAAGCAGAATTCTGCCTGCTGATTCAGATTCAAATAAAACAGCAGCAACGGCAGAATTTTTATTTCACAGTAAATTCTTTGTAAATTATTCTTTAATAATAATAAATTCTTCGTAAAATGTCACACAACAATAAATTCTCAATTTCCCGCTTCCATTAGTCATTCAAAAACAACTTGCCAAGTGCAAAATGTTTCAAATGTCAAAAAATTCTGCTTTGCAAAGCAGCAAAATTAGGATTTCAGATGAAAAAGCAGCGGCAGAACTCTCTTCTGATTTTCTTGTCACTTGACCAGCGTAAGCCAATAGAAACAATTCTCTGCCCGACGGTTCTGCTTTCTGCTTTGGATCTGATAGAGCCTTTAGCAAATACACCCTGTATTTTAAAGTCAACTACTGAAAGGATCTCATTTTAAATTGAAATTTTGGTCAGAACCGCTTAAATTAATGAAGTTTAAGGCGAGTTTACATCCCAAGAATAAAGTGGAAGAGCAAATCTGAGCTCCTTTATCGCATAGAAAATAGTATGGTTCTATCTCTGTTGCACCAACGTGGCAACAGAAAACGGCAGCCTCAAAGTAGGGTTCTACGAAAAAAAGCTTTTAGTTTCGTTAAATTCAAGTATTCTAATGTCCACTAGATGTCACTTTCACGTTTAATTCTGTTATTTCAAAAAATAGAAGAAACTTTAAAATTTTTGATTAGTGCTGATTCTTTTATTTTCACAAGACGAGACAATCACAATTTTCTTTAAAAATAACAATTTTCTTTAAAAATGTTTCTTCACAAATCACAATTCTTTACGTCTGACACTAAAAAGTTTCGAGCTTTCAACGAAACTTTGCCCTTGAGTTTTGTACACGGCCACTTTGTTCTTCCACTTTGATTTTGGGGTGTAAACTCCCCTTTATGTTTAAAATGGCGAAGGGGCAGTTTACGAAACTTCTGTGAACGTTGCATTACATTTTATATTTTGCCGTACACAACAATTTTATTAAAAATTCTAGCATTTACAATAAATACAAGTTTGATACTTTAAAAAGTAAGAACAGAGAAAATAAACGAGCTGGCAAAAAAGAAGCCGATAGCAAATGCATTGAGAAAGCCGATGATTCAGTGTCATCATCATCAATCCAGTCCCAGTCGGATACTAAAATTAGCGCTCTGCCTGATGCTGCTTTAATATTTCTATAATTATTCTTTAGCTTTTTCCCGCCGCCAATTTCCAATTGAGTGAATTTTTTAACCTGAGAATGTTTATGAATTACCCTTAATGCATTCAAATAATATGAACTTTTTATTTACCTGGTCTTGAGAAATCGGTTTCGATCGTAAGTACACTGTCCAAATAACGGATTCATCGCAAGTAGGAGTTGTAAGTGAGCCTTGGTATCTGAAATAGTCTTTGCTAGGATTGCTAGGCAGAAGAGATGAGGGTACAATATCGTCAATTTCAATAGATATATGAACTGCGTCCGGTGGAGAAATCTTTCCAAGATTATCTACAATAGGGTCCAATATATCATTTTCATCTGTAGAATCGTGAAATAAAACTCCCAGAACAGCAATTCCATCTTTATGTTTTACTGCTTCAGAAATATTAGAATATTCCACGTTGAAATGTACTAAATGAGCTTCAAGAATATATCTAAAATAAAGTAGTACAAGAGAAAAAATTATATAAAACTTAATTTTATTTTCTATGAAAAGTACTTAAGCATTATATTAAAATAAAAAACATACTTCGTAACGAATCAAAAAACCATTCATTAAAAAGTTTAAGTAAACTGATTTCGTAAATTAAATATATTTTCTTGGTGTCTTTTATTTACAACTAGCTGGAACCCGGTGCTCCTCGCTGCACCCAACCTTAAAACATTTAAAATTAATCCAAATCTTCAAAATTCAATTTTTCAACAAATATTTATAACCATTATCGAAAAACCAATTATTCCTATAAAAGTTCGAGACATCAGATTGCATCCAACGTACAGACCTGAGGGTCATTTCGCACCGGGGTCAACAAAATTCGATTTTCGAAACTGACTTCGAGTATGAATTGGTACATTTTACTCAAGGTAGCACTGCAAATCCAAGTGTTTAGCAGGTGTTTGGAAATAAAATACTCTAGTGTTTTCTTTCTAAACGATAAGGCGTTTTAATGGCGGGCAGTGTTTACTTTTAAAACAACAGAAGCGGTTAATGCACAAAATCTAAATGCTAAAGAGATTTATTCTTCAACACATAAAGCGTTTAAGAGAAGTTAAACGCGTAAGGTGTTTACCAAAAAATTCTAACCTAAGCACAAGTGTTTAAAAGTAAAACACCTATTCGCCAAATAAACCCTTGGGAAGGTAAACACTTAGTTATGATAAAACACATATGGGCAACTAAACGCTCTAGCGTTTTATTTTTAACCGGTAAAGTGTTTAGGGGTTGGGAAGTGTCTCTCTAAAAATGAAATACTGAGTGATCCACTTAGAGGTACTTTTTTCAGAAATAAAAAAAATAAAAACTTTAATATTATCGGGTAATTTTTATTATCATACAAAAGACCTAGAATTTTAAGAAATAAGGAAGTTATTGCATTTTGACATTAAGCTTTATGAAAAAACCAAAAAAACACTCAATTAACAATACTTACACTATAATGCTTGAAAATAAGCTTCTATAAAAATTAAATTTATTTTGAATTTATCACATGAAATGAATAGGTTTCAACATGCTACAGTCCAAATTATAGCTCAAACTATGTATTTGTTAATTAACAATTGGCCAAAATACAAAAAGTTTTAGATTTCGAGCTCATGTTAACAAAAATGAACTTTATTTTTTTTTAAATTAAAAATCCCAAAATTCTTTACGAGATTTGATAAACAATTTTAAATTCTTTTTTCAAAATGGCCAAAAAAATGCAATTGCTGTTATTTGAGTAATAAGCAAAAGTAAAAAAAGTAACCAAAATTACATCCAAAATTATATTAGAATATACCTATTCTTCTTTTTTTGGCCTTTTTTACTTCATTTGTTGTTTTCATTTATTTAACTTAGTTTATTCTGAAAATTTTACGCCTTTGTTGACAGGTATTATTTTTAATATGAAAATAAAACCATAAAGGTGCTTAAATATTACGAATTTAAAATTATCAGTATTTCAAAACGATTAAAACTTTTTATTTTCACGTCTCCCCTTTTGATTAACATTGCCGACACAATTAAAACACTTAAATCTTAATCAAATGGGTGACGTCAAAATAAAACGTTTTAAGCGTTTTGAAATAAAACACTTTCAAAAGCTGAGATTTGCAGTGATAAGACGAGAAAAAATATGAGCGACCCATATTTCACGCAGTTATGCTAATGCCCGCCAAGGGTACCATTTAGCATATTCAGTAAAGCGCATCTCGTCCTATCACGGAAGTCAAGCAATATTGGAAGTGGTTTGTACTTAGTAGGGGGACCGCTTGGAAAAACGGCACTCGGGTTGGTTTTTTTTTTGTTTTTTGTTTTTTTTTATTTTTTTTTTCACTTTTTGCAATGATAGTATTATGTTTTAATATAATATTGATTAATAGTTCTATCAACAAAATTTTTATTATTCATAACCAAAAACACGCTACAGACGTTTACTAAGAAAACACTTAAGTGTTTACTCATTAAACGCCGCTAAGTGTTTAAAATTCGTCTACAACGGTTTAAACGCTTTAAGTGTTTAGAAAGTAAATACTTGAGTTTACAGTGAGGAGAAAAAGATTTTTTTCATAAAAAATACCATCGAAATGTCGGACTTTTTCCGTATATTCCGTATATTGATGGGTGCTTTTTCTCGGGGGGAAAGCCACTCCTTCTAGGGGGAGGTTATTGGCACACTCAAAATAACTGCAGAAATCAATATAGGGATGGAAGCAAAAAATGTTATATGAATATTTTTCTTTAAATCAATATTTTCCGAGCTATTCGCGATCGAAATTGTTGATTTTTCATCTAAAAAATGCTAGTTTTAGAGCGGTATTTCACGAATAACTTAAAAACCTTACGTTTTTTCAAAAAAACAGTTGTAGCAAAAATGAAGCTTTTAGAATAACGAATCGATTCGTGTTTCAATTATTTCTGTAGATGAAACACAACTCGAGTTATGAGTTGTTAAAGATGACATTATGCTCGCCGAAAAATGAACTCGCATCATTCGACCTTAAATAAAAGCGAAACGATGAATTTTTGGAGAAAAACTTATTGAAGCATATTTAAAGTACTTGAAAAGACCTTTAAAATGAGATTTGGTACAATTAATTAGCATCAAAACTTACGAAGTTATAATGAAAATAATATGGTTGTCTCCATTTTTCGGCAAAAAAGCAACAATGAAACCAATAGCTTCACAAAAAGAATTGAAAGTAAACGAAACCCTTGTACAATTAACTTTGTTTAGGTATTACCAATATGTTCTAAAATTTTGAACGGTTTAGAATGCCTATATTTGAAAAAAGTTAGATTTACGTTAGTAATAAATTTTGAAATTTTTGACAAAAATTCTTTTTTTCCGCAAAAACTAAAAAACTAAGTGAGATACGAAAAAAATGAAAGGTACAAAAATGAAGGGCTTTTCTTGATGAAAATTTTGGTTAATGTTTTGATTCTGTACGAATTAAAGTAATTGGGATATGCGAGGACCACCTTTCCCGAGCCATTTAAACTTTAAAATCTCAAAAAGTAAGGGTTTAAGACAGTTCAACTTTGCAGGCCCTTGAAATTCAGTGCAAATTGAATTTTAGAGCGATGAGATATCTTTAAAATTGAGGAAGTTATCGTTAAAAAACCAATCGCGTTTTCGTTGAAATTGCATGTAAATTGTGTTAATCTCAGTAGCATTTCAAAGTTGGATGAAATTTTAGAACCCGGTAGGTACTGTCGGAGCTCCACCCGAACATTTAAAAAATTGAGACGGGTCGAAGACTTGTCAGCTTTTCTGGAACAGATGCGGTCGGTATGAGTCTTTTGTAAAGGCTACCACTAAGAGCAGCGCTGTAAGACTAGCTTCCCTTGTACCGACAGTTGATGCTCTGAATGACCACATTAGGAGAGTTTATTTACAAACCTAGATCCGCCAATAACGGATCAGGAAGATGATTTAGGTAGTGATGATACTTCTGATGATTTATAGATTTATTTTTAATAAAGCATGTTATTATAATGTACATAATTTTATTTTCCCGCTATACTGAGTACATGATGTACTCAATTCTGTTTTTTTATTTTACGTATTAACATGGTAGCTAATTTAAAGCACAAAGGCAATTTGTAAGAAATGATATGTTGCAATAAAGCAAAGAATATTATACGCACCCTCCTCCGTCTGACCTGGGCGTAACATCATTCATAATCATCCAATAATTGACACTCAAAAATCACTCTGAAAACCTAAACAATTTTTGGGAGCATTATTTGGAATTTTTTGAAATATTGCTTAAATATAGTGTTTTCAAATTTTTTGTCAAAAGGGGTAGTTTTCACCCCCTAAATACATAAAGCACACATCAGGGACATATGACTTTTGAAGAGGAGGGTAAGATAAGCTCAATTACCAAATTTCATAAAAATCGGTGCTGTCCGAAAGAATTCGGAGGTAATACTCTGTTTTTACCGGTATCCACTGGACTATTAGCAACAAGCTGAAATTTCGTTAGTAGCTTCCTTTTGACGAGACGCCCAGCTTTTCTATTTGCGAAAATTCTCGATAGTGGTGTCTAATGTCGGTTGTCGGTTAGGTGATTGCTAAAATTTTAATAGTAACTATTTGTTTGTTAGTTAAATCAAGAGATAATCTAATAAAGAACTCAAAAAAAAGTTTGTCCTACAAAATTGATGGCCCAACCGAAGGGTCGCCCGCCCCCAACATTATTTGCACATAGATCATAAATAACTAGGTACTAGTAACAAGCTGATTTTTTCACTGTTGTTTAGCACTTACATTAAGATGGCGACATTGTCCTACAAATTCAGTGGCTCGATATCCCAGTCCTACGTTCTGCACAAAACTGCAATTCGGCTCACTCATTCAGTCAACAACCCTTCTCTTCACGCAAACAACTAGAAATTCGTTCGTTACTAGAACAACTCGACTGTAGAATAACCTCTCATATTCAGTATCCCTGAACTCATACAACATCCAAGAGTTCAAACTCATCGCTACCTACTTATGCATCCGCTAGACTCTCCTTAATCTATCCTATCCGTGTTTTATCATTCGAGCTAATCTTACTACTAGACATTGCACCGTGACCTGAACGACATGAAGGACTGGTAGAACAAAGGGGTACACCTGAGCTTAGATTTCCATATAAAAAAAATATTAGTAGAACTATAGTCTGTTTATTTCCGATGTCATCTTTTTAACTTTTTCCAGGATCACCCCAGGTTATTTTCGCGTTTTCAGATAACGAATTAAAATTACTAAAAAGTTGGCTGGTATCTAATAAGACAGTGTTTTTGGTAAATTAATTAGTTGCAGGTATACATGTAAAGAAGATGTCAACACGTAAGAATTAATTAAGTATTTTTAAAGCAAATTGCCGCGTTCCATGATTCATTAATTAAGGTATTTCTGAACTTATTTTATTTTTATTAACTTTAAATTTTATATTATTCTAATAAAGTCACTTGTAAAGAAAAGGCATTTGTATGTGTAAGGAAGGTGAACCACCGCCAATGCTTAGTGTTAACTTCATCCATATTGTTCGATGGTCTTCAGGATGTGTGGACTCCAATAAATGATGATATTGTGCTAACCATTTTTTTTTTTGCTTGAAAGAGTCTACGCTTAGGTGTCACCCTTTATACTACAAGTTCGTCATGTCGTTTACGTCATGGTGCAATGTCTAGTAGTAAGCTTAGCTCGATGGTAGAATACATTCTCGTATATGACATAGCACAATGTCGTATTGATGTATAATGTATATCATTCATAAGCGCTTCGTCAACACAGAAATTTCACTTGCCTATCAATGCAGCGACGAGATCAGTATTTTAATAATAGTTGACTAGTTGAAAGAACGTAGGGAATCCCGTTAATATGTGCACGTAAGGGAATCCGCTTAATAAGTGTGGTCATTCGTGTTTGAACAGTTATTACGATAATCTACAACACACTCCGCACGCTCCCTTTAATGTAGAGAGGTATGTGGTACAGAAGAAGCCTAGGTCAACTTAACATCATACACTAGTTTTCTCACCAAATATAAATTTGTTTGTTGCAATTATTATTATTAAACTTTATAATTGTTTTTCTTGAAATTGTATAAATTTGAATAAAGCTAGTTATTTTATAATTATTCTGTTGGGTTTAGTTAATTATACCATGACTGCACATAAGGCATTTCTACCCCTTAACATATTTTCACAATTCAGTTTTTAATATAAATTCGGTTCGCTAAACTAGTTGGGTGAGATTTATGAATATTTCAAACAAATGCAATGAACAAAAGAAATTGTTTTTATTCGCAGCTCAAATTCGCAGCAGAAATTGTTTTTATTCGTCTGCAAAAGACTTTTAATTTTATTTAAACTTTTATTGAAACCTCCTTATGCAGAACACTTATAAAAATGCTGAAATAAAGTAAATTTTTAATTGTTCATAAATAAAATTAGGCACGGTGCCACACAACCGTCAAAGAGAAACATTTTATTACAAAAAGAATATGCAAATTTTACATCGTAAAAATCTTCTTATCATAAGGAAACAAACACATTAAATTTCTAAAAATTAAAATGCTTTCAAAATTTAAGTGACTTTTTAAACTCATCTCTCACAAGGAAATTATTTAAGTTAATAAGTATAAGGAACCCAGTCTAGACTACCACAAGAATAGCATCGTACTAGCTAGATTTCGTATTATTTCGTACCACTATCAACATGTACGTTAATTAAAGTAGCCAAAAATAGACCCCTGACCATTTAACTTGTTACTCAGCATGAACATTAACTTGCAGACCGGAATGAGGTAATGTGCGCTCTTAGAATGGCCGATAATATATTCATAGGTGCTGATATAAAAACGGTCGCAGTGTATTCGCCTCCGTTTATTTGAGTTTATCTCCGTCTAGTGATGCTGCTTTTACGACTAAGCGAGGGCGAAGAGGAAAGTTCAGTTGAGACTCGCGAGACCTTCAGATTTCATCGCTCGTAAAAAAAGAACAAAAATATTTAGATTAATTACAATATTTTTGGAATCAGCACAAAAAAGCGACGACAGATGTTACTTAATGTTCCAGTATGTTTACACCTCATTCCAGCACTCTTAATAAGAAAGGTAATATCATTTAATTAAAGGCCCCAGCAAAAATGAACTTACCGTAAGTGATTAACCTGAGAATGGTGTTTCGCACTTGCCGTTAATTTGGCGGCATTGATAGCGTGGAAGTTAACGCGTTTGATTACCATCATAGAAGTTCGTAGCTCGAATCCAGTCCCTGCCATGGTTCTTGGTCTTTCGAGATCACCCACCTAGATCAGTGGTCTGCAAAGTTGGGTACACAGAAAATTCTAGGGGTAGGCCAAATTCTTCTTCAAAGTACTTTATGTCCTCTCCTTTTCTGAGATATTCAATACTGTTGCGAATTTTTATTTTTTAACCCTTATTTTTAAAAAATAAAAAGTTTTTATATCCATACTAAACTAACTGTAAACATTAAGAGGAACTAAAAAGGCAAGTAATCGTCAACAACCTTTTTAAAATGGGCGGCTATCTTGACGGCTGCACGGGGATAGTGGGTCACGGGGCTAGACGAAATACGGGTTTCAAAATCGAGCAGCAACTGAAGCTCCAGGGTACTCTTACCTTCTGAGGTTTCACCATTATCAGGAGCTTCACAGCCTATTGTTTGTTTGGAGTTTCCACAGTACTCTCTTTACCAGGTTCCGTTCCGGAACTCGTTCGACATGATCAATCCCAGAGACCGCGGAACCTTTTTTAACTGGGGTTGCGAAACAGTTTTTTTTGTAAACTTCCTCTCCTTTTGTTTTGGATCGCTGTGATCGTGGTCCCACGGGGCAGGTAATTGATCAACAACACCCCCTTGGAATCCCTAAAGAACGTTTGCCATTTTCCCGCGGATTCCACAACTTTCGCTTTATTTGGTGTTTTGGCCGTAGGAGCGACTGGAGTCTCCATAATGGCTGAAGCCTGACTGCCGGATCGATCGACGCACGTGCATAATAAATTAAATTCCCTGAGACTCCCAGACTTTTCCCGCCAACCACACGGATTTAAAAAAATAGTGGAACTCACTTTTGAGACGACCCTCGTATATGAGAAAGACAACGCGATATTTTCAAGAATTTTCATGCTGTAAGAGTTAGTTAGTCACAAGACAAGAGTCTTTTGGAAAAATCACATCTGTTTTCCATCAAGTAAATATATCAAATAGCGCTGAGTGGTAAAAACAACCTTTTTCCGAGCAAAATATAAAATGTTTTATGATATGAGTGAAACATACATACAATTAAATGTGACGTTTCAATCATTGATAGAAGAAAATCTTTTTATTCCAGACTTTGTTCCTTTTCTTCATGAGAAAAAAAATTACCTTTTATCCATATGGGAGAAATTTGATTTATGTTGAAGGCAAATTCTGCGTTTTTATGATACACAAACAAAGACATACAATTCCACACATGCGACTGAGCCCATCATGAAGAAAAAACGTCGTCGAAAACATATATTTTTCAAGTGTTCGTTCGAAGTGTAATATTACATCGAGACAGATTCATAGAAATATATATGGGTCCAGGTCAAATCGACCATTATTGAACCTGACCTTTTTTGATTTGGCTGAAATTTTGTAATTTTGTTCTACCCTATCAAAATGTAAAGAAAAGTCTGCCCACTCTGGAATTGGTGGGATTATTTATAGGAAAAATCAAAGCTTTAAAAAAAACAAAAAAAACGTCGGACTTTAAAAGGTAACGGTTTTTTACAAAAAATTTATAAATTTCATATAATTTGACGTTTGAAAATTTTTTGGTATTTTTTACTAGAAAGTTATTAAAAAACAAAAATTTTGAAAAAACAAACGTCTCGATAGGTCAATTTTTGAAAAAGTTATGGTTATTTGAAAAAATTTTGAAAATTTTTTTGGGTTGGGTAAAAAAATTTGAAAAAATTATGAAAAATGTTTTTGATATGGTAGAACGAAATTACAAAGTTTCAGCAAAATCAAAAAAGGTCAGGTTCAATAGTGGTCGGTTTGACATGAAATGACCCATATTCATTTGTTGGCTTTTATTTTAATAACTGCCATTCTAGACGTTTGACCGAATCTCCCGCTGATCTGTAAACACGACGACACGGTGCGATCGCACATAATCTTTGATAAAATGGTTATGAAAAATTATTTATTTGTAACTTAATAGCAAAATTTTAAATTCGGTATAAGAATAAATGTAAAATTAATTTTCTCTGTTAAATTTGAATGTTGTTTACAACTATCGAATTTAAAAACGTATATACTTTTCTTACAATTTTTAAATAAAATAATTTTTTTTTGATTTTGAAAACAAAGGAGTTGCGGCGCCACCCCTCGAAATTATCAGGTGTTGCGACTGCAACCCTTGCAACCCCACTTCCGCGGTCTCTGAAATCCCTATTATTTGAATCACTTTGACAATGGTTATGGGGCGTAGCCAGAAATTTGGGGGTTTATAAAATTCTATTGAGAGATGATCGTTTTTGTCAATGCTGTCTTGCTGTCGGGGCTGGACACAACCCTTCGCAAGATGTTCATATCGGGGGGCAATGGAGCCTTTTTACATTTACAAGAAATGTGCCAGAGTATCGAGTCCGGGGCAGGGCTCAAAGTGGTTGGCACTGGTACGAGACCACTCCTTGTTTTTTTGGTTTGACCAAAAAACCGCTGGTGCACCTGAAGGTAAGCTCTCAGTGAATATTGTCGGGCAGCAGCTTCGGGGGATAGTGAGGCAATGTTCGTTTTACTTTTGTACGATAAACATACTTAATCGTTCAGGTTTTTCTCATGTTCTTTTCCATACAGAACAATGAGAAACACGTTTCCTACTTTGGCAACCTTGCATGAGGGTCTTTTAAAACATCAATGCCTGATTGCAAATCATCGTTATTCTGCAGGGCTTTCAGATGTTTCAGTTTCGCCTGATTAACCAAAGCAGAAGTGGTGTTAAAACTAACGATGTCGTGCAAGGCCAATATATGTCTGAAAGGGTTTTGCCCAGCAGCAATATGGAGATTCTAGACGGTTTGAAACACCTTTAATTTTACTTGTTTCAAAAAGATGACATTCTTTATATCATGGCTACACAGGCCAATCAGAATCACCAAAAAGCCGATATCTTCTCCTACCAATGTCACATATTCTGTAAATGGTATTGCAGCAAATTCTTTGTGCTCTTCTCAATGGTTCTATTCGCTTAGCGTTTTCACTAGCTTCGTAAGGGAAGCCATCGAAAATTACAACGGCATTTGATTCGTAGTTTGACTTGACATATGATACATAACTGTTGCAAATTCCTGCATAAGTCTGGCCGTGGTGTCATTTGACCCAATATAACAAAAACCCTCCATCGATGAAATATTTTCTATCATTCAAGTCCACCCGTTCAGAAGGTGAAACAGCCCTGTACAGGTTCGGTTTTGTTCCTTTGCTCATCCTATGCTCATCGAAAAAGAGAAAGAGAGTGTAGGGGGTAAGTTCGTAACGCAAAAATTCTGGCAGCACTTCATCTGAATGTCCTGCCCTGTCTTCTATCCGAAAAAAGGTATTCGAAATTGCAAGGGGGTGCACTCTTTCGCTTCGTTTTAATTTTACAGCTTGAATATCATCACAGAAGCTTTTTACGACAAATTTCAACTTAGTGGCGTGTGAGTCGGAAAAAACACCGAAAATGATACTACTTTGAGCCGGAACAAAACTACCTCCCCCGCCGTTTTCGAGGATGCTGAACACGATGGCGTTGTTACAATTTCCATTTTCGTTTGCGCAACCCCTCAAAACGGCATAAAACCACCCCCACCAGATGGGTTAAACGCGCTTTACACGGTTTCCTTGTAAAAAAACACTTTCCCCCCGTTTTCGAGGGTGCTGAGCACGGTGGCGGGGTTAGAATTTTTCTTTGGGGTTAAAATAGTAAATTAACTAAACTACTGTTACAATTTGTTTAAGGGTAATTTCATGCATAGTAATAAATGTTCTCAATTATTCATATATTAAAATAAAAGTATGCATCAATCATTCAGTAGACCTACTGGCGGTATTTGATCATATTTTTTCAGCTGAAGAAGAAAGACCGACCGTTATAACCAAGAAGAGAAATACGATTAATTTTCCCATACTCAGCATCCTCGAAAACGAGGTAAATATATTTTGGTGCTGATATTAAAAAAAATGTACCCCTTCGGGGGAGAGTTTTGGCCAGTGGAGGGGTTGGTGGGGGTCGGAATTGATATACAACACCACCACCGTGGTCAGCAACCTCGAAAACGGGTGGAAAGTGTTTTTTTTACAGGGAAACCGTGTAAAGCGCGTTTAACCTCTTGGGGGGTTGCGTAACCCCAAAGAAAAATTCTAACCCCGCCACCGTGCTCAGCACCCTCGAAAACGGTGTAAATATATTTTGGTGCTGTAATTACAAAAAAAAATTTACCCAGTTTGGGGAGAGTATTGTCTGGTGGAGGGGTTAGTGGGGGTCGGAACCGATATCCAACACCACCACCGTGCAAGGGGGAAAGTGTATTTTTTACAGGGAAATCGTGTAAAGCGCGTTTAACCCCTCTTTGGGGGTTGCGCAACCCCAAAGAAAAATTCTAACCCCGCACCCTCGAAAACGGTGTAAATATATTTTGGCGCTGATATTACAAAAAAAATTTACCCACTTTGGGGGAGAGCATTGGCCGGTGGAGGGTTGGTGGGAGTCGGAACCGTTATCCAACAGCACCACCGTGCTCAGCACCCTCAAAAACGGGGGGAAAGTGTTTTTTTTACAAGGAAACCGTGTAAAGCGCATTTAACCCCTCTGGTGGGGTTGGTTTTGTGCCGTTTTGAGGGGTTGCACAACCTAAAATAGAAATTCTAACAACGCCATCGTGTTCGGCAACCTCGAAAACGGGGGGTAGTCTTGTTCCGGCTCAAAGTATTACATGTTCGTCCGACTCACACACGCCACTAACTAGTCCTTGACCCCGAACGGTTTGTCGAAGAAATAGTGGAATTTGTAAGAAATAGCGAGGTTAATTAGGAAAAATTGATAGTTTCCGAGTTATAAGTAAAAACCCGGAGGGCTGACCCCCAAAAACCCCCTTCGCTACGCCCCTGGGTCCTTGGTAACTTCCATCAAGAAGAATTTTATATCTTCCACAACACCTTCTATCATTTATAATAGGGAGGTGATACCAGAAACCAAATCCAATGCCGAATTTACACCTCGGTTTGCCTCAAATTCTTCTTTACCCGAAACTGAATTGCCAACACGTTCTCGAGTACAACGCCCACTCAAAGGACGGAGTTTTCTTCAGAACTCGCGAGGTGTATAAATGTCTCAAAGAGCTTGGCGTCAATAATTCTACTGGCCCTGAGAATATTCCCCCTTTGGTACTTAAAAAAAGTACCTCACCTTTGGTACGCCAACTTGAATTCCATTATAAGTGTGACTGTCATTTTTAAATGGTAATTTTTCCCAAAAATTAGGGAACATCCCGTGTAGGCTCGTGAAACGGTATCTCCGTATCCTTGGAGCCCCGTGACACGCTATGCCCGTGCACCCGTATATGGTGCAAATAGTGCCGCTTTATAATTAGGGGATACAATTAATGATTGTTTTCGTCAGAAGGGTACTTAGTCAAAAAAGTTTGGAGACCACTGACCTAGATAACTGTCCGTATTTATCCTGTTCCGTCGTTACCAGAAACCCCCTTCTCCTGCCATATCGTACAAACTTAATAAGCGAGGAAGTCATTCGATTACTTAGTTCAGGGTTCTGTAGATTGGATGGAAGCCGATGGAATTCCGGTGCACGCTAGTTCTTTCAAGCGGAGGTGCTAGCTATCCTAAAGGTTTGTCAGACAATGAATCTTGAACCTACTCAACGTTGTAGCATGGGAATTTTCCTAGAAGGCTATATAAGAGCTCTAAATTTAGCACCAAGCTAGTAGAGCGAAGCAGATCTAAGCATAGGCTCGGCAGAAAGAAGCCGAGAAAGCCGACTACCTAACCAAGCAAAGAGTCTCCCTCTGAGACTCGGAGTTTAAGACAGTTTGCAACTCAATAGGCGAGGTCAAAAACGCTATTTTGATTACTACCTGCTGCTAGCCTGCCAAAGTTGGAACGCACTGGAGTCCTGTATTATCTCTAGAAACGACTTGGTCGGGTGGAGAGCACTGGAGGCCTGCATTATCTCTTGGACGAATTGCCCCACTTACAACAAAGAAACAGCAACGGACCTAACCGACATTGGCCTAAAACGGATTACACTGCTAGGCTGGGTATCGCACACAACTTGTGTTACCGTAGCTCCACGGAGATAAACAAGAGAAACACTATGTCATCCCCTTTAACCCTTAACTACCGTGACCCTACTTTTGTCACGTAGTGAACGTATAGCGGTGTGATAGACCGGCATATTGAAAAATCCTAAAAATTGGTATTTCCACATTTTAAACGCATAAATGTTATGATTTTGGATAATGGGGGTTAAGTTAAATAACATATTTATTCTCCAAAAATAAAAAAAATTCCAAAAATTAACAAAATAGCGGAAACAAAGAAAAACGGCGATTCGAGCCCGGCATTGAAAGTTGAAAAGGCTTGACGGTCTGAGAGACCGGTAACGCTGGTTAAGGGTTTTAAGTAAATCGAGTGTTCTCTCACGGGTAATATTGGGTGGGAAACGGTGTAGTATATCGCCTTGTTGGAGTTAATATGCTGTCATTATACTTTCTACTATCTTTCCAGCTACAGCTTCCCGAATACACAGCCACAACTACATATGTGTGTAACGTGTGAGGCTATCCTGTTTTGCAGGATAGCGTGGCTAATCTTATACGCAGTTCTAAAAATTTTCTTTAAACATTAAGTTAATTTTCTTTTTTGGTATTCTTGCCTTGCTATCGTTACCTTATTATGCTATTTTGAGTCCGGCATTACACTGTATGACTGAGTGAATAGTTCATAGTTTACATGAGTTCTAATCGTGTACATTGCTCAACTTTTAAAGGAAGAAATATCTTTTTTGTGTAAGAGTCAAATTAAATTTCTTTTCCTCAATAGAAATCGAGCAACAAATCATTGGGAAAATTTCAATAAGTATCTGTAATATATAAGTGTAGTAAACTATTCAGTCAACAAGTTGGAGTAGAGCAATGTCAACTATTTTCTGTAAAGCTACTTTCACAAATTGAAAGAATATCGATCGACTGTGTAGTGTTCTTTAAAAAATATAAAGTCACTTTGGTTAACTTATTTCGGAATAATATTTTAAAGCATATGAAAAAAGCAAAAGTTTCCAATATTTATGTTAACTTGTTTTTTAGAATTATGTTGAATCACATGACAAATACTGCTGTCATTCAAGAAAATCAGCTTGATAGCAAAAGAAAGCTCGCTCCGACAGAGTAATTTCTAACTTTGGAAAGCATTATTCATTTTGTCATTGGTTGCCTCCAATAATAGAAAACCTTATTGTATCAAATAAATTTCACCCCTAAAAAACTGTTAGATTTTATTCAATTTCTTAATCACCTCCTTCTGTCGATTGTATGCTCTGAGAACCAGTGAAAATGTATTTGCTCTAAAGCATATTCCCCTTTTAATCCACCTCCACTAACCGTTGGCTTTGGTTCATCAAAAATTATTTGAGCTGAAAAAAAGAAAGTGATCAAACAAACCCTTAAAATAGTTAAAAGCATACCAGAATGCCCAGTATTTATGATCTTTGAGTTTTTCAATGGTTGATCGTAATCTTCAAAAACGAAATCCTCGTATACTCCTTTTATTGCTTCTTTTGTTGGTAAGTCTATGGGGCTTTGATATTTGCCTTGGTTACATAAGCCATCCCATTCTGGAAAGTCTGTAAATAGAAGTAGATGCTGAAATATTTTCTGATTAAGTATGACGTACTTTTGCGTAATCATTACATATTTCAATTTTTGTTTCTTTGTACACAAATTCATACGCATTTCAAATGTTACACGAAAAAGAGGCAGACAATTGAATGCTTAGTGTAATACCTGAATCATACACAAACCTCTTTGACTTGAGGACTGAGTGATGGATAGTGTAATTTATCCCATTAACACTCGCTCTCAGTGAGAGAACATTAATACCTGGAGACGAGATGTCTGTTCTGAACAAAAATTCGCCACGTCTTGAAAATACTCCAATATGACTTCATCGCAGGCAATGACTAATTTGACGTTCGCAGACGTTAGCGATATAACAATTTCTTCAGGCCCACAGCCCTTTATAGACGATAAGGGCTCCTATAATATATAATAACCAGAGTAGATCTCTATACAGCCATGATAAAGGTCGGCAATTAACTGCCACGACTATATACGTTGACCATGACTATGATGACAGGACAAGTCAAGATACATATCTGGAATAGTGTTTAATCCCATCAAACATCCATCGTGGACCCTAGGTCAGGGTGATATGCTAAATACTAAAAAAAACTTCAAACGCCCTAGTGGCTAAACCGTTACGATTTCCTTTCTCGATTTTTTGTCCGTAGAACTAAAACCTGCCAGCAGCCGGCCGTGTAGATGCTACAAAAAATTAATGTTCGCTAGATTCTGTAAGCAACAAAACTCCGATGAAGCAATGGCGGCCAAGACTTAGAGATACAAAACTGAATGATGTCAACACAAAATTCAGCACTTTCTGCTTTCTTAAAGCTAAGAAGCACCTAACTATTCTCTATTTCTAATACTGTTCTATTGATGCGTAAGTTATATTATACAAAATATAAAGTGTCTGAACTTCTACATCTATCTATCTACTATGAGATAGCAAATGTTTGGTCATGCCACCAGCTAACTGGCAAATGTCATATACTGGGGGTTCCGTCCAGGCTTGCCAAGCGGATAATGTTAGATAGTAGACAAAAAATGATCGACAAAAAACGGAGGGTGGAGCTATCTCTGCCCGTTTTCAAGATCGGGCGATTTGAATTTTTGTTTTTGGGGGAAAATGTAGTTAATTGATTTAGAATAAAAAGGCAATGAAACAACAGTCGATTTCCACAAATAGGGTACCTTTGTAATCGTAAGGAATGCGGCTTTCATTTCATTAATAAAAACAATAGCGTACGATAAAAAAAAACAGAAACAAGGGAGTTTATTTGTAAAAAAATATGAAAAAAAATGTTCCCACATATTTCACTGTAACTCATAAAATAGATCGTTAAGATCCTTTTTTCTGAACTTTTTTAACATCCTCAAAAGTTACAATCCAAGACTCCAGCTGGCTTGGTTTTTTTGCTATTTGTCATTCAAAAGTAGATACCTATACCTTTTTAGTATTCAACAATTTTTCCCACTTTTTTCACTGTGAGGCACACTGTCCACGGCGGCGTCATTGCGATTTTTAGACGCTATAATTAAGAGAAAAATCGTAGGAATTTAATGAATGTGTTTTGGAAAAAATCGATCCAGGAGAACAGGTGGAAAAAGTTAATAATGGTAGCTAAAACACGTTTTTAAACGTTTTAGGTGCGAAAAAATTTTGTTTTTGGAAAACAAAAAATAGTACGTAATAGCGCTTAAAAAGACGAAAATTATGAGTTTTGTACAATTGAAACCGGTCAACAGGTTTTTGCACAAAAAAATAAAAACCGCGAAATATGGCCATTTGTTGACATTTAATTACAGAGACTGTAATTATCGTAGAACCTTCTTTCAGGGCTGAAATTGTGGCTTCTGTTAGTGCCTACCTACAATAAAAATTTCATGCAAAAATAATTATAGCTTTTCGCGTAAATCTCAAAAATGTAAAAACAGCCGTTTCAGGAAAAAAGTTTGAACAAGGCCCACGGTGGTGCTCGAGTTATTTTGAAAAGCCCTATTTATTCTCGAAGAGTTACTCTAGCAACCCATTTTCATGAAAAGTTGGTGAGGTTCATAAACGCTTTTGAAAACAGGCACTTTTCTTGATTTTCTGAAAAAACACCTTTAGGCGAAGGGGAAGTGGAAAATGGAATTTTTTCGCACCTAAAACGTTTAAAAACGTGTTTTTGTTACCATTATTAACTTTTTTCCACCTGTTCTCCTGGACCAATTTTTTCCAAAACACTTTCATTGAATTCCTACGATTTTTCTCTTAATTATAGCGTCCAAAAATCGAAGGGTAGATTTATTTCAACTTTTTTTCTATCCCTCCTGGACTACTACTTACTATAACCAGGACATCCTCTAGTATAAAATAAGACGAAATTATTATAGTAGAAAATGTATTATTTATTATTAGAAAAAAAAATTACATACAAAAGACGAAATAAAAACGTTTTTGCGTCTTGCAATCCGCTTGAGTAGTGAAATGCTGCCACACGAGCTTCATGACGAACGCATGACGATAGGCAAACGCGACGTTGCGGCTCCGTGGACACAGAGTCGTTGGTTTCTACCCAAAATGCAAGCAGGCGTCAAATGACGATAGCGTGCGTATGACGTGCGGTTTACGTGGACAGTAGGCCTAAATCAAAAAGTAGGTCGTTAAGATCCTTTTTTCTGAACATTTTTAACATCTTCAAAAGTTACTTAAAATATTCGTGGAACGCTCCAAGACTCCAGCTGCCTTGGTGTTTTTGCTATTTACAGAGGCGGGGAACAGGTCCAAGCTATGTGTTGAATCCGAAAGGTTAAAAAGCGGGGTGGGGGAACAGGAGGGTAAAATGGTATATTAGATCTCCAAAAACTTCAATCTTACTGTGTGTTCAACTTAATTTTTTGAAAAAAAACATAGAAATAAATTCGTTCATCAACAATTCAAGATCGATTTCATCAACTTCTTCATAATAAATATGCAGCATTGTAAGGCTGCTCAACCTTCGTTGACCCGTCGCACAGTGGGGCAAATAGCTTGTTTTTTGGACAAACGATAATCCCCAAGCCTGGAATTAATGAAACTTAAAAAAATTTTTTGTAAATTATTCGTCATAAAATTGCCTTTAATTCTATCGAGCCCGAATTTTGAAATTTCAAAATTAAAGATGGCAATCCAATATGGCGGACATAAATTTTGTAAGTAAATTAAAATTTTATAAAAAGATTCTTCAAAATTATAAAAAATTGTTACTTGGGGGGTTTTTTGGAAACCGAAAATTAATTAATAATAATTAATTTCAATAATTTTAAAAAATCTTTTGATAAAATTTTATTTTACTTACAAAATTTATGTCCGCCATATTGGATTAACCATCTTTAATTTTGAAATTTCAAAATTCGGGCTCGATAGAATTAAAGGCAATTTTGTGACGAATAGTTGACAAAAAAAATTTTTAAGTCTCATTAATTCCAGGCTTGGGAATAATCGATTGTCCAAAAAATGAGCTATTTGCCCCACTGTGCGTCGCCCGAAGGTAACTTTTCAGTCGTTTTAATACTGAAAACACTACTTTCGTTCGTACACGACGACCCGGCAATTGTGATGAGAAACCGGATAAATTTGGAAAATTCTGGTAAAATTTTGATCGACCAATCATTTTGCCACAAAAAATACAACATCTTTCAAAAAACTTTTGATTTCATTGCCTACTTTTTGAGCTAAAGATAAAAACATGTCTCGATCACAATGATCAGAAAATTTGTAAAATTCGACTATTGATTTCAAATTGTCTTCTTTACCAATAGCAAAAGCCTCTAGAGCTCATTTAAAACTCTTAACACGTATTTTGCATGCACAAGTGCAGTGCAGCATTAAATAAAAGAAACAAGTTAGGAAAATTTTTTGAAGACCTAAATAGAAACAGGATCTCATGTGTTGATTTGCAACACTAAATGGTCAACACACACAGCAGGTTTTCCACCGCCCCTGGCTATTTACCATTTGAAAATAAGTGTCACTCACTGATCGGTTTTTAGTATTTTGAAACACTACATCTCACTACTGGAGAAGGGTCAAAGTGATCTTTATTTCGAAGGCAGGTAGATGAAACGGTAAAGGATGATTTTTGTCGTCAAGACCCTAGAAGGCATGCTAGACCTATACCTCCCAAATTCTATACCAGAGGTCCCAATGTTTCCTCTCAGTATCCATATTGCAAGACAAAATCGGTTGACACCGCACTGCATGAAGTAGTGGGTACCGTAGATTAGGCCCTGATGTAATACGGCGGCGACAATGGTTGTGGTCAGTGCATCCTCTTCGTACTAAATAATAATAATAATATTACGAACCTGGCTGGGTGTGTTGGATACCTAAAAAACGACATCGACGTCTGCAGCGCTAAAGTTTTTAACACAGACAAAAATACTCAGTTGCTAATTAATAACGTGGATGAGCTTTCGTGCACTATTGATCCAGTCGACACTAATTATTTAAATCATTCTAATAAACTAGAAAGCTTTATATCTAAACTCGACAACATATCAACTCACAAGGATAATGCCGAATTTAGTAGAGATATTATGGACGAGCTACAATTCACAAAATTCGAGCTGAATATCGTCTATTCAGCCATTAAGAAAATAAAAGTAAGCTCAGAAATCCTGAATACCTGCACTCACAGCAACAGCGAGTTGTCTAATCTCCTCCTCAAAATCTCCAACTATTTGGTCAAATTTTCCACTTTCGACGACTCTTTAACCGTGTTGGGAAAGGAATTAACGAGACCTTTTACTAATCTAGAAACTGAATTAGCGAGCTTAAAGTCTTTGTCCAAGGTTGACGAGGAGACGAGATTTATCACTAAAGGCCCGTCCTCACTACGAGTGATCTTTTAATTTTCTGAATCATGAGTGAGAAAAAATCAATTCTCATTTGAAACGTCGTACACGCTTTTGAAAAGCTCATATTGTGTGGACGTACAATGTATAGATGTTTTCAAATGCTATGACATTTGGCGTAGGTTGGGGTAAAAAGCACTTAAAAATGTTTAAAAGCTTGAGAACATTGTTCTTACTCTCTAATTGAAAAAAAAGCTCCAAAAAAGAAGGCCAAAGGCGCGCGCGAAAGAATTCTCAGCAATTCACATATAATTTCTGACAACTTGTTGGAAATATTACGACGACTCTGTTTTTTTATCAGAGCTTCTGTATATACCACAGTGGCCTAAAAAATCTCAACTGAAAAACGAAATCTATATTTTCCATTTGAATAATTGGTAGAAATTTGAAGATTTAACAGTAAATGAAATAAAAATGCGAAGAAAATATTTTAAACATTATTTATTTAAAAGGAAGCAGTTTTTTTTAATAAAATTGACATTTCATTCGTACGTGCGTATTCGTACATTCGGCGTGGGTACATCATTCTGGGAACCCTGCAATTTTATATTTATATTAAAACTTAAGTTTATTTAAAAAAAAGACTTACCTGTCCTGCTCCAGTAGTAAATTGTGCAGCGACATCAACTGGGTTACCTCTTCTAACATAGGAAGCTTCTTTGACGATTCTTCTCACTGTACTAACACTGGAAGCTGTAAATGAAAATTTTAATTAATATAAAACACAAAAAGTTCTAAAATAAACATACTTGTCATCCATGCAGTATGATCTAGCAATGTTTGTTCCGAACAATCTTTAACCTTTATTTCGCCCGTTTGAATTTTTTTCAAAAAACAAAACGCACGAAAAATTTAGTCACGTTCTTTGCTTTTTTTTCCATATTTACTCCACGAATAACAAAATAACAATGAAATAGATTAATTTTGCAGAGTTATATATACATATTTGCAAAATCCCTCACTTTTTTAAGAAGTCGTTAACGATATTCTTGGAAAACCATAAGCTCCCATAAAAATTTAAAACCCCTTCGAAATAACAGGTAAATTTATGACTAAAGGAATTGTTTTGCAAACCTTTTTTATAAAATGTCTTCATTTTTTTCATTTTACAAGAATAATAAAATTTTATTGTTTTAAAAATGTTTTGGATTTTGAAAAACGTTTCTTAGGTAACGTGGAAAAACTAAGATTTTCTGCTTCAAGTATCGGAAAGATTATATACAAATACAAGAACAAGTATTCTTCCCGCAACTGATAGGCTGTGATAACCTGGCCTAAAATTTATGATGAATAAACTGATTTTTTAAAGAAACAGAAAACAATGTTGCTTTTGCATATTTTCAATTTAATTGTTAATCTTTGCTTAATTTTGTAACCCATTCTATGTTTTAAAAAGTGAGCGGAGAATTGGCTCCTCCTCCTTCTTATCAAATCACTTGCTGTCATTTAATCAATCGCGACTGCGGGTTAATCATTATTTAAAAATTATACAAATTATGAATGAAAAACGTCCTTTTTTATATATTTTCGAATTTATAGGCTTTTGTACATTTGCTACAGAAATAATTTGTAGCAATTCCCAAAAAAAAATACGCAATTTGTATTTTTAATACTTTGATACTAGGATTGTTGATGTTTTCCGTCAGTCTCATGCGCGCTTCTGTCAGGGAAGGTTGTGTTACTTGCGGCTGCGGAGAATTCTTAATTTATGAATGAAAATGCTCATGAATTTAAAAATACGTTTTTCAGCATTTTTTTTTAATTATTTTAAATTTAGAGATTAGAAATATTTCGCATAATTATAATAAAATTATGCTTATTATGATGAATAGATTTAGTTGGTTGAGCAGGGTTTTTACATGTATTTAAAAGCTCTGCTCAATACATATAAAGATAACTCAACTTTATTCATTCGGCATGCGCGCATCCCTTCCCAAATTGTTTTGTTGAGTTTTTTCTGCGTTTGTTGCCTTTTTAAATGAAAAGAGGGGAAATGATAGAACAACATATATAAAATTTGGCAACGAGGTGCGCAGAACTGTTCAAAATTTTTGTGTCACGGAGTTTGAACACATCTATACCTTTTTAAGCACAGCCTTTTGTCCGCGTAGTTTTGCCGCACGGCCTTTACAATGGACAAAGTCGTAAAAAAGTCGTAAAAAGTCATAAAACTCTATATGAAAAAAAGGCAAAAGCGCGTACGACCTAAGTCCGCGTAGTGTGGTCCCCACCATACGAAGACGTTGTGGCAAGGAGCCCATTCCTGAACGAGCAGTCAATCTCTCTCAGACGAATTGGAGGGAGCTCGAATTTTCAACGAAAGGATTGCAAATACAATCAGCTACAACAGTGGGAATAATTTCACCCTAGGCCCTTCTAATCTCCACAACCAGAGTCTGTCCATCTCTTCCGGCCCATCTCATTATTTACCACCGCTTCACGTACCTAACAGTAACACCATAACGAAGCTCGGAACAATATGGTCAGTAGAAGATTGGGACAGAAGATTAAAAAAAATTTACGCAGCAAACAAGCTACATACCATAGCGCGCAAGAATGTAACAAAAAAACTGGTATGCGTAGGACCACACGTTGGAAGTGAAAACTTCTATGGCCATTCTGTATTTCCAATTCAATCTTAATATTACAGGAGGATAAGGGTCAATACATTTTGTCTATGAATGTTCCATGTAAGTTTATTAACTTCCCAGTAGGAAGTTATTGTAATCGGTCCGAAAATCGGATTCGAAATTTTCAATGTATTTACAAGTTTCAAGGTCCCAATAGCATTTTAAGCAAAAATTTGAGAAGAAATATGTGTGTGTGTGTGCGTACGTATGTGGTAATTTTTTCCTGCACGATTTCGCGCGAACCGAAAAAGATATCGACTTCGTTCAGGTGCCCTTCGAAGCGTGTTCAAGGAAATATGATCTGAAAAGATTTTCATAAAAATTGGTCGAGCCGTTTTTTTTGTTTGAACGACTTAAGTGATTTTTGTACCAGCACGATTTCGCGCGAACAAAAAAAGATATCGGCTTCGTTAAAGTGCCGTTCGAAGCGTATTAAAGGACATATGAATTGAAAAGATTTTCATAAAAATCGGTCGAGCCGTTTCTTTGTTTGAACGACTTAAGTGATTTTTGTACCGGCACGATTTCGCGAGAACCAAAAAATATTTCGACTTCGTTAAGGTGCCGTTCGAAGCATGTTAAAGGACATATGATCTGAAAAGATTTTCATAAAAATCGGTCGAACCGTTTTTTTGTTTGAACGACGTAAGTGATTTTTGTACCAGCACGATTTCGCGCGAACCAAAAAAGATACCGACTTCGTTAAGATGCCGTTCAAAGCGTGTTAAAGGAAGTATGGTCTGAAAAGATTTTCATAAAAATCGTTCGAGTCGTTTTTTTGTTTGAACGAATACTGGGAAGTTAATCTTGTGGACCGAAAGGGTCAAAAGCCACATCCCAACTAGTATGTATTATTGTTACTTGATGCTGCAATAAAATAAGAAAAACAACAACGTAATAGATAATACATAACATATAATAAATAATACAAAATACATAATATGTATATAATTCATAATAAATAGCAAATAGTTCATAGCACATAATACATAGTACATAGTATATACTACATAGTACGTAGTACATAGCGCATAGTACATAGTGCGTACTACATAGTGCACACTACATAGTCCAGTACGCTGCGTCATCGGAATAAGTAATAATCTGGGACTTTTAACAGACTAAAATAAAAACATGGGGCGCATTTGAAATATTTTTTGGGGTGGAATTGGAAGCACATTTTACTAGACAAGTCGTTCTTATTTAATTATACAGTCGTTATACAGGTTTTTATGCACCCCAGGTTTTTATTTCAGTCTGTTAAAAGTCCCAGATTATTACTTAATCCGCTGACGCAGCCACACAAAATGCCCCTTGGCATACGACATGAGAAAACAACACTGCTACTATTGCACGGTTTCTTACCAGATGTCAGAATCTCAAGAAGGTCCATGTTTGTGTTCTAATTATTTTCTAGTTTTTGGTACAGCTTATGATTTAAAATAAAACCATTTAACTTAAAAGTTTTTTTTACCTATTTTTGTTGTATTCTTTTTAGTCTTAATTCAGTCATTTTTGGATTTTACCTTTTACAAAATTCTGGTGAAGTGATTTGTTATGCATACCATATTACCAGCGCCATTCTGAATTTTCTAATATTGGCAACATATTCATTATTTCCGACCTTAAATACCTCCAAATAGGTGAAATCTAATCGTAATTGCCAAAATCGTACCGCCATATTGGCGCCGCCATTTTGAATTTTCAAAATTTGACTACAGATTCGCCATTTGTGACCTAAAAAACCCTCCGATACCGATTTTCACTGAATTCAGAACACATTTGCAAAATTCAACCGCCATATTGGCGCCGCGATTTTTAATTTTCAAATTTTGAGCACATAATCGTCATTTGTGACCCTGAAGACCCCCCGATGCCGATTTTCAATGGATTTACAATACATTCGGAAAATTCATCCGCCATATTGGCGCCGCCATTTTGAATTTTCAAATTTTGACCACAGATTCGTCATTCTTGCTCATAAAAATCCCTCGATACCGATTTTCAATGGAATCGGAACACAATTGCAAAATTCGTCCGCCATTTTGATTTTTTTACAAAATTGTCAGATTGCAATATGACGAGAACTCAATGTGTGCGCAAAGTTTTATGAGAATCGGTTTAGTAGAAATAGTTGAAAAAGTTGTCGCAAAATTTGAACCAAAGAAAAAACAAACAAACAAACAAACAAATATACGAGGTCAAGCTAAATAAAACCATTAAAAAATACATAATAATCCATAATACATAATAATATAGTATAATAATACATAACACTTAATACAAACTAAAACTCCCAGAGGCAAATTTTTGCTCACATGGAACGCATAAAAAGTACGATGGTACGCAAAAATGGTAGCGTGACACGAGTTTTTAGTTTTTTCCACGGGCCAAAAAGTGCTCAACGTGCCTATAGAAGTTTACACTTCAAAAACTGCGGCGAAACGTTGCCAACAAATTAAACACGTCGCTTCTTGACAAGGAAACCTCAACAACTTACTTCCTTAAAGGAGCCCCTAGATACGCTGATCCAGCTTGGATAGGCAACCTTCGCCAAGATGAATTCTCCATACAACTTCTGCATTGTGAATTAGAATCACCTCGGAGAAAGAAGTCAGAACAACTCAGGTACTTCAAAGTGGTCTTCCAAATATGAGTGGCCGTCCCTGAACTCAACATCGGACGCCTTTAGATGGAAAAAACTTAGCCTCAGCCGTTGGAATGATAAAAGCAGTAGAACTAATACCCTTGATACACGGGCTTCATCGGATGCTCATTCTTCCAGTTTCATTGGCCTTGAATGAACATTCGAATTCGAGGTGATATACGGCACTTCATTTATTAAAAACTGTCAATATATGTACAAAATGGATTCAAAAGCGTTTTTAATGAATATTATTTAATTAAAATGACAATCTAAAAAATTAAAACGATTGACATACATAAACAATGCGATTCTTTTAATAATTTTTTTACAGTTTTTTTTGACAGTTCGATTATTTTTAAATTTTATGAGCGTAATGGAAGTTTTATGAGAGTAATGGAAATTTCATGGAAAGTTAATGGAAATTTCCCCACTTTCAGTTTGATTTCTCATAAATGAAGCAGATTTCTTTCATTCTTTCGACTGATAAATGAAGCTATGAATGCTCACTCAATGAACATTCTTGAAAGAATGATCATCCGATGAAGTCCGTGTATCAATGGTATAAGATAAATAGTTCCTCTAATAATATATCCGGTCTTTCTAAACCTAGGATTAATTCTAACCCAGATGTAAGCTCCAATTTCCAATCTAAAGGCTAGTACACACTTGTAGACACGTTGCGCGATTTTGGTCTCCGAGACATGTCTAGAGTTGTCTACATAGACATGTCTATAGACCAATTGCCGTCTACGAGTCTGTTGCGAGACCAAAAATCGCAGGTCTACGGTCTCCCGATCGGAATGGGAGACCAAGTGCAACCGTAGACACATCGCCAACCGAGTTTGTGTTTCGGCGGTTTTTATTTACATTATTTAAACTTTTTTTTAAACGTGGTCAAACGAAAAAGTATTACAACTTATCGAAGATTATCCGGCGTCTGGTTGTCTTTGGGATGTTACGAGTTCCGATTACAGAAACCGCGTAAAAAAAATTGAGACTTGAGAATCAGTGCCCAGCGGGAAATATGGTAACGCATTCCCTAAAGAAGGCATAAGGTAAGCCTTCGTTTAAAGAAAGTTACCAGCAATGCAAAAGTAAGGGATAGGAGAAAAATTTTCTGAAGGATATGTATTAGTGTTGAGCCGGACTTACACGAGGCAGTATATTTGTCCCTTACACGATATAAATTGTACTGAGGCCTCAGTTTTTTAAGTGTCCCGGTTCAAAAATAATGTCCTACTGGTATATGTATGAGCGTGTAACGAGATAAATGAAGCGAGGTGTTATTGTAAATTACTTAGTGGAGAGACATTTCTTCCTTCTTTTGCGGCAGTAAAATATCCAAGTTAAACTGCGGCGAGGTGGGATTGTAAACCCGAACTGGAAAGACATTTTCTTACTTCTTTTACGACAACACAATTTCCAATTGGAACTGCGGCGAGGTGAGATTGTAAACACTAACTGGAGAGACATTTCTCACTTCTTTTGCGGCAGAAAAATATCCACATTAAACTGAGCCGTGGTGAGATTGTAAATACGAACTGGATGGAGAGACATTTCATACATTTTTCGAGGGAGTGAGGTTTTGTGCTGAAGAGACAATTCTTACATTTTTCGAGGGAGTGAGGTTTTGTCCTGAAGAGACATTTCTTACATTTTTCGAGGGAGTGAGGTTTTGTCCTGAAGAGATAATTCTTACGTTTTTCGAGGGAGTGAGGTTTTGTCCTGAAAAGACAATTCTTACGTTTTTCGAGGGAGTGAGGTTTTGTCCCTGAAGAGACAAGTCTTACATTTTTTGAGGGAGTGAAGTTTTGTACTGAAGAGACAATTCTTACATTTTTCGAGGCAGTAAAATTTTGTACTGGAGAGAGAATTCTTACATTTTTTGAGGGTGTGGAATTTTGTGCTGGAGAGACATTTCTTACTTCTTTTACGGTAGCAGAATTTGCAACTTGAAATTAGGCGAGGTGGGATTGCAAAATCTATAATAATATTCTAGTTGTGCCACTTCCAACATTTTTCCAAGAAATCGAATGAGTATTTTTTTCAGAAGAAAATTTTTTTATTTTCTGTTTTTTTGTTTGATCGGGAAAATTTTGTTTTGTGTTTGATTTTTTTGCTATTTTCGGTTTGTGTTTAAACAGGGGTCCCCACTAGTATAAATATATGGCCACGGACAACTAATTAGAAACAGTTTCATAAAAATTGCATTTATACAATTTTTAAGTAGGAATCTAATTAAATAATTCCCACCACCATATAGATAATAATTGAAGGAAATCAATAACAATATCATAATGAATTCTTAACAGGATTGCTACATAAAAAATAAAAAATGTATAAATCCAATTTTTATGAAACTGTTTCTAATTAGTTGTCCGTGGCTGTAGATTGTGGAAGCATAGATTTCTTACTTACTCTAAGGCAGTTTAATAAATATTAGAATTAAACTTTTAAAAGTGCACTTCATTGGTATTTATTTTCGTTCTTTTTTTTTAATCTGCTTGTTTTTGTCATTTTGGTATTACAATAGCACCTCGCCTCATTTGAAGTATGACATTGTACTGACTCAAAAGAAAAAGAGGCACCTCTTACAAACTCATTTTATAATCGTGTCCTACCCAACACTAATATGTATCTCTTCCTTAACCCTTAAATGCATGAAGTAACAGAAATGATACCTGAAATTTAAGAGAACTTTACCATTGATAAAACTTATGTTTTTCTCTTGGAACTCCAGAAAATTAATCTCGTGACTGTAACCAACTCATTTAAAGAAAAAAACAAATTTATAAAAATTCGCCTCAGTTGATATCTATAATTTCGCGCGTGCACGTCGTAACAGTTGCAGGACGGTGAATTCTTCAAAAAGAATCAACGAATTTTTGAGCAATCATCAGTATAGTTTTCAGCTGCAAAAAATTTATTGGGGAAGGTATGATACTTAACATTTGAGTAGTCAATGCGGTTAAGTCCATGAGCATTCCTATGGACTTTACCGTTTTGGCTTCTGAGCGACTCATTTAATAAATAATATAAGTAAAATATTAACTGAGTATTTTTTTTATTATTTTTCCTAAGTTCTTAAGTCTCAAATCTACAACATATCTTTTTATTGGCAAAAAATAAAATTCCATGCATTTAAGGGTTAAGGTTCAAATAATAGGGCATATACATAATGATTATTATTAAGTGCACTAAAAAGCCTCCCTGGCATGCATAGAGAAGGCAGAGGTAATGCAAGCATGAAAGGGACAGTTCCAATAAATAACAATTATGTAATTGCTCTCAGATTTTAAATTAGAAATTCATTTTAACTCCAAATTGCGTCGTTTCAAATAGATATGCCGAATCGACACGCAAAAGTTGCTGAAAATATTTGAAAGAAATTAATTAATTAATTTATTTTCTACAATGCTTCTACTCTACTGTATAGTAATGCCAAAGTAACTAAAGCTAGTTTTCCACTTGCACACTTTTCGAGTGGAAATGTAACATTCCACTAAGTGTAAGCAAGTTTATGAGTGTAAACACCAAAGTGTAGGTTTACATTTAGTGGAACGTTACATTTTTATATTCCACTTCCACTCATAAGTGTATATATGTAAACCAGGCATACCACTTAATGGAAGCGAGTGTATTCAAAGTTGTCGCCACTTAAAAGTTTTCAAACCTATTTTGATAATTTCTGAGTGGAGCTGTACACTTTTTGACAACTGTTTAGTTCTTTAGGCTAGTACTTTAGTTCGGCGCTAAACGAAATTTTAGCGCGTCTCCAAACTTGTACCCTTTTTTAGAAAGATAAAATTCGACAATGTAGAATTGTAGAGAAAGTTCTTATTAACGTTTTTTTTGGGTTGAATTTCAACGTCTTCTTCGAAATAAAACTCCTCAAAATCCACTGGAAATATAGAAATATTTAAAACGTGTTTCAAAATATTCTAAACACACAGAATTATTTATTATTTTTACTATTTTTTCGTGCTCAAACTTTTAATTTAGTTTTATTTCTGCACTTGAAACTTCTACAACCGTAAATAACCTCATTTTTCTATTTATTTTTTATCAATTGTTGTTTTTTCAACTAATTTAGCGTGAAATAAGGTGCCTGCACGATAAAAAATGCAGCTAAAAATGTGGAGACTAACATTGCTGCCATCTGTTTTACAGAACTAGAAACGTCGATTTAGGGAGTATTTTAGCGGCGATCTTATTACTGCATGGCCGGTTTTACACGACTGGACACCGAACAGACAAAACGAACGAACAAGCCGGGGTTTATGGGGAAGAGGGTGAGAGAGGACGATGGAAAACCGGACCCTCTTTCACCCTCTTTCCAATAAACCCCAGTTTGTTCGTTCGTTTTGTCTGTTCGGTGTCCGGTCGTGTAAAACCGGCCCATGCGCTCAAGATACCGCTAAAATTTAGCTTGATACATTTTCGCGCTAAATTTTGTATGGAAATTTAATTTAGCGGGGGAAAAGCCTAGTACTAAGTTCCCCGTTTTGGAGACGCGCTAAAATTCAGTTTAGCGCCGAACTCAGTACTAGGCTGGAACTTAGCACTAGGCTTTTCTGTGAAGTATTCATTCAAAAAGTATATTGCAAAGCGAGTTAAGAAAAGGGTTTGTGTTGCGTAATTTATCCATTAATAAATTTCTTCTTTATAATTTGTTCAACAGAATAACCGAAATGAGTAAAATTGTGTGGACAAGAGATATGACATTGTCTCTAATAGAATCATTAGAAGAATCCACTGTTCTTTGGGATGTTACTTGTAAAGAATACAAAAATAAAATAAAAAGACATGAAGCATTAAGATTAATTGGAGAAAAATTAAATATGCCACCCGGGGAAATAAAATCAAAAATCACGAAATTAAGAACCCAGTATTCTAATGAGAAAAATAAAATGAAAAAATATAAAAGTGGTGCTGGAATATTTTTGTTATGTGTAAACAGTACTTCCATTTTTGTATTTACACTCAAAAAAGTGGAAGGAACAAAGTGTTCTTCTACACTTTTTTTCGAGTGTAATGCTACATAAGTTTATAAATGTAAACGTTTTCCACACTTTTGTGGACTTCCATTTTTCTTTTGCTCCACTTAAGTGTGCAAGTGGAAACCTAGCTTATGTAATTTGAGACTTATGGCTACCTTCGCCTCACTAGTAATGCAGAGGTAAGGTAATCAATCCTTCTTTTCCCCTTACTAGTAATGCAGAGGTAAGGTAAATAGCTGGCTTATATACCTTCCCTCTGTAGGACATCAATGTAAAAAAAGAAATGAAGTGGGTATCCTCGTAATGCATCCACGCCTTCGCACGAATGCCTGAACAATGCGTGCTGAATGGTTACATTTCCCGCTGGGTGGATAAAAGGCACGACGTGACAGTGGCAGACATTGAAAAGAAAATCCACAATCTAAAAAATCCTTCAACCGGGAGCAAAAAAAATAGCCTGAAGAGTGGGACCTCTCCTAAAAAGCCCACCTGGTTTGCGTTTGATTCTTTGCTATTCCTGCTACCAGCCAACGAGTCAAAAACTGCACAGATTTGGACGATATCGACCCAGCGAGTGAAAACATAGACATAGACGGTCTATAGACATGGTCTATGGACCGTCTGTAGACGGTCTATATACAAATCGCGCAACATGGTCTACTAGTGTGTACTAGCCTTAACAGACTAACAAAACCTGCAACACCGGCTAATAATTACCGTCCCTAACTTGTCACTTCTCCAACGTCTAACCCGTCCTCGACTCTTCTCCCAAAACCAAGCCATTCTGATGATATAAGGCTCTTCTATCACAACTGCAGTGGTATGAGAGACAAGCTGAATAATCTCTTTATCGACGCAAATTGGTGCCAGTTTAATATACTCGTGTTCACCGAAACATGGTTGAATGAGTCTTTCCTAAATGAGGAGATCCTAGACTACAGGTGGACTATTTACAGATGCGACAGAGACTACAACTCCACCGGTCTCACAAGAGGAGGAGTACTAATAGCCGTTAGATACCCTTTAAATAGTGAACTCATAGCAACCAACCAACGGTTCACAATTTTTTGAACACATCTTTATACGTGTCAAATCTGGCAAGAAACACGTATTCATCGGTTCATTTTATATCCCCCAAAACTGACGAATTTATATATGACGATCTACTGCATACCTTAGAAGAAGTCAATAGGACTCTTTGCAGCAACGACGACGTATTCGTCTTAGGAGATTTCAACATTTCTTTTATCCCTGACGAGGAGGATAACCTTCTTCCTATCAATGTTATAAATCCTATCGATATAAAGCTTATCGACACTTTTTACTCGAATGATTTACATCAAATTATCAGAAAACCAAATTCTTATGGTAATTGGTTAAATCTAATCTTTACAAATTGTTATGAGGAGGTGAACATTCTACCTGCTTTCGAAGAGGAGAACCAATTCAATAATTCTATTCACCACTCTGCATGGGACCTGGAATTCAATTCTTCAATCCCTAAACACCACACATAATACAATAATACTATTGTTTATGACTTTAAAAACGCAGACTTTGAAAGTATTGGCTCCGAATTATCCCTAGTTGACTGGGAACATAAGCTATCTGCCAATGACCTTGACGAGATACTATCTTGTTTCTATACCATCAGTTTTATGACCATTGACAAATATCGATACCCTTTTTAGGGAAATTTTTTTTGTGAAAGATTATTATGTATTTTGAAATTCTCTACACAGCAGTTGCAAAACCATGAAAGAAAAAGTCACAACAACACAAAATTCTATGGTCCTACTATAAAATATAATAACGTTAAGTACTGCAGAAGCAATAAAAACCAGTTTTTTGCTTCACCTAAAAAATTTGGGATTTTTTTCGTACGTGGTATTAGAATAAGGGTATCGATATATACAAAGATTATTAAAAGGAATAAATTATCTGAACCTTGGCTTGACAGGAACATTCGATCTCTTCGAAATCAGAGAAATAAATTGTATAACCTGATCAAAAAAACACCAATGTAACCGAGGAATTGAAATTGGAGTACAATAGGTTAGCCTCAGAATTTAATCTTCGTTCACGTGAGGCCTATACCGCATATATCAATTCTGTTGGAGAGAGAGTATTATAACACCGCAAATCTAAGTGTTTAGCAGGTGTTTAGAAATAAAACACTCTAGTGTTTTATTTCTAAACGATAAAATATTTAATGTTTACTTTTAAAACAGAAGCAGCGTTTAATGCACAAAATCTAAACGCTAAAGTGTTTGATTCTTCAACACTTAAAGCATTTAACAGAAATTAAACGCGTAAGGTGTTTACCAAAAAATTCTAACCTAAGCGCAAGTGTTTAAAAGTAAAACATTTATTCGCCAATTAAACACTTGGGAAGGTAAACACTTAGGTATGATAAAACACTTATGGGGAACTAAACGCTCTAGCGTTTTATTTTTAAACGGTAAAGTGTTTAGGGGTTGGAAGTGTCTCTAATGAAATTCTGGGTGATCCATTTAGCGGTACTTTTTTCAGAAATAAAAAAAAATAAAAACATTTAATTTTATCGGGTAATTTTTATTATCATACAAAAGAATTAGAATTTTAAGAAGCAAAAAAGTTATTGCATTTTGCATCTAAGCTTTATGAAAAAACCAAAAAAAATCATTCAATTAACAGTACTTACACTATAATGCTTGAAAATAAGTTTTTCTACGCCTCTGCTAGAATACAGGAATTCTGATATTACTTATAGTTACGGAATTAGCAGCATTCCACACCCGTGTGGAAAATTCATTCGATCACTTGTTATGGAATGACTACTATTGGCGACATCTGTTCGTCGTAATCCAAGAATATGATTTATTAATTAAAGAAAAAAAAATTATTAATTAAAGAAATAAAAGGATTGTGTCAATAATAAACAATCAATGATGTTCCGCTAGAAATTTTTTGCTTTAAATAAACTATTCAATTATTAAATTGCAGAAAATAATAGCATATTTTTAATAAATTTTGCGGCGGCCATCTATTAACAAATTATTAAATTACAAAATTGTTATGAATGAACACTCCCTACTGATATGTTATTTAGCGTTAAAATATCTTGCTGTGCCTTATACATTATATTTTTGACATTAGTTTTACAAAAGGTACGTTTTTCTTTCCAAAATATTAATAAAAACTAATTAGAGGCGTAGAAAAAGTATAGTCTGCAACACGTTTTGAATGGCATATTCCGCCAAACTTCCAATTGTGAGGAATATGCATCATTCCAAACTTGTTACAGAATATACTATTAAATTGTTTTTTCAAAATGGCCAAAAAAATGCAATAATTGTTGTTATTTGAGTAAAGCCGGCGCCAGACATAGCTTCAAACATTTGAACACTTGTTTGATTGCTATGTGTGGCACGAGACTTTGAATATGTGTTCAAAGTTTGAACAAAGATGTGCACTTTGCCATACGTATCGGCAAAGTATTCAAAGAAGTTTTCAAATTTTGTCGCCCACCAGCCTACTATGGAGAAAAACGTTTGCGAAGCATGGCTGGCAGGTTACCAAAATATGTGTCCAAATGTGTTTTCAAAGCTCTGCATAGTCTTCAAAGAAGTGTTCAAATCTAGCTATATCTGGCGCCGGCTTTATAAACAGAAGTAAAAAAAGGAACCAAAATTACATCCAAAACTATTTTAGAATATACCTATTTTTCATCTTTTGGCCTTTTTTTACTGCATTTGTTGTTTTCATTTATTTAACTTAGTTTATCCTGAAATTTTTACGCCTTTGTTGACAGGTATTTTTTAATATGAAAATAAAACCATAAAGCTGCTTAAATATTACGAATTTAAAATTATCAGTATCATTGTAATCCTGAGGTTTTAGAAGTGTTTTATTTCAAAACGCTTAAAACGTTTTATTTTGACGTTACTCATTTGATTATCATTGTCGACACAAAGCTGAGATTTGCAGTGATAAGACGAGAAAAAATATGAGCGAGCCATATTTCACGCAATTATGCTAATGCCCGCCAAGGGTAACATTTAGCATATTCAGTAAGGCGCATCTCGTTCTATCACGGAAGTCAAGCAATATTGGAAGTGGTTTGTACTTAGTCGGGGGACCGCTTGGAAAAACGGCACTCGGGTTGGATTTTTTTTTGTTTTTTCTTACTTTATTTTCACTTATGACAGTATTATGTTTTAATATAATATTGATTAAAAGTTCTATCAACAAAATTTTTATTATTCATAACCAAAAACACGCTACAAACATTTGCTGATTAAACACTTAAGTGTTTACTCGTTAAACGCCGCTAAAGCCTAGTATGGAGTTCGCACGGAATTCCGTTCAGTATTTTTGCTAAATATTTCTACACGGAAAAATTGCGTGTAGACTACCGTGGAGAAAAGCTAACAGTTAAGAAAAATCGAACAGCTGACTGTTAAAAATCACATATAAAACATATAAACTGACGGCAATAGCTGTTTTTTATTCGTCCTGTCAAAATTACCTAACACACAACACGGAATAATTGTCGAACAATTATTCCGTTCCAACATGAACGGAAAAAAGTCTCCAATTCCTTGCAGCCACCTGTTAGAGAATTGCACAAGCTAAATATTACCAATAGTTTTCCGTTCGAACTGCGTACTCATAAAACAAAAAGGGCACGGAAAAATTTGGTGAACGGAATTCCGTGCATCTTTTTACGTGTATTTTATATGGGGAACGGAATTCCGTTCGAACTCCATACTAGGCTTAAGTGTTTAAAATTCGTCTACAACGGTTCAAACGCTTTAAGTGTTTAGAAAGTAAATACTTGAGTTTACAGTGAAAAGACCCCAAAAAAATTTTCGATTTCGTTAATTTAAAACGAAAGACCTCAGGCTATCCCTCAACAATGACAAATGGTAGAATACACTCCTCATGTCCCAAGTTATTTGTAACATGTTTGCTGATAGGTTCAGCGAAATTTATTGTCCCAACTCTGTTCCAAGGCATACTGATCCAACTGATGCGTTCGCTTCAGTTCTCAAAGATGATCTATCCCTGTCGTTTGAAGATATATTGACCGGTTTAAACAACCTTGACCCGAAGAAAGGTCATGGACCATGGAGAATCTGCCTCCTAGTTTTTTGCAACGATGCTCAAATCATATCTCATTTCCTCTACATCTTATCTTTAACAGATCATTATCGTTAGGAAAGTTTCCTACGTTGTGGAAGAAATCCTACCTCACACCAATCCATAAAACATCTGATAAGCATTCAGTGGATAACTAAAGAGGTATAGCCATTTTATCATCAATCGCCAAACTATTTGTAAAACTCGTCCACGATAAGATTTCCCCTTTAATCGACCCACACTTAAATGAACAGCAACACGGCTTTAGAGAGGGCGTTCGACCACTTCAAACCTCATGGTCCTAATCTCCGAACTGCTCTGTAGTATGGAGAAGCGCCATCAAATCGATGCTATTTAAACTGATTTCAGCAAGGCCTTTGATAAGGTAGACCATTATATCTTACTTGCTAAACTCTCAAAATTTGGAATAACAAGTTCTGCCCTTGAATGGTTAAGATCATATCTCAACGGAAGAACAAAGGTTATCAGATTTCAAGGATCCCAATGATTCAAATGAAATCGAAGTAACTTCCGGTGTTCCTCAGAGCAGTCATCTTGGTGCTCTTCTGTTCAATATATTCTTCGCTGACATGTCTAAGAAATTGGAGAATATCTCGCATCTCTTTTACGCGGACGATCTCAAAATATATAGTGTCATCAAATCCCAAACTGACATATCCTTTATTCAGCCGAATGTCAATGCTTTGCAAGACTGGTGCACCACTAATAAATGGCATCTTAATACCAACAAATGTCAAGCGATTACCTTCGCTCGTAAACATAACACACAGCAGTATTACTATCATCTCAACGACAGGGTGTTGAATCAAGTCGATCAAATTGTCGATCTAGGTGCCGTCCTAGACAAAAAACTTAATTTCAATTTGCACTATGATAATATTACCTCCAGAGCCAACAAACTTCTTGGCTTTATAAAGAGAAGAGCTAAAGAATTCGACAATATATGGGTCACAAAAACTCTCTTTTATCTGGGATCCCATATTTCTCATAAGTAGCAACAGGATAGAATCAATTCAGAAGAAATTTATCCTCTTTGCACCGAGAAGTCTACACGACCCGCGTGACTTTCTAAGTGAACAGCCACAACGCAGCCTGCCTAGTCTAGCACTGCACATAACCAGCGAGCAATATTATTATTGCTCGCTGACATAACACCATATAAGTTTAGTGTGCGATGGTCAAATTTTGTTCTTGCTAGGTGCGATATGCTAGGTGCGATGACTGCTTTGTGGCCGTGCACTAAGCCTACACCCTACACAGGCAGGCTCAAAGTGTTGAAACTCTTGCCGCTCTCTGCTAGGAGAAAATTTCTCATCGCATCTCTCACCTAGGCAACAAACTGCTCCTATTGTGTAGTGATGGTCATATGATAAAAAACGCAGCAGCAATATTCGACGAAAAATACGTAAAAAAACTAAGTTAAATGGTCTTATTTTAAATCATAAGCTATACCAAAAACTAGAAAATAATTACAATATAAACATGGACCTTCTTGAGATTATGACATCTGGTAAGAAATCGTGCAATAGTAGCAGTGCTGTCTTCTTATGTTGTATGCGGATAACGTAATAACCTGGGACTTTTAACAGACTAAAATAAAAAGATGAGGCGCATTTGAAATATTTTTTTGGTGGACTTGGAAAGACATTTTTTTAGACAAGTCGTTCTTATTTCATTATACAGTCGTTATACAGATTTTTGTGCGCCCCATGAAAATTGGGTTCGGATACGGCCTTTATTTGCAATTGAGGCCATCTATCGGGAAAACGCTATGAACTTTTTCCCAGGCTTAATACAAATATGAAAACAGTAGCTAAGAAACTCAACAAGATTGTGCAATCTAATTTACCTGCAAAAGAATTATAGTATAAGCAAGAGAATTATGCTGTTTTAAGAGTAATGATTTACTCAGATAGATGAAAAACTGAAACTGTTTGATCGAAAAAACAATGCAAAACTGAAGAGTAGCCCTAATAAGGTATCTCGCCGGCTTAACCGGTTAATAATTGGGTACCAAAGTTCTGCTTAGGTCGGATCTACACTTGGGGGTAGTTCACCTCCTTGTTCACCTGGTACACTAATAGAAAAATTGTTTTGATTCCAGCATTTCGATAGCCTTCGTTTCGGAGTAGAAAATTTTTCAGTCTTAACATGAGAATGCTATCTCAAAATAAGACACTGGAAATTCTTGAGCCAAGCAATTCGTATTTCTTCGCTCAATACTTATATTTTTCGACCAAGATATGTCTTTCTCGAAATAAGATTATTTAATTTTTTACTCAAGAAACTAAATTTTTAATTGATCAGTATGATAAGTTACCGGACTTTCAAGTTCTAAAAATGTATGACAACTATTAAGACCGATTGTAGAACTTGAATTGTTTCCAATTATAATATCATCGGTTTCGTATTTTTTTTACTTCTAGTCAACTTTTGTCTTCATCTAAGACAATAAAACCAAGACTATGAGTATTGCTTATCCCGAGACAATTTTGTTTTCGTTATATCCAAAACATTAGTTGCTTCCCAGCAAACCAAACTTTCAGAATTCCTACAAGTCGAAAGATTTTCGTAAACTAAAGCTTTATATGTGGCGATTAGCCGAAACTAATTCAAAAAGAATTTGGAAAACAACTTCGCAACAATGTCAGGAAGAAGCCGGTAACAAATTTTCTTAAGGAAGTAGGGAAGAAATCGCAACATTCCTATCAAATTTCAAGAATTTTTTTTTATCAGTGTAGTCTAGCACTTTCGACGTCGTCAGAGACCGCGGAAGTGGGGTTGCAAGGATTGCGACCGCAACCCCTGATAATTTCGAGGGGTGGCGCCGCAACCCCTGTGTTTTTGAAATCAAAAAAGCAAAAATTTGAGTTATTTTTAAAAATTGTAAGAAAAGTACAAAAAGTACATTTTTAAAATCAATAGTTGTAAACAACATTCAAAATTAGCAGAGACAATTCATTTTACATTTATTCTTATATCGAATTTAAAATGTTCCTATGAAATTACAAATAAATAATTTTTCATAACCATTTTATCAAACACTAGCTGGAACCCGGTGCGCCTCGCTGCACCCAACCATAAAATATTTAAAATTAATCCAAATCTTCAAAATTCAACTCTTCAACAAGTATTTATAACCATTAAAGAAAAACCAATTATTCCTATAAAAGTTCGAGACATTCGATTCAAAATACGCACCCAACGTACAGACCTGAGAGACATTTCGCACCGAGGTCCACAAAGTTCGATTTTCGAAACTGACTTCGAGTATGAAATGAAACTTTTTACTCAAGGTAGTAGAAAAAGATTTTTTTTTCGTATAAAAATACCATCCAAATTTCCGACTTTTTCCGTATAGTAGGTACATAGTATATTGTACATAATACATACTACATAGAACATAGTGCGTAGTATTTAGTACATAGTATCAGTCAAACTTTAAAGTCACCTTGAAAATATAACCGTTGTTTTTATACATCAAAATTGAATCGAAATATTTTTTCGCACCTCCAATTTAAATTTTACTCAATGTAGTAGGAAACCATCCAAATTACGCACTTTTCCCGTCTATTTTCCAAATATTTTCTTTCACATAAACGCTGTCCTGGCAATAACGAACATAACAAAATCAGCCAAATCTGTTGAGCCGTTCTGCGATGTGCGAGTGAAGGTGGATTTACATATCCGACGTTTTTCCGTCTCGCCAGTGTTTTTTAAAATTTCGACCAATCAGAAACATTCTCTGCGAAATCTTGCCGTCACGGCGAAGAACTGAATAAACTTCAACTTTTTCTGTGGCAGGGTGACAGAAACCGCTGATTATAAGTAAAATTTGAGGCTATGTGCAGGCCCGCCACATCACCTTGCGGGGCCCGGGGCTAAAATATGTTTTGGGGCCCTTTAGGGATTTTGAAATTCGAAAAAATCTTTGGCTAAAAAAATATTTGTGGTAACGTAAGAATAAGTTCATTCAGGGCATTTAATATATGTAGATACCGAATGTTCGGTTCTTTATTCGCGGATGAACCTAAAGTTACATAGTGCGACGTACAATGGAACTGTTCTTATGTAAACAGGCCCTTGTGCTTAGCACCGGGGCTCTTTCTTTTGGCAGAATCGATCCAGAAGCTATACCAGAGGGGAAAATTCGAAGCACTACTAAGGGTAGCGAATTCAAAGCGCTGGTTATATGGTCCAATTGATCCTTTAAGGAATTGTATGGAACGAAGAAAACGGCAAACATAGACCGGTTCTCAATCTATGCGGTGGTCAAGCAGCATATTGAATGCGGTTGGTACTTAGTGGAGGGACCGCTTGGTAAAACCGCTGTCGACACTCGCGTTCGGAAGGACGAAAAGGCAATTGCACAAGGTGAACTTTTCGACATTGCAGTTGTTTCTCATATCCACTATAACATAAATTGGAGGGTTAGAAAGTTTTTATACTTTTGTGACTGCTTCTAAAGAAAGCAGCAGTAAAAGGAGTACTCCCCACTGCCATCAAGCAATGTTAAAAAAGATATAGAACCGGGATGGGAAGGGAAACGCCCCAAGCTTTTTAAGGACCGTTCCAGCTCTAGGTAAGTTTTCTCTTTTTCCTTAATACTCTATTCGGGGTTATACTACTTCAATGAATTTGCTTACGTCTTTTTATTGTGATACTTATTGGTGTTGCAACTGGTGAACGCGGTTTCAGTAAATTAAAAATGATATAAAATTACCTAAAATCATGTATCGGTCAGTCACGCTTAAATCATTGCATGATATTATTAATAGAACGAGAACTGACAAAAAATATAGATTACTAGCTGGAACCCGTATAAAACCCACATTTCCGCTTCTCATTACCATCTTACCAGAAAAACCTTGTTGATCAATTCTGAACCGATTGCTTAGAGAGTTTCAGGATACACTATGCTCAATGTTTTTCCATTTGAAGCTAGAATGTCATGATTTTCCGATTTTCCAACTCTTGAACAACTTACATACAGGTAACCGGGAAATGACACTTATTTGGCAAAATTCGTCCGCCATATTGGTCCACAACTTTTTATTTATAAGTTTTGATCAGAAATTCGTTATTTGTTACCTTAAAAAATTCCAGATACCGATTTTCATTAGAATCGGAACACAATTTGCAAATTCGTCGGCCATTTTGAATTTATAATTTTTGACTGCTAATTCGTTATTTGCTACCTTAAAAACCTCTAGATACCCACTTTCATTGGAATCGGTATAAAATTGGCAAATTCAACCATATTTCTGTTTCCATTTTGAATATCGGTCATATTTCGGCGAGCATTTTGAATTTCGATGTTCTGGAAAATAAAATATACCCCATGTTACTCGCTGATAATAGAGCTTTCTATTGACGAAAGAATTTTTAAAATCGGTTCGGTAGTTTTTGAGTTTATCCGGAACAAACAAACAATCAAATCTTTTCTCTTTATATAATAATATAGATGACGATGTCATCGACGATTGCGGAAATGAAAGCAAGAAAAATAGTGTTTACTATTTACGTATGATGAGTAGAAGAATCCATATCCATACAAACGTAACATATATTTAAGAGTGCTGCATGCTTGAATTTCAGGCTCAAGATTAGTGCTAGCTTGACAAGTAGAACGCAGGAATTTGGCGGTCTTGACTTTTTGGGTTTTAAGATAGTTTCGGGGCCCCTAGGCGATTAGTAAGCAGGGATATGGGGTTTTTACTTTTTGGGTTTCAATCTATTCTCGGGGCCCCCTCTGGCCTGGGGCCCGGGGCAATTCGTCCCAGTTGCCCCCCCTATGTGGCGGGCCTGGCTATGTGTAACTGAAATGTTTGTTTATTTGGATTTGTTTCGTTTTGCTTGGAAGTAATATTTTGTTAGTTGAGTTGTTGTTGAGTGACTGTTTTAAATTATTATTTGTTGCTTTTTTTTAAATTTAAAGTTTTTCAAAAGTGTTTGCCTGCGACAGAATTCATCGGAAATGTAAAATGCGTATTGAAAACCTGCGACAGAAATGATCAGCTGTTATGCGGCGCGGCAGAAAAACGTCGGATATGTAAATCCACCTTGATGCTCCGTCATACATGTGGCAATTCATTTTTATACAGGGTTGCCGGATTAAGGATGTGGAAGCTCCTAGGCAGAAAGTGTGGTGCGGGCCCCCCAAAAAATTTCATACCATTGACAGTAGATAGAGAACAATAGTTGTGTTCCAAAATTCGAGCAATGTGCTCGCAAGTAGTTGGCTTTCTCTCTAATCATGCCTTTGTTGAGAAGTAGGAACGAGTAGGCCAACTGCTGGCGAGTACTTTGCTCGAATTTTGCAACACAGCTAATATCTTAAAATTTTCAAATTCGTCATCTACAGGAAGTTCGGACACCCGCACCTGGACATTGCCAGGATCATCCGGACTTGTCACACTCAAAAAACCACTACATTGATCTGGAGCATCACACCAGGCGAGACAATACGAGTTTTGGACAATTATAACGATTGCCCTTCGCTCAAGTAGGTAATGTTAGGTTTTGCTGTATTTTTATCTCCGGCCAATTTCCCTTCGACCGAAATCATTCTACTTCTGCTAAGCAAGCCATTGGTTTTCTGTCTTACCGCAGAGAACGTTCCGAGCAAGCTCATGTTCACTCATACTAGCTAGATGCCCTGCCAACCGGAGTCTACCGAGGTTTATTTTCTTCACAACATCTATGTCGTGATAGCGCTCGTAGATCTCGTCATTGTAGAGTCTCCGGAATCGTCCTTCCTCACATAAGGGGCCAACAATCCTCCGAAGCATTTTCCTCTCGCACACTGACAAGAGGTTCGACTGCTTTTTGATAAGCACCCACGTTTCGCATGCATATGTGAGTAGATACAGGTAAGGCCATCGTCTTATATAGTAAAAGTTTTCCTCTCGCACACTGACAAGAGGTTCGACTGCTTTTTGATAAGCACCCACGTTTCGGATGCATATGTGAGTAGATACAGGTAAGGCCATCGTCTTATATAGTAAAAGTTTAGACGTTATGGCTAGAAGATGTTTGGATTTGATCTTGACAGACTATAGTAGGCTTTGTTGGCTTCTAGCAGTCGTGCACGTATTTCTGATTCCATGCGTTTGTCGGCTGTTACTATTGACCCGAGGTAGGTAAATGATTTTACCACATCAAACTCGCGTTCCTCTACCTTTATTGTGGGACCAATGTTAGGTGTTCTTGAAGAGGCCACCATCTACTTTGTTTTGCTTTCGTTGATGTCCAGTCCCAGATTTCCTGCCGCCCGCTCAATGTGGGTGAAAGCTTCTTGTACAACTGTTGATGTTCTTCCAATGATGTCACTGTCGTCTGCGTAAGCCAGTAATTGGGTGGACTTGTGCCACTTGATGTAACGCTCCAACGCCAGGTTGAAAAGGAGGCAGGCCAGCTCGTCCCCTTGTCGGAGTCCATTATAGATGTTGATTGGTCTGGACAGTGTTCCGGATACCTTTACTTGGCTTGTCACATTGGGCTTGGCCAACCTACATAGTCTTTTTCAGCTTGTTCGTATATATACACACACCGAGATTTCTTTCTAACCTTTGATACGGCGCGTACGCAGCCATATAGAGAAAAATCATGGCTCGATGGACGGTATAGACAGGGGAGGGAGGAGTACAACACAATTACAACGTTTAGGGGGCAGGAATACAGGAGAGGCTCAACGCTTTTTCCCCTCGATTCTTACGAAACATCTTTGTGAATTTACAATCCGGTCATCAAATGACGAAAAGTTCGTTGTTTAAGCCTAGTATGGAGTTCGAATGGAATTCCGTTCAGCATTTTTGGTAAAGATTTCTACACGGAAAAATTGCGTGTAGAATACCGTGGAGAAAAGCTAATAGTGGGGAAAAAGCGAACAACTGACTGTTAAAAATCACATATAAAACTACGAACTCACGGCAATAGCTCTTTTCATTCGCCCTGTCAAAATTACCTAACACACAACACGGAATAATTGTCGAACAATTATTCCGTTCCAACATGAACGGAAAAAAGTCTCCAATTCCCTGCAAGCCACCTGTTAGAGCATTGCACAAGCTAAATAATACCAATAGTTGTCCGTTCGAACTGCGTACTCATAAAACAAAAAAGGCACGAAAAAATTTGGTGAACGGAATTCCGTGCATCTTTTTACGTATATTTTATATGGGGAAAGGAATTCCGTTCGAACTCCTTACTAGGCTTTAGCATTCATCATTTTGTGAAAACGAAACGATGCGCCTTTTTTTAAATTTGGATTATTTATTCGCTCATTATTACTGAGTTGAAGGAAGTTCTCGTCTCCTAACTGGCCAAAATCGTTATTTCTCGCCAAGCTTCTGGGATAGTTTAAAACAGCTCGAGTTGTAAATATATTTGGAAGTAACAATTTCTATAATCTTTTTTATTTTTAATAGAAATATAATCTATGGACTGCATAAAATATTTTTGTGTGTGGTGCGGGCCCCTTTGTGGTGTGGGCCCCTAGGCGAGCGCCTATGTTGCCTATGCTTAGATCCGGCCCTGCAGGGTCTACCACAAAAAGATAGGCCGATGTTACAATTGGGGCTTTGACTTTACTTTGACTTAACTTCGGGCTTTGATTACATGTAATGGCATTAAAACTGATTAAATAAAAGCTTCGACTGAACTTTGTCTGCGACTGCATATCGACTGCAGTCCGGCTTTAAGAAAATTCGCCCGCCTGCAACCAACTTCACTTCATGTGAAAGTACTGAAAACCACTTTTTTAAAGCGAAAGGAACGGTTTTGAATTTCGAGTATTTTTTATAGACTGCGAACATCATTAAAAATAATTCGAAAGCATTTTGTTATATTAATTTTCTTCTTTGCTTCTGCTTTGAAAGAAAACAGCTGATTGCAGTCAAAGTTACAATTTAATTTTAAAGTCGAAGTCTCTGGGGGTTTTCTTTGCAGTCGTAGCTGAAGTCGAAGCCAAAGCCCCAATTGTAACACGGCCCTTACAAAGCGGCCGGCTGTGGATAGGTTATGGGTAGGTTTTTCACCTAAGCTTTGCCAAAAAGTACCAAATAAGCACCAAAAAATGTCAATTTTAACATCAAACTGGCTAATAACTTCAAAAGTAAAGGCCGTAGCATAAAAATTGTCCACACATTATTGATAGGAAAATATCCAAGCTTTCCAATTTTGCAAAAAAAAAATATTAGTTAACTAGGTATTTTATAGAGAAAAAGGTGGTTTTAGTTGAAATCTTAGTTAGAAAAAACCGAAGTTTTGACTTTGATGACTCATTACTCTGGAAGTTGATAGGGTAGAACCTTGAGTAATCTGCGTACACTGATACCTTATTCATGAAACGATTATTACGATTTCCCCCTCCCCAGCCATACAATTTTTTGTTCGTCTATCCATAACCTATCCACAGCCGGCCGTTTTATAATAGATGTCTGCTAAAGTTACAAAGTGGCCGACTGTGGATAGGTTTTAGATTAACGAACAGAACATTTACGAACCCCGTGCACCTCGCTGCACCCAACCCTAAAAACATTTAAAATTAATCCAAATCTTCAAAATTCAACCAAATCTGTCGGCTCGACAGATTTTGTTGTTGCATTCTCGATCTATTCGCTTGTCGCTCATTTTCAGTTGCTTCCGAACGTAATTCGGACTATTTTCATTACATGTCGTACGCTAGTTACCGGTGCGGTTTGCACGTGAAATAGCTCGCCGCGTATTTGACTGACTTAATGCACTGCTACAACGCAGCCATCGCACCTAGCAAGATCAGAATTTGATCATCGCACACTAAACCAATATGGTGTACTTAGACGACCTATGTAAGCTTAATGAACAATGTAAAATGACACGGAATTGATTTCTCAGTCACTCAAATCAGTCGAACTTTCCTTGAGAATTTTACAATATTGAAATCCTCAAACTAAGTCCAAATTTGTGGCTATGTCTAAAGCCGGCCGTATTCCAAAGCTTCATATGCAGCTTTTCTTCAGTTATTGCTTGGAGATTTACATATGTTGCAAAGCGGCATGTGACGATTTGCAGCTTTGGTATACGGCCGAGAAGAATACTCGCAACCCCAGTTAAAATAAGGTTCCGCGGTCTCTGGACGTCGTCATCGGTTAGCGGGATTCCCTTATTTCAGGACATTCCCGACGGTTGCAAGGCTGCAACTCTGGCCCAGCCGGCTGCTTAACAAGTGAACTCATAAAACATCCAAGAGTTCAAACGTGAGGTTCACCGCCTCCTCTTACCCCAATCAAAGCTCTCCTTTTTTATTCCTTTGAGCTAAGCTTACTACTAGACCTTGCACCATGACGTGAAAGGGGTGAAATGGGTGGGAATTGGAGTTACGAAAGCGAAAAGAGTGGTGGTGGGTTCATATTGCATTGACACCACCTCGATAATAAGGACATTAATCATGGAAATGTACATGTACAAATATTTTACTTCAGCAACTTTGTGAATAAGTGGAAACTACAATAACTGATTGATACCTTGCATTCGGTTAATTCAAAGTTTTTCTGCCCTTTATTAGTCTGCTTAATTTGATAGTAATTAACTTCAGGCCTAATATTTCAAATGCAATACAATAACATCATTAAATTTAACTAATACCTGATAAATACTAAACAAAAACAATTTAGCTATAAAAACAAAACACGGTCACCAATTGTTCTATGGCTTTACTAACAAGAACTGAAAGCGATTTCTAACTTACTCATATTTCCCTGACAAATTGCTTTATCATCTATATTACAAATTGGATAAGTGGTTTACTTATCCAATTCGCTAGAAGGAATAAGTGCATTGTTGTAGCATCATTTGCATTACGTCTTAACACCATTATTAAGATTACATTTTAATTTAAACTACACTCTGGAAGATGATATCAATTCATTTGATGGACAAACATTAAGAAATTATCTAATTAAGATCCTGAACGGAGGATTGCTGAAGTTAAGACTTTACTCTACGATTAATTAAGAAAAAGATCGCGTGCACTCGAAAGAAGTGAAACATTCTGGCGATCTGCATCTTTATTTATAGTGAATAATGAAGGGTGCAAGGTTAGTCCGAGAAAATCTTAAAGACATATAGTATTTAAAGAATTTGTATTATATAGATAACGAATATTGACCGGTTACACTGATATATGTTTATTTCCTCGATTTCCATAGTAAAATTTGATAATGCTTGAAGAAGGGCTATAACCTGCAGGGTCAGGACTATAACCCTGCAATAACTAAAATACGAAACGTATAAAACGCCAACTTTAAAGATATCGTGTAAAACAATATATAATGTAATCCCAATAGTAATCTATTTAACAGCATTTATTGTAATCCCATGAAAATCATTCGTACCTTCAATTTATAAATTGACGATTTTTTTATCAGATTGATTTAGCTCCAAAGTATTCTGCGCCTTGTGCACGCAACCCAAAATTCACCAACTGATTCGATTGAGAGAATAAAAGCTCTGATTTAATTTATAAATCGATGGTGTACTTTTTAAAAATTTATTAACTTCCCAGTAGGAAGTTATTGTAATCGGTCCGAAAATCGGATTCGAAATTTCAATTTATTTACACGTTTCAAGGTCCCAATAACATTTTAAGCAAAAATTTGAGAAGAAATATGTGGCAGTTTAATGAATAATAGAATTAAACTTGTAAAAATGCACTTCATTGGTATTTATTTTCTTTCTTTTTTTTTAATCTGCTTGTTTTTGTCATTTTGGCATTACAATAGCACCGCGCCACATTTGAAGTATGACATTGTACTGGCTCAAAAGAAAAAAGAGGCGCCTCTTACAAACTCATTTAATAATCGTGTCCTTCCCAACACTACTCCAGACACTGGCAGAAGGGTAATCTTCTACGCTGTGCGAAGCAAAATGAAATGAATGTTGACGTCTGCATTGCAACATTGAAACGCATACAATCACACTCCTCTATTGCTTCCACACCGTAACCTCTTACGCTGCTGACTGTTGTTGGTTGCCACGCTCTAGCGAGCTACATTTAAGACACATGGAGCTATAATATTTCTTGGTTACACAAAATTTAGCTGGCTAGAGGAGGGAAAAGGTGGCAGCAAAAAGGGTCCAGAAACGAGTGCGCAACAAAAGTGCGCGTGACGCGAGTTTTTAATTTTTCCCCCAGGCCAAAAACTGCCCAACGAAAAGAAGTTTTCACTTCAAAAAGATATCGACTTCGTTAAGGTGCCGTTCGAAGCGTATTAAAGGACATATGAATTGAAGAGATTTTCATAAAAATCGGTCGAGCCGTTTTTTTGTTTGAACGACTTAAGTGATTTTTGTACCAGCACGATTTCGCGAGAACCAAAAAAGATATCGACTTCGTTGAGGTGCCGTTTAAAACGTGTTAAAGGAAATATGATCTGAAAAGATTTTCATAAAAATCGGTCGAGTCGTTTTTTTGTTTGAACGAAGTTCGTGATTTTTGTACCTGCCCAATATCGCGCTAACCAAATATGATACCGACTTCGTTGAGGTGCCGATTGAAGTGTATTAACGAAGATATGATCTGAAAAATTATCATAACATTCGGTCAAGGCGTTTTTGGTGTTTAAATGAAGAGACTTCGGCAAGTGTGCCAAGTAACTTAAATTAATTAGTTTTGCTACTGTGTAATATACTCGTTGGAATGAATCCCGTTCCAAATGACGTTAACTTTTATGGATTCAGCCGAGCAATAGCTTCCCACGAAATTTTCAATCATTTGTCCATTTTCTGCCATACATTTGCCTACACACACTTCACGGATAGGTGATTTATCGTGACTAAGTATTTTGTAACCTAACTTCCGCATGAGTTGTTAAAGAATTAGCAGAGTGGTCATTATTATGGTAGATCGTAACTCAATAGCCGCAACTTCAGGTCCCTTAAATTTAACAATATACTTGTTACATAAGTTTTGGGATAACAACATATTCTTCATTTTCCATCCAAGTGTTAGTGTTAAAAGTAATACATTAATTTTGTTTACAACTTCGTCATCCTAATCTTGTTAATACGCACATATCATTTGAGAACCTAGCGAAAGCATTGATAAACAAATGTGACAAATGTTAGGTATTATATATTGATTATTGTTTATTTATTATTAAAATATCCATTGGTAATATTCCACATTCATAATACTGGGAAGTTGATCTTGTGGACCGAAAGGGTCAAAACCACATCCCAACTAGTTTATAGTGCATCGACTACCTCAGAGGAAAGAAATTTCTCACATGGCTTTGTATTGATGATGGCTTGCTTGGCTTTCAAAAGAATGTTTTCTTGAATTTCGGTCACCTTAATGCATTTCTTCGATTTCAAGTTGTTTTTTGTATTATACATGTATTTGACGCGGAGAACTTGGATATTTTCCGGTGTTCGATTTTCTTATAAAATATTAAATAACAACTGACAGAGACCTTTTGCCTTTTTATTTTTGTATTCATATCGCATTTTCACGTGTATAATTACTATCCAGCAAACACGCCTGATTTCATTCTACATACAGTATTGGCCAAAAATAAAGCACCCTCTTTCAATATTTCAAATATTTTTCATTATTTTGATAAAAACTTAATAAAAAAAACCAACCAGTATTACAAAATTTATATCTAAATATTTATTTATACAGGGTGTATACACTAAGGGCCTGTTTCACCACTTGCTGATTAAGCTCCTGATAGCCTATTCAGAACTTATCTGCAAGATAAACTACAAATTTTGGTTTCACAGGTCTTGGATAGAAATATCTTGCAGATAAAGTTGCTGGTAACTTATCAGCCGATTCTAGTGGCTGTTAAAAGTTTTATCTGGAAGATAGTAAAAAAATGTTGCAAGTAGGGGGAGTTTTAGAGCATTTTTTGGTATAATAATACTCCTCTTTAAGCATTTTTACGTTAAAAATCGTAGACTGCGGTCACAAAAGGGTTCCAGACGGATTTATTTGAATTCTTAGAAAACGAATTTGATGAATATTACGAACATATTACGCGACCTCGTAGGAACCGAGTAATTTGCCCAAATTATTTTGAATCACTCGTTTTTAGGATTTGATTCCGGCTTACCAATTTGGGGGTGTGTTTTCGAAATGGCAAATTCAGCTATGGTTAGCCTGGGGAGGGTGCAAATATTCAAAAAATTCTGCCACTAGTATTTAACGGTTATTAGATTATTGGTAGAACCTATATACGCAACGACAGAAATTTTTTTCAATTTTAACCCCTTTTTTGCCCCCCTCTCCCCCAACCCCTCTATCTACAAAAGGGTCCATTCTCCGGGCTAGCGAGTTTGCATACGTTCTTAACTCCGTATCACACTATGTATATACGAAATAATATTATCAGCTTTAAGAAAATTACGTAGGTTTGCCGGGGCTGGGCTCTCGCGAACTATTACTCTACGACTATAGTGAAAATATTTGTTACTCCAACAATTTTTTCTGGTCATGAGAAGCATTTTTTTAATAACGACAACTAAATATATTTATTTGATGCCGTATTTAACTAAAAAATTTTAGTAATATTTTGGTTGTGGAAACTAAAAATGTCTTTCAGTGATTTGATTTTCAGTAACTTTGCAATTCCACCTATGCAACGATTGCTTATAACTCTCCGATATTTTTTAACCGGGACTCCAAATTAAATCGTGGACATAGTTGCCAGATTACCTTGATCATATCATAAACAAACTATTTTGAATAACTCCCGTATTAAGCAAAGATTGAGTGACCCTGCTAAATTAAGTGGCAGATATATTTATCTGCCAGTTAGTTTATCTGGGAGTTTGATGGTGAAACTGAAAAAACATATCAGCAACCTTTATCTGTTAGATACTGTTATAAGGCAGATAACTATCAGAAACTTTATCAGCAAGCGGTGAAACAGGCCCTAAGTGTACAAAGCGGCTGGTTTCGGTTAGACGAACAAAAATCGTATGAGACGGGGCGGGGAGAAATCGTAACTGTTTAGCCGCTAGGGCGTTTTGAAGCTTTTTTCTAGAGTTTTACATATCACCCTGTATTTTTGTAACAGTATAACCTATTTCCGTGAATAAGGTACCAAGGCACGCATTATCTCATAACAGATTTTACGCTCTTTAAGGGCCTGTTTCACCGCTTGCTGATAAAGTTTCAGATAGTTATCTGCCTTATAACAGTATCTAACAGATAAAGGTTGCTGATATGTTTTTTCAGTTTCACCATCGAACTCCCTGATAAACTAACTGGCAGATAAATATATCTGCCACTTAATTTAGCAGGGTCACTCAATCTTTGCTTAATACGGGAGTTATTAGAAATTGTTTGTTTATGACATGATCAAGGCAATCTGGCAGCTACGTCCACGATTTAATTTGGAGTCCCAGTTAAAAAATATCGGAGAGTTATAAGCAATCGTTGCATGGGTGGATTTGCAAAGTTACTGAAAATCAAATCACTGAAAGACATTTTTAGTTACCACAACCAAAATATTACTAAAATTTTTAGTTAAATACGGCATCAAATAAATATATTTAATTGTCGTTATTAAAAAAAAAATGCTTCTCATGAGCAGAAGAAATTGTTGGAGTAACAAATATGTCCACTATAGTCGTATAGTAATAGTTCGCGAGAGCCCAGGCCCGCCAGACCTTCGTAATTTTCTTAAAGCTGATATTTCGTATATACATAGTGCGATACGCAGTTAAGAACGTATGCACACTCGCTAGCCCGGAGAATGGACCCTTTTGTAGATACAGGGGTTGGGGGGTAAAAAAGGGGTTAAAATTGAAAAAAAATTCCGTCGCTGCGTATATAGGTTCTACTAATAATCTAATAACCGTTAAATACTAGTGGCAGACATTTTTTAACATTTGCACCCTCCCCACGCTAACCATAGCTGAAGTTGTCATTTCGAAAATTAACCCCCGGCAAATTGGTAAGGCGGAATCAAATCCTAAAATGGAGTGATTAAAAATAATTTGGGCAAAACTCGGTTCCTGCGAGGTCGCGTAATATGTTCGTAATATTCATCAAATTCGTCTTCTAAGAATTCAAATAAATCCATCTGGAACTCTTTTGCGACCGCAGTCTACCATTTTTAACGAATGCTTAAAGAGGAGTATTATTATACCAAAAAATGTTCTAAAACTATCTCTATTCCCGCTACTTGCAACATTTTTTTATTATCTTCCAGATAAAACTTTTAACAGGCAGTAGAATCGGCTGATAAGTTACCAGCAACTTTATCTGCAAGATATTTCTATCCAAGACCTGTGAAACCAAAATTTGTAGTTTATCTTGCAGATAAGTTCTGAATAGGCTATCAGGAGCTTAATCAGCAAGTGGTGAAACAGGCCCTAAGTAACTGGACCTTTGATATTTATGCTAATCATCGAAAATGTCTAATCCCTCAGATTAGGTGCTAAGTTTACTTATTCCAGGCCAAAAATTAACTGTCATATCGCCGCCTGATTGCAAGAACTAGGTAACTCAGAATTCTGTAAAAAATAAATTTCTCTAGTTACCTATCCGTAACATGATAATAAGTGCGGTATTTTCATTTGTCCAGTTTTTATATTGTTTAATAGATGTTGCTAGTTTGCTTTAACAAGTTGCCGGATCTTTGCATTACATACTGCCTTATATTGAATCATGAAACTATAGATAACTCAAAATCACAAAATTTGGAGTTACCTAGTTCTTACAATCAGGCGGCGATATGCAGGTAATTGTTTATTTATATTTATAGTCTCCGGTTCCGGCATTTCCGGCAAGGAATCATGGAGCTGGAGAAACATTGTGGCGATTGGGTTCAACTTTAATGTGATTAATGTTAAGAGTAAAGTACGTTACACACATCAAATTGTTTTCTTCAATATCAAATCATCCTCGTAGATTACTCCAACCTTTACAGCTTACGGCCCAGCAATTTTAACGTGCTATAAGATTAAAAATCTTTTGAGTTTTTCCCGAACAAAATGGGTAATGGTCGAAATGTTTTATCATTATTTAAAATAACAGCGAAAAGGGTGCGAGTTGATTTCTTTAAATAAATGGAGTAAAATATTTTATTTATTAGTTTTACTTGTAAATAGTAAATGAACAGCATAATTTGGTGAAATTTAGTCGATCTCGCTTTGTGCGAAGTTTTAAGAGTTTTTTAAGCACCTTGATATTTCAAATTTGCTTTAAAGTAAACTATGGAATATCAATGTCACTTGTTTTTAGGCTTCTGATTCTGTTTAGAAATATTAAGGGGCTTTAGCGAATGCGACTCAAAGCAATGTGGGCATATTCTCAAATTCTTTCCTACAAAAGTTATTACGAATCCCAAGGTTATTTTTCAAGTGTGAATTTTCGTCAAAATCCGTGCATATTTGATCATCGAGGTCAAGATGACATATTTGACGTGATAGCATTGGATTAGATGCCGCTAACCAATTCACCTACCAGCAACCTCTGAGTTCCAGTCTAGAAAAATTAAACTTTAAATGAGATAAATGCCACATAAGAATAATCAAAATAATATTATGATAAACTTCGCCATAAATACTATAAATGCCCGTTGCGTTATGCACAACAGCCAAAAATTAAAATGGTCAAAAATTCTAGTTTTCAATAAGATGGCGAAATTTGATTACAAAGATTTTATTATAATTTTAAAAAATCCAAATACATTTCAAATTATAATAAAAAATATTTCAGAAAAAACCAAGCTTTAATTTTAGCAATATTTTATATGTATTCGCAGTATATGTCAAGAAACAAAAAGTATATAATTTGTGGAAGATTATATGATTTTGAAGAATTACTTGCCTTCATTGTTTTCTAGATCAGGATATCCCCAGTGGCCATCACCTTTAACAGTTATTACAAATTCTGAAATAAAAATAATAATGTTAATGTAATGCATTTGTGTATGTAATCAATAAAGCAACAATGTATAAAAAATATTAAATTCCAAACTTGTTAAAAAAAGCCCTTGATTGAAAAAGACCTGAGCTCACTCACAAACTAAGCCAAAACCAGCAATCTTCAATGTAAATTGGATATAGGGACCATGCCGCTAGTAAATACTGATTTAATTTAAACGTTTATAAAGATTAGGAATAACACGGATGATAAAATGGAGTTCTGGAAGCTAACGTCAAATAGGCCGTCAGAATAGAATTCACGAAGGCAAGAAAGAAGTCGCTCATCCCAGTTCACATATGGAATATAAGATCATTCCATCATCGCAGATTTTCGGTTAACGTTACATCTAGGATGTTAAGAGATACACTGTAAACAAATTCTGTGGTAATTTTACAAAAAATATACATGAAGTTTTATTCACAAGCTGTTTTGTAAATTTGCAATATATATTATTAGGAATATTCCTAATCTACTTTACGCATTTTTACCAACTGTGTAGTAAATATACATTATTTGTGGGATGAAGAAATACAATCAGTATTGGAGCTTACACTTCATAGTTTTGTAAATTTTCAAAACTTTTGTGTTGTAACTTTTTACCAGAGAGAGGGACAAGGAAAAACGTTTAGCTAAAGATTCCCGCCCTGTGCCAATGTGCTTGGCTCTGCTTGAAATATTTTCAAGCGCCAAATTTTATTCCTAGTTTACCCACTCCCTATACATAAAATAATAGCATTTTGATCACCATGCCTGTTAAGCATGTACCTGAAGCAACGTCTATCAAAATTTCTTGGCTGTTACAATAACTGCCCAGCCCCTGATCAAAGTCAAAGGTCTGGCCTTAACTTAAAACAATTGGGTATATATGCTTAGCATTCCATTGTTGCCTGTGAATTATATCCATGAGAGGAAAAATGTAAACCTTACATTCCAATAACCAATGTGTAATTTTACTGAAAATTTATGCTCTAAAATTACGCCTCTTATTGCGGATGAGTTGTGCCGCACTTATGAGCGCGCATACCTTTTGTATGAAAAATTGAGCATTTCTCAATTTTGGGATATTTTTGGGATAAATATATAATGCAAAACAAAACTGCTTGTGATTAAAACTTCCAGTATTTTTTTGTAAAATTACAACAGTGTAGTACACCTTCGTTATCCGCGCAGAACTTCAAGGCAACGCATCTTTGGCAACAAGCTTAAAAAGATGTATTCTTGCCTACAGCCATAGAGGCTACCAATAAGGTATTCGTACAAAACAATCTCCTACATAATCCTTTCGACCCTCCATTCGATCTTTTTCCCATACCAGATCATTACCCTCGCGGAAGCAATTCGTCATTGACTTCAACAGGACAAATAGGTTGATCTTTTGACAGATTGATACCTTGTGCCACTGTTGGAGAGCCGCGGCCTTAATGATAGGTAACATTCTGATTATCGTTACGCTGGAATATCACATAAGCTGTAATCTCAAAACCCCGCAAGGACCCCTTTCCCAAAACATACTGGGAATGGGAAGCTCTCTAGCTCCTACATCTCTTCCAGGCATAATTTATTTTTAATAAAAATATCGATAAAGCAGTTATGAATTATAAATGTATTAAAGATTTAGTAAGCGAATAAAAAACATGAAACAATAAAAAGTTTTTGTTATGTGGTGTGAACGACAGTTCTTTGAATCTTTTAAAATTATTGTTGAATTTTATTCGTTATATTACATGCCAAAGACAGTATGTGAAGTATTAAAGCGTAGACATCAAATTATAGGAATGGCCCTTTTCCAACTAGGTGGATATACGAGGAAACTCAAAATTTTTGGTTGGAATCCGTCTACAAATTTCGAGAAGGTGATGCTTGAAAAGCTTAAAGCTGAAAAGCCTGGAGAACACTTTCCACCGGCTATTGCTGCTCTACTGTCACTATCATTGTTTAATACTGTCGACACACGGACATCGTTCTGACAAAATTCGTCGCCCGACAAAACCCAACGATGCATATTTTACGTCGTTACTATTCTACTTCATCTTCTTATTAAACTTCACGGGACGACCTTTGGAAATTTCTGGTTAAATAAAACACGCACAACACCATAAGTATAATTTTAAGTTTTTTTTATTTCCTCCACGCAACCTTATGCTACACAGGCCTTCTTACAACTCACTTTCCAGTCCAGAAAAAACTGTCAAATTTCCATTCTACATTTCTCAAACTGTTACTTTAATGTTTCTCGAACTGGACATAACAACTACCTCCCTCTTAAAAGAGGTTTACAATTTTTTCTTTTTCTTTTTATTCATTAAATAATCTTCAAAACGGATGGGCACCTTTTTCTCTCTAGTTGACTTTCTAATAACTATTTGTTTTTTCTTATTCTCATTCACATTTCTATTAAAATTTACATTTTTCATCCTTTCAAAATTTATGTCTGACACAAAAAATCTATCCTTACTATTTTTCTCCCTAATTTGATTTTCGTGCACCATCCGAACTCTATCATTTATTTTGACCAAATACGTGTAAAAACTAATTTTTTTCATTACCACTCCTGGTATCCATTTTACAAATTCTCTGAAATGATTTCTATACATCACTTCCTCCCCTTCTTTAAAAATTTTCATTTCTCTTTTTCTTATACTTTCTACATTCTTATCATTCTGAGTTTGAATCTGTTTCCTAACCTCAATCTCACTATTATTTTCCTGTTCCTCTTTTCTTAATAAACAATCAAAAATATTTCTAGGTTTATATGCCAAAACTAATTCTGACGGTGTTTTAGATGTTGGAGAGCTTACACTGTTTCTTCGTTGGTTTAAATATTGTGTGATTTTTTCCTGCAAGGAGCAATTCCCATGATTTTCCAGCACAAATTTCTTTAGCACCAATTTCACACTTTGTACCCCTCTTTCAGCCAGACCATTTGACTGGGGGTGATAAGGCGGAGAATGTAATAACACAATGCCATACGAATCACAATACCTTTTAAAACTATGTGAACTAAATGGAGGACCATTATCTGTTACAATCTTTTCCGGCAACCCAAAAATTGCAAAGAACTCATTCAGCACTTTCCTTAGTGCTACCGCCTCTGTGGAACCCATAACCGTAATGTCCATATACCTACTAAATGAATCTACCAATATTAAAAATGTTTTTCCTCCAAAATGGAAAAAATCTAAATGAATACGCTGAAATGGACTTTTGCTTTCTTCCCACTGCGACGTCACTATTTCTTTCCTATGATTCTGTGTTTGATCGCATTTTTCACATTGTTTTACCCAGTTCCCTACATCTCTATCGAACGTTGGCCACCACACATATGACCGTCCTAATTTTTTCATGTTTACCATTCCCAAATGATTTTCATGTAAAGCAATCAAAATTTGCTTCTGTAAACACTCCGGGATAACAATTCTATGATTATAAAAAATACCATTTCCTTCTGTTGTGATTTCACCTCTTTTATTAAAATAAGGACGCAAATTCATTTCAATTTTTTCCGGCCAACCAGACTGTAAATATCTATATACACGACTCAATATTTCATCTCTTTTTGCCTTTTCTTCGACCATTTTGAAATTGACTAAAGACTGTTCTGTATTACTAAAAAAATTTATAGGTAATTCTTCCACCCCCGATTCCACTGACAATGGCAATCTAGACAAGGCATCTGCATGCGACATCTGCGAGCCTTTCCTGTATACTATTTTATATTTATATGACGAAAGCAGAATGGACCATCTATGTAACCTTGCCGTTGCCACCGACGTTGCAGCTTTATTTGGACTAAAAAGCTCTTTTAATGCCTGGTGGTCTGTACACAATGTAAATTCTTGTCCATAAATGTAATTATGAAATTTCCTAATTGCGAATATTATCGCCAATGCCTCCTTGTGTAGTTGCGAATAATTCCTTTCTGCCGCACTTAACGTGCTTGATGCAAATAGAACCGGTTTCTCTACCCCTTGTATTATGTGGGACAACACCGCTCCAACCCCATATGGACTGGCATCTGTTGCTATAACAATTTGTTTCGATGGATCATATAATTCAAGTAAATTATTTTCTAGCAGAAGTATTTTGCTTTTCTTAAAAGACTTCTCACATTCACATGACCATACATACTTCGAGTCTTTCCTCAATAATTTATATAAAGGCCCTAACACAGTTGACAAGTTTGGTAAAAACCGACCATAATAGTTTAACATTCCCAAATACGACTGCAACTCAGTTACATTTGACGGATGCGGTGCATTCACTATAGCACTGACTTTCTCCCGATTCGGACTTATTCCCCGTGCCGATATCGAATGACCCAAATAATCCACCGATTCCCTCAAAAACTTACTTTTTTCACAGTTTATTCTAACATTGTGTTGATTTAGTCTATCTAACACCTGAAATAATTTTGCTCGACATTCACCTTCATTTACACCGCCAATTATTATGTCATCCAAATAACAAAATACCTTATCTAACCCCGATAAAATTTGATCCATGACTGACTGAAAAATTGACGGAGCACTACTAACCCCGAACACTAATCTCTTGTATGCATATAAGCCTTTAAGTGTATTTACTACCAATAATTCCTGAGATGTGTTAGAAACTGACAACTGCTGATAAGCTCCTTTTAGGTCTATGACACAAAAGATTTCACTTCCTGACAATTGTGCAAAAATGTCTTCAATTTTCGGGAGAGGGTAATGTTCTGTTTCGACATACTTGTTTATGGTCACCTTACAATCCACACAAATGCCAATTCCCCCATTCGCTTTTGGGACAATTACTATAGGACTCGCCCACCGACTATACCTCACCGGACTTAAAATTCCTTCATCGCATAAACGATCTAATTCCCTCTCAACCTCATCTCTCAACTTATATGGAACATTATACGCGGCATGAAAAATCGGTTTTGCTTCTCCCTTCAAAATTATTTCCGCCTCATAACCTTTTATTGGTGTATTTAAATTTGTATCCACGACCGCTGGAAATTGCTCCTTGATTTCCCTCATAAGGGCCAATACTTTATTTTCATTTAATGCAACTGTGGGACTTACCTCAATTATCTTTACATCTTCTATTTGTTCCTGTTCTGAAAATACCGTTCTCCACTTGGGAAATAATATGTCCAACCAGGACCGTCCCATGATACTTCTTGGCGGCCTTTCGCCTCTCATCACTCTTACTGACAGTGTATGCTCTCCATTTCCAAATTTCACCGCTACATTTATAGTGCCTATCACTTCTATTAGTTCCCCTGTAACTGAAGTTAACCTACAACTTGATCTATTAAAATTAACTATATTAAATTTTTCAATACATTCCTTTTGGCTTATCACTGAATCAGATGCTCCCGTATCAACTTCCATTTCAATTTCCATTCCATTGATGAACACTTGGACTATCTTTGATTCACTAACATTTCCAATACTATGTATAGCTCTGCCTGAATATGATCCTTTGTTTCTGCAAACTGTTGATATGTGACCGACTTTACCACAACTGAAACAATTCCAGTTTCTTGCCGGACATGTTTTTTCTTCATGTTGTCTCCCGCAACGACTACAGCGATCTCTTTTTTGACTTTGATTTGGCTGCTGATATGTAATGTTGGTTTTTTTGGCAATTCTGTTTGTTTGACTTATTTGAATTTCCGTTTTTATATTGATTTGACTGACCTGAATTTCGCTGACCTTGATTATATTGACTATTTGACTTGACTTGAAATTTTTGAGAATTTATTATGTGTGTAGCAAAAGGTTGCATATTTTTAGACGCTTTCTGCGACGCTTCCATATTTAGCGCCTTTTGACAATAACCTTCAAAATCTTGCGTGTCATCGCCCAACAGGGCCTGCTGTATTTTTTCATTTTTAAGTCCCATAATAAATCTATCAGTTAACACTTCATCTAGAAATTTTGATTTGTATCGACTTATTTGACTTATTGTTTGTGCATTTGCCTGTGAATTTTCTATATTTTCTGTATCTAGAAAATCTCCAAACCGACATGTTTGGGCTAATGACTTTAATCTCACGATGTATTCTGATAACGGTTCTCCTTCTTCTTGATGGGCCTTATTAAATTTATATCTTTCCGCCCTCTTATTTTCTCTCGGCGCGAAGTGATTTCTTAACAGCTTGATGAGGACTTCAAAATTCTTTGTGCTCGGTAATTCCGTTACTGTCAATGATCTTATAATCTCGTACGCTTCTGGTCCCATAACTGTTATGAATAGCGGGGTTTTGGCCTCTTCTTGTACGTCATTTATAACAAAAAACTGTTTTAAACGATCCTCGTACGAATTAAAATTTCCTCCCGGCAAAAATGGTTCTATACTTCCAACTAAGGGCGCCATTTTGTGCACAAATTTTCTTAATTTCCACTTTCACTTTTCTGACTTTTGACTGATTTTTATCCTCGTCGCCACTTTTATTCTACTTCATCTTCTTATTAAACTTCACGGGACGACCTTTGGAAATTTCTGGTTAAATAAAACACGCACAACACCATAAGTATAATTTTAAGTTTTTTTTATTTCCTCCACGCAACCTTATGCTACACAGGCCTTCTTACAACTCACTTTCCAGTCCAGAAAAAACTGTCAAATTTCCATTCTACATTTCTCAAACTGTTACTTTAATGTTTCTCGAACTGGACATAACAGTTACGACGAAAACTCAAATAGAGAGCCATGTGTCCATCGATATATTACTGCAAAAAGCTAAGTTTTAGTCGTTTTTGCTTTTCTAGTGCCATACGGTAAACAAATATCAGAGACCGGCGGGTGGACAACAACGTAACAAGGAAATAATTTTTTTTAACTTTCGTTCGCCGATATTGTCAAGGGTATAAAAGCTATTTTATGTAATATCATTAGTTATCAGCGATCTCCAATCACTTACTTCCCTTGAAAATAAGTTTTAATAAAAAAATCACACATTGGAAGTGAAAACATCTATCGTCAGTCTATATTTCCAAATCTTAATATTACAGGGGGATAAGGGTCAATAAATATTGTTTATGTCCATTTAAGTTTATTTTATTGTTACTTGTTGCAATAAAAGAAAAAATAACAACATAATAGATAATACATAATATTACATAATAATAGATACATATAAATACTTAATAATAAATAATATATAATAATACATAATAATACCTAACAATACATAATAAATAATATACAGGGTATATCCGTTAAGTTTACAAAGCGGCCGGCTGTTGATAGGTTTTTGATCGACGAACAAAAAATCGTATGGAAGGGAGGGATCGTAACGGTTTAGTAGCCGTTAGGGCGTTTTGATTTTTTTTCAGAGTTTTGCATATCACCCTGTAATTTTGTAACCCTGTGACCTATTTTCATGAATAAGGTATCAGCGCCAGCAGAATACTCCCACCTATCTCAAACTTACTTTTACAGTTACGGTTCTACCTTACCAACTTCCAGAGTTATGAGTCATCAAAGTCAAAATTTTGTTTTTTTAACAAAAATATCAACTTCAACTACCTTCAAGCCAAAATGTATTTATTCGATTGTTTAAGGTGCGCCAAATGTTTGGGGAAAAAAGGTAGAAATCGCCGTGGGGCAAGTTCTGCACAGGGCGAGAGTGTAATCTGAATGTGATTGCCTAGGTATCTGTTGTGCACGTTTTCCTATCCCGGACTGTACACACATAATTTTTTTAATTAAAAGGCGTTGCAACGCACGCAGGCTTTTGCTAGTTAAGAATAAAATTGCTCCATGCAGACTGATCGTCAGCAGATTTTATGAATGAAGTCGGCTGCAATATTATCTTGCATCCGCCTCAATGTAACGTGACATTCACATATTTTCCTTAACCCTGTAAGAAACCAGTTGCTTTTTATCAAGCGCCCAATTGTGTTCGGTGTCCTTTAGACCTTTTAAAATCGTTTCGCCTTTTTATTGTTTAAAGTTGTATTAATATTAAAGTACTGCTTTTTAAAATAAAGAAGTCTACTATTATAATATAGATTATTGATTTTTCATATTTTTAGTTAAAATGGAACTGAAAATGAAATTGATTCTAAAAAAAACCTGATGAAGACATACGGCGGAAAATTTGAAACGAAAGAAATCCCTATCTGTAACTTCAAGAAATCGATTCACCACATCGTTTTACCTTTATTTATCATTATCATCAACACTGTGGGCTGCTGGCAAGCAGGTCACAATTTTCTAAAGGGTGGATAAATTTTCGCAGATTGCTGCTTCTGTTGATTGTATTGAGATTTGATGAGTCACGAAGGGAATAAACTTATCGTTTCCTCTTCTTTCTTACATAATTGAGAAGTTCAGGGAAAAATGAAAAGCATACTTAAAATTTTCCAAAGATGTTTGTCACTTTACAGAAAAAATATGTGTTCAGTCAACCAACGGGAAATTCACGTAAAAAAAGCTTTTTTCTAACGCCAGTGTCGTTTACCAAAACGGGCCCCCCTCTAAGTACCGAAATGCTGCTTGACCGTCGTGATCAAACGAGAGCCGATTTATTGAATATGCTAAATGCAACCCTTTACAGTCATAATGATAATTGCCTAGAATATATAGAATACATGAATTTTTTTCACTAAAAGTTGTAATTCACTGGATGAACCAGTGAAATTTTAACTAATTCATTTTTAGAGAGAACTATTTACTGGTTCAATCAGTACACAGACAACTGGTTAATTAACGGTTTTCCAGTGAAGTTATAATTTACTGGATGAACCAGTAAAATTTTTATTTTTAGAGAACACCGATTTGGAATTTCAATTGATTTGAAATCCATGACGAGCGCCATGTAAAAATATAAATATCCCTCGGCAGCAAGTGTTCCGAGATACAAATACTCCTGTATAATTTCCTTTTCATATAAAATTTACCATTCAACAATCATGGCCATTTGACATATTTTTTCCCTATTTTGTTTTTCTTTTCGCTAAATTTTTCTATTTTGAGAGCAATAAAACAATAAAATTAATTTGTCACCATTATCCCTTTGTCAGATGGAGATGCAACTCTTGTGAAAACAAAATTTTGGACCCGATCCAATAGCTTGGAGAAAAGGGAGTGGCACCATAATGGATCGCCTAACCTAACCTAACAGTTACGGCATTGTTATGATGAGCGATACGTTGTAGAAATTATTAAAACCTTAATCTTATGACCATTTACATATTTTAAACTTATATCATTTATATCACTACAGGATAAATTTAGATACATAGGTTCACATACCTTTATTGGCGTTAACGGCCTGTAACCTAACAAGAAAATTGAAGGTTCAAGCGTGTACAGAACATGAAATTTTCTATCAGATACTTCGAGTTAATTTATTTCTTTTAAGGGCCCAATACACGAGCGCTCCATCCGACCACGCCACGCCAAAACAACAACAATTTATATGCACTCAAAATTTCGAATGCATAGAAATTTTTGTTATTTTGGCGTGGCTTGGTCGGATGGAGTGTTCGTGTATTGGGCCCTTTCATCTCTCAGTTGTTTATTCCTTAACAGTCTTTTTTGGCATCTAACTGAATATCAATAATAATTGCGAAGTTTCATACAAATATCGAATGAATATCACAAAATATCACAAGATTTCATTCAAACATACATATAAGCGTAATTTAAGCTAAGTTTCCTATTTCTTAGTAAACATAAAACTTAAAACAATTATATTTTCTCCTCTCCCAAATTTATTTATATGAATGGCTGCTAAGTCCTATCTGAATTCCAAAAAGTGTCTGTAAAGTGTCAAAACTAAATTTATAACTATACAATAAATTGTGTAGTTAATACCTTCGGATACAAAAAAAGTGAAAACATTGGAATTTCTGAAAAAAGTGCTTGCGTAAAAATAAACAATCCTAAAATTAAATTTTATAGACACACTCAAAGAGAACGTAACTGAAAGTCATGTTCGCGTTGCGCGTTCTAAAAATATCTTTTGGCACTCTTTCGTCAATTTAATAAGACGACTTCTTTTTTTTACATTAAATATCATCAATGTGTGTGTTTACTTATACAATATCACTGTCAACAACATACTAGATTTGCTTGCTTTTATCTCCAAGAGATGATTGAGTCATAAACAAATAAAATATTCAATTTATAAAACTGATAAAAGACCAGAACAATATCTCCAAGTATTCTAGTAAACAAGTGGATTACGTTTGGACTGATAATAATTAAATTAATATTATTTTGCTGACTTCGGCAAGGAAGGCGAGGCCTTCTACCTCATTCTAATGTAGATACAGGTTCAGGAAAAACGAAATTTATTTCAAAGTATTTTTTAGCTTCTAAACCTTCTGCTAAATAACTTTAAATTCCCTTTTACTCCGAAAGTACTACTTCAAGCGATAGAATTAAAACGACCATCGTTTGTCTTTTCGGCGTGTCTATTCGCACCAAAAATTACGGGTCATACGGACCACAAGGTCCGGGATATGGGCTATATGGGCTTAACAAGGTCCGGGATATGGGCTATAAGGGCGGCACAGGGCCCGGGTAGTAATTTCTTTCAGAATTGGAGAAAATCGTTACCCGTGGAATCTGTGCTCTATATACTGTCAGCGCTGAATAACTGATTTAATATAAATTAATTTTGAATTGAATTGAAAATACATATGTATGGCAACCAATTTTTGGCGCAGTAGGAGGGGAAGGAGTCCTTAACAATATACTAAAAATATCAGGAGATGAGGGTGGAGCTAACAGACCTGGGGAGGGGTCTAAAAGTCCTTTTTTCAGTTTTTCGTTGATAACTCGAAAACTAAGGCCTCTAACGAAAAAATGGAGAGATACTTTACATAAAATTCTCTGCAAAAAAGGTTTTATACACTTTTTCGCTAGCATCAATATGTAAGGAGATATGGAGGGGGAAATGGTACACTGTTAAAAAAAGTATTTTTGCTGTTAAAAATCAAGAGGGCGATTCTGCGGTTTCTTTGACGTAAACTCATTAGGCCGCCATCCACGGTCAAACAAACCATCAAATTTCTGGCCAACATCGAAAAAATTCTAAGTGTGCGTGTATAAAATACAAGTTTTCGAAGTTGGCCGCTGTTTGAAGAAAATATTCGTCTGGTTTAATATTTCCTTCAAACAGCTTAAATGTGTGTGTGCATTTTTTATGTGTGACATGTAAAGCATATGAAAGTTCGTTTTGTTTACAGGAATTGTCGCTCGGGATGTTTGAAGAAAGTTTCCCTCGTTGATGGCCAACAAATGTCAAAGCATAAATGTGTGCGCTGTTTGTCGAAAATTGGTTTGATGATTTGTTTGACCGTGGATGGGGGCCTATTAAGTTTATGACCCCCTCCTACTTAGGCAAATTGAAAATATCACCGCAAGTGCAAGTGGAGAGCAGCTCGGTGATTCTTTGGTAGAACGGCAAAAGAGAGTTTCACGAGATTGAGGTAAGATTCACGAATGGTTCAATGTCCAATTTCCAAAGCTGAAGACGCTCATTTCGCTGTCAGAGGGCATCCTTGCAAACCCCAAAGTAAGCTGCTACCAAGTCCTGGATATTGGAACCAAAACCATGCATAGTTTTATTGGCAGCAAATTCGGTTCCATCGGTTCCTGATTATAGTCTAAGAAGAATGTGGTTTTGTCACTAACCAGTACGAGCGGTACCATTAAAATCAATGATGAGGCAGTTACTGTCAATCCTCTGACAATTTTTCAAAGAACTGGCATAACAAAAAAAAGCGACGAAGATGTTGTAGAGCTTTCGACATATGAACCCGAATAAAAATAATTTAGTTGGTTAATTTTCTTACTAGCACGCACGCGACCGCTGCTAGCGCGCATAACGAACAAATAGGGACGCCACAAAAGTATGCACGCACCCACCATAGGGATGCACGCTTCCGCCACAGGGGTGCACGCTCCCACCACAGGTACGAAAATCGAAAAATTTGTTCGCTAGAGGCACCCACTCTCCCGCCACTGGCACGAAAATCTAAAAATTCAGGCATGAACATTTATAAATGCGTCGGCATAAACTATTCAAAACGCGAGTGTTGTTTTACCAAGCAGTCCCCAGCTAAACACTAAACACTTCCAATACTGCTTGACCTACGCAATCGAACGAAAACCTTTCTACTGAGTATGCTATTGGCACCCTTTATGGTCACCGAGATAATTGCCCCTTTTCTTCGTCCTCTACAATATTTTAAACAATACAGGCGATTTCGTGTATCCTTGTGGCGGGAGCGTGGGTGCCTGTGGCGGGAGCGTGCATCCCTGTGGCGGGAGCGTGGATCCCTGTAGTGGGAGTGTGTTTGCTACTTTTTCTCCCGGGTAAAAATAAAACTCGCCCGCCGTAGGGATGCACGCTACCGCCACAGGGATGCACGCGCCCGCCACAGGGATGTACGCTCCCGCCACAGGGATCCGCTCTCCCGCTCCCGCCACAGGGATGCACGAAATCGCCTGTATTGCTTTAAAAAACTGTAGAGGACGAAAAAAACCCTAGTAAAAATGTGCCGTGCGCATCTGTTCGCTATGCGTGCTAGCTGTGGCGCGGTGCGTGCTAGTGCGTACCTGATATGCAGGCTAGCTGCGGGCGAGTTTTATTTTTACTAGGGAATTAACTCCATTTCCCCTGGCTCTGTTCAGCGTCAACGCAGCCTAAATCAGACAAGGCCATTCTTCCTCCCACCAGAGCAGCTTTGAAGGAACACTCTCAGAGTATATCTACAAATACAACAGTGTCTTAGCAACTCCCCACCCAATGGGGTTGGGCAAGGGGAGAAGATGGGATCCTCAACCCAGTTATCACGAAGCAATCTACGACACCCGAATCCGTTTTAAAGATGATATTTTGCCGATGCACGACTGGGTGTGGCTGTGCGGCGCGCTGCGGTTGCCGCAAAACAGGGCTCGTGCGGAGTGTGCCTCGGCTCATGCACGAAAGACTCCCAATGAAGACTGCATGGATTATGATTAAAATTTTAATTTCGACGAAATTTAATGTTCAAGATACACCCTTAAACGCTAATTATTTAATTTTTAACAGTCAACGTACGGGTGCGTATCGCGGGTCTACATGTATCCCGGGTCTATCTGTGACACGGGTTGGCCATGCACCCGTATATGGTGCGAATACACACTTCGTTAATTTCTAACAACAAAAATATTTTTTTTTAAATATTTATCATTTTTCCTCCTTCCATATTTCCATAAGTATAATTGCCGCTCAAACCGCTATGTATAATTGCTAATGCAACTATACTGAATACCACCTTCCAAGGTTTGATACCACGCAAGACCATGGCCGCTCTCTTGCTATTTCTTCCACTTAGATGGCATTTTGATCTGCGGAGGCTGCACGCTGTAGAAGTGGGCCGAGCGGGCTAGTCTTATGTTGCGGGAGCGCCTGACGTATGGAGGAGAGCTTTAGCAGATCCTGGGTTGCTTGAAGGAGGACAAAGGAGGAAGAAATGACAGGTGATGGGATGGTTGTTTACGAATTAGCAGTGGTATTTGTATTACACATTGCCACCTTTCCCTCTATTTACCTGTGAGTAGGATTATGCTTTGATAAGCAAACATACATAAAAATTCAATCTGCTCTGAACTGAACTGAATCTTTTCAAGGAAATTATTTCCCATAGCATTTTATTCTTTATTTCAACTCTCCACCTCTAATCGATAATGATAGCTTGCTTCTATCTTAACTCCTGCTATTATTTTGAGGTGAATACGTCTGTAAGTTTACTGCCATGACAAAAAACCGATGATAACGAAATTGTGGCATACAGTTTTGAGTTGGAGCTCAAAAACTAGATATTGTTTATATCGAAAAAAAATATACTATGACGTTGATGAAGGATCAAAGAATTTTATTGTGTACTTTTAACTTTCCAGATATCAAGCTAAGCTTTTACACGCTTTGTATTAGCTTCACCTGTATTTTGTTTTCAGTATGTAAACAATTCTTGAAACTTGATTTTGACCTACTTCCATATAACCGATCAACTTCAAATTTTGCACATAGTTCGCGTGACAATGCAATCTAACCATTTAATAAAAAATCAAGATGGCGGTTCCAAGATGGCGGCCGAATTTTGTAATTGTGTTCCCCGACCACCAAATCATCAAATGACAGGGTTTGACAAGTAGAATACAATTAGCTAAGTAGCGTCATTCAAAATTCAAAATGGCGGCCAACACCAAATGGCGGATTACTTTTATCTTTACAACCCACTCGGTATGGGTATCGAATGAAGGTGTGTGACGAGTATAGTACAGTAAGCTGTGTGACGTCATTTTAAACCATATTTAATTACAATATGACAATGGTAATTTAATATAAATAAAATAAATTTTTAAAGACACAATTAACCCCTCGCCTTTTACATGCACCAGTTCAGCGAATCACTACCGCTACATCGTCCCCCACCGTGTAACTTATACCCGAGCGAAGGTTAGGTACCACATGCTAGTCCACTATGGGTACTTTTTTGAAGATAAATTTCACCATTTTATTGTTGCTTTTCTGATGAAATTTGCTTCCATTCTGGTACCTACTTTCAGAAACCGATGATAACCAAATTATGGCATACAGTTTTGAGTTGCAGCTCAAAAACTATTGTTTATATAGAAAAAAAATATCATGACGTAGATGAAGAATCAAAGAATTTTATTGTTTACTTTCAAAATGAAATTTAAAATTGTCGCCGAAACATGACCGAAATTCAAAATGGCCGCCCAAATATGGTGGAATTTTCCAATTGTGCCAATTTGCCAAATTCAAAATGGCCGCGCCAATATGGCGGACGAATTTTGTCAATTGTTTCCGATTGCAATGAAAGTGCGTGGAGATCTCCCATGATGACGCTCGAAGTCCGATTTTCGAAATTCAAAATGGCCGCGCAAATATGGCCGAAATCTGTATCTAGGGGTTTTTTAGGTAGCAAATAACGAATTCATGATCAAAACTTTTAGATTCAATATGGCGGGGCCAATATGGCTGACGAATATTGTCAATTGTGTTCCGACTACTATGAAAGTGGGTATCTAGGGGTTTTTAAGGTCGTAAGTAACGAATTTATGATCAAATCTTATAAATTCAAAATGGCCGCACCAATATTGCCGACAAGTTTGCCAATTGTATTTCGATTCCAATGAAAATCGGTATCTAGGGGTTTTTAAGGTAGCAAATAACCAATCTATGATCACAACTTTTGCAGGGCCAATATGGCGGACGAATTTTGCCAAATTAGTGTCATTTTCCGGTCAGCTTTAAGTAGGTTGCTCAAGAGTTGGAAAATCTGAAAATCTTCACATCCTATCCCCAAATTGAATAACATTGAACATAGTGCAGCTCTCTAAGCAGTCGGTTCAGAACTGATCAACAAGGTTTTTTTTAATTTGTTTTTTATTGTTTATTTTCTACCTTTTTGATACCAATAAAAAAATAAAACGATCTCTTTCAGAACATTGTAGACGTATTCGCGTCATTTGCTTGAGCTTTTTATGTGGAAAACTCTTCGTTCCGCCGTGCATCATGCCATTCAAGTCAGGGTGCAATGCCTAGCAGTAATCGTAGTTTGAAGGACAGAAGAGAATACGACAGGTTACAAAGAACTGGGGAGTGCTCGAATAGATGTTGATAAATCTTACATTTAAACTCTAAGTACGAGTGTTGGACTCACTGCATAAAATTACTACATAAAATTGAGTTGTCTATTTATAAACGATCTTTTAAATTATTTAAATATAATTTCAACTATAAATTTAACGGCCATAAAAAGAAATCTCAATCCAGTTCCTTAACACCAATACTAATAGTTTGAAGTGTAGTCAGAAGCGCAGGGTGCCATACTTTGTCTCAATCTCAACCCTAGAGCTATCTATTGTAACCATAGATCTTTTGGTTGACGGGTACAGTTAAATACCCAAGGAAGGCGACCTAGATCTTTTTGTTATTAAACTTCCCTTCTATGTTCTATGTGCCGCCAACAACTCATACTCCCACATAATCATAATGCTGATACAAATATGGTTGATCTGTAACTTTCGAACGCTTAGTAGACAGCAGGCTAGATTCAGTAATTGCCGCTCCTGCATAGATTATATTTATACCTTGATAATCCTACTGGAGCAGTCTACTGAATTACGATCCCCCCTTTAACCTGGCTTTCATCGACTATAAGAAAGCGAATAGAATTGATAAAAGCTCTATACAGCAATTCCAAATACAGAGGAAACGTATCCGACAGCTTTGAGGTGATTTCAGGAATACGGCAAGGGTGCTTACTTTCGCCATCACTCTTTGTTATTGTAATAAAGGACATCCTGGCAGCGCTCTAGATTGTGGAACAGGTGGCATACAATTGGGATTGCTAGACGCCTTAAGGATCTCGACTACGCGGATAATATCTGTTTGCTGGCTGTCTGTGGGCCATGACCCCAAAAATATCTTAAACAATCAAGCAACAGAAAGTGGTTCAGCAGAATTAAGGCTAAATCCGACTAAAACTAAAGAAATGCGGATAAATGCAAACATGCAAACACCGTTGAACACGCAGCGGTGAATAACCGTGTAGTGGAATTGGTAGATAAATTCAGTTACCTCGGTAGCATTATTACCGAAAATGGCGGGGCAGAAGAAGAGGTCAGTTCTACAATAAATAAAGCAAGAAGCGCCTATGCATGCCTGTTTCGCATACGGAGATCAACGGAGAACTCAACCAACGCCAGATTGCGGCTTTTTAACTCGTCGTATCCTAAAAATGCACTGGCAATAGTGCAAATCTCAGCTTTTGGAAGTGTGTTATTTCAACACGCTTAAAGTGTATATTGTGACGTCACCCACTTGATTAACACTGTAGTCACTTTTTACACACTTAGAATTAGAAATGAAGAACTATGGCACCGTTCCGGCCAAGAAAGGATAGATGACGAAATCAGGCGAAGAAAAGGAATTGAATTGGCCACACCTTTCGACGCGAAAACGAGAATTATCCAAAAAAGCCCTTGACTGATCCGCAAAGAACCCGTCGAGTTGGAAGACCTAGAAGAGCGTGGCGGAAAGCCCTATTAGCAAATGGGACATCCTGGACGAAGCTGAGATCTGCCGCACAAATTAGAGTCCGCGGGATTACAACTGTTTCCGCACTATTCCCACGACGGATTAAAGGACCAGAAGTAAGTGACTTTATAAATCTATTTTGCACAGATGACTGCCGTGTTGTATTACTATTCGACATTGTAATCTAGATGGAACCGACGACATTACAAAGAGGTTTATCTCTGACCTCTGGCCGTTTACATAAAAAATACAAATATCCATTTCATATTTCCCTAACTGTCTAAATCAACGTTTTCCACATCTCTAATAGACAAAGATCCCAGGCCCGCCAGACCTACGTCATTTTCTTAAAGCTGATATTTCGTATATAGATAGTGTGATACGCAGTTAAGAACGTATGCACACTCGCTAGTCCGAAAAATGGGCCCTTTTGTAGATAAAGGGGTTGGGGGGGGGGGGGGTAAAAATGGGCTAAATAGCCGTTACATACTAGTGGCAGAAATTTTTGACCATTTGCGCCCTCTTCAAGCCACCCCTAGCTCAAGTTGCGGTTTCACCCCTCACACCCCAGCAAATGGTCAAAAATTTCTGCCATTATTATTTAACGGTTATTTAGCCCTAATAGAACCTACATACGCAGCGACAGACATTTTTTTCAATTTTAATCCCTTTTTTACCCCCAACCCCTCTATCTACAAAAAGGGCCCATTCTCCGGGCTAGCGAGTGTGCATACATTCTTAACTGCGTTAAGAATGTATATACGAAATATCAGCTCTAAGAAAATGACGTAGGTCTGGCGGGCCTGGGCTCTTGGACTAGGTATAACAAAAAGAATAACATTTTTCCTAATGGCCCATTTTACACGATGAAACACGAAACAAAAAGTTTCATGCAACTTTGCTCGGTTTGAAGGGGAGAGGAGAGATAGGGTTTGAGGGAACACGTGTTCCCTCCAGCCCTATCTCTCTCCTCTCCCCTTCAAACCGAGCAAAGTTGCATGAAACTTTTTGTTTCGTGTTTCATCGTGTAAAATGGGCCAATGAATAACATGTTTTCTGATGATGCTCTAATAGATTTTGGTGCAGCAGATTACAAAATTCTCTTTTCCCTGTAGCTCCATTTCATTGGTCGAAGCGTGACATTGAACTTACTTACTTTTGGCTTAAGTCATGCGGCGGTGATTATTCTTTCAGAGCCTTCAAGGGAATGACGTGTTCTTTTACCTGCCAATCTCAGGTTCATGCTGATCTGTGACGTTTGCCATACCTCAATTCCCCATAATTATTCTTGTATTCTCCATTTCCTTTCTATCTGCATTCGCTTGTCCTAGAGGCCATCAATTCTTAGTTTAACATGGTTTCCGGTTTAGTAGAATATGTGTTTATTCAATTGGGCTTGTTTTCATGATATTGGTTATCATCATAAAATTTCTCTCTTTGTTAGAAGCGTTTAATGAAAAGTAGGTGAGAAGTCAGACTTCATAGTTAGATGGTTGACTCCAAACCTGACTATATTACGGCTTGTGCTGCTTATAACAGTAACCGATTTCACTACAATAAACACTTAAAAAAATATTAAGGCGGAGGCGCGACTTCTTCATCTCCAGGTGTAAATTATTAACCTTTTGGTGAAGAGTTCAACCTTCTTTTAACTACTGATGACTGCCCTAATTCACTTCTTTTTATAAGCTTTTATTTAACTTGCAATGCTTGTTAGTTTGGGCCGATTTTGCAATTGTGTTCCACCAAGCCCACGACATGGGTATCAAATGAGCGTGTATGATAGGTAGAATACAGTAAGCTGTGTGACGTCATTTTAAATCTAATATGGCGGCCACCACAAAATTCCGGAAGACATATATGTATTAGACTAAAAAGTAGAAAATAAAAATATATAGTTTAAAAGACTAAAAATACGATTTTATTTATAAATGAACCAAAAAGTGTTCATTTTCGCAAAAATGACACGAGAGTTTTTTTATAGGCAATAACGTTTCGTATTGACTGATCAAAAAATTTTTTCGAAAAAACCAGTTTTTGAGTGATTTTTTTGCCAAAAAGTGATATCTCCGGCGGCCATATTGTTTTTTTTTGTGATTCCGAAATTGTTTTCTTAAAAAGTTCCAAGGAAGCTGTATTCCAATTTTTAGCCATTTTGGAATTCTGTCTCCTTAAAATGCTAATTTCCCCGGACCAGGGGCGGGGGAGCGCATGGGGATGGAAGGAAAAGTACACGCACTTTCGCTTTGGGTGGGCAAATCCACACCCAAAATATTTCATGTATACCTAATAACCCAGAACGATGAAGAGCTGTCCAAGTCGCTGCGACGAAAGAACGCGGACGAAGAGCCGCACACAACCAAGGCTTTTCATACGAAAACTAAATATACCTATAATATTTAGAGCTATTAAGAATTTATAACTGTATAGCCTGAGCTTTTTAAACTCCATCCGCCTAGCATTTAAAAAGCGGATTTTCTCAAGGACTTGCCAAAAGAAGAATTTCCCGGTAGGTTCATCATGAGGACTCCATGAGGCAATGGGGCATGCCAAAAGAAGTGCTCTCATGAACACCAGACAAAAAAATCAGCGATACTGAAGTGAGGTATGCCTTATCAGTTTTTCATAAGGGCCCTATGAGGCAAACCAAATGAAATGGGGCAATCCCATAATCTGCCTTACGTATTGGGAAAGGTTTTCAAGAAGCTTTAAATTAATATCTTTAAGCTGTAGCTTTACTCATACAAAGCTTTAGTTTTTGTTGTTACATTGCTTCATATTTCAGGAAATTATGTTGGTGGCCATGAAGGGTGTTATTCAACATGCTCAATAGACCGGTTCTGCTTCGATCACAAAGGTCAAGCAGCATTGAACGTGATTAATACTCAGTTGGGAGACCACATTGGTAAAACGACACTCGCGTTTTCGACAACGGCGCAGTTATTACTCACATATCCACGCCGAAATTCGCAAATAAATAAATTGACCGATTAACATTGTAACGGTTATGTGTTTCCGTGGTCCCCACCCACAATCATTATGCTCCGCCGCCCTTGCCCCGGACGGTATCTTTTCATCCAAATGCCATCCACCTGTATTCCTTTGTATCTTCCTACCAATGCTTCGTCTGCGCTCTTCAATGTCCACTCTCCGCTCCATATAGTAAAGCAGACCTTATTATTGTTGTGTAAAGTTCCAATTTTGTTTTCCTTGACATATTTCTCGACGTCAGGTGCTTGCGAAGACCAGAATAGCATTTATTAGCCAGTCCTATTCGTTTTCTGATTTCAGTTAATGTATCATTACCTTTTGTCATAATCGTCCCTAGGTATAAAAACTCAACTAATACTTCTATATTCGAGGTGTCTATCGTTACGTTTTGTCTGGTACTTCTTGCGTTTTTTGTCATTATACATATATTTTGTTTTGTTCTTGTTTATTTCAAAGCTAATTGATAGGTGATGATAATTCGATAATTCACCATCTATTCTGACTCTACATCTTTCATCGAAATTTTCCTCAGTTCTACTAGGTGTTCAGGTATTCCGAGCTGCTCCATAGCGTCAAATAACTCTTTACGGTTGACACTATCATACGCATATTTGTAGTCAATGAATAACATATGGATGTTTTTGTAAAATTCAACAGTTTTTCCTAGGGTTTCTGTAAGTACAAATAGCTGTTTTGGACGAAAACCACATTGATACTCTCCTAATATCCTTTCCACGTATGGTTGAGTCTATTATAGAGTACACGTGAAAATGCTTTATATGCTATATTCAATAACGTTATTCCTTTGTAGTTACTACATGATAGTGGGCCCCTTTTTTGTTTAAGGGACGCAATATGCCCTCGTCCATCATCAGGCATTTCTTTCCGTCTCCAGATTTCCACTGTTATTTCATGCAATTTCTGGATAGTTTCCTTTCCGCCAGACCCTGATGCCTTCTTATTTTTTAACGCGCGAACGGCTTGGCGTATTTCTTCTCTACGGTAGGGGCTACTGCGCTGGCGTTCCCATCCTCCCCCTGATTACCTTTGATTGCTATTAAATGGTTCTTACTATTATTGACATTAAAAACAATTTACGACATTCTGAAGCTAATGGCCAAGATTTTTACAGAATTGGCATTGGCTTTTTGCGGTGGTGAAGTTTTCACTCACAATGCTAACTCACAAAGGTAATATTATTTCTCGCTCACGTGTGGTGGTTCTCTCACTTAAAGAATAGTAAACCCTTCTCTAGCTTCTGGGCTTTGTACACTACACACCTCCCATTTAGTGTTGTCATACTCCGTCTTAAACAAAATATAATAATGTTATTTCAATTCCATTTTTTAGATATTGCAGCCAGAAATTGTTAATTTTAATTTGGTAAAAAGTAAGCAATAAGAAATAGTAGATTACATGTCAAGGGCCAAAAGGAGGCTAAGCTTCCGAAAGCCCGAGATATGTACCGTATTTTTTTTGACAAGTGCCCCGAGCCATATTTATTTATTGGTTAAAAACTTTAAATAACACCGAGTAAACGCAGTGTAGTACAGTATTACGTAACGCAATTTTTGAAGATTTTTGACCCTCCCTCCCCCATGTAACGGCCCGTAACGTTTTTCTGTACCTTCCTCCTCCTCCCTAAACGTTACGTAACACGAACACCCAAGTGACCGTTTTTACATAAAAGTCACAATTATGTTGCGCAAAGTACCGGAAAATCGCTAAAATACCTTTGTTATTGTTTTAATCGCATAATAAATATAACAAGAGATTTCTTAACTCGCTAAGTTGGGAGATTTTAATTTACTAGTATTTTATTTAAATAAAAAAAAATGTTACGTAACGCGATATTCGAACCCCCTCCCGCCCCTGTAACGCATCGTTACGTTTTACAACCTCCCCCTCCCCCCAAATTGCGTTACGTAATTCTTGAACGCCCCCTAAAGTGTCGCGTTTATACCGCCATTTATATTTGTTGGCATGTATGGCTCGGTTGCCTAGTGACCGCGTGCCTGGCAATCTGAGAGGCTCTGGGTTTTTTTCATAAGTTAAAAAACTATGAGGAGCAGGCAGTACATAGTAACTCGAAGCGGGAGGTAACGATTTTTACCACCCGCCTCGATACTTTACCCCCGCTTTCACGGAGAGGTCTAGAAAACGCCATTTTCGGTTAAGAGAACAAGCATGAAAAGAGGCCCTTTCGGGGCACATGTGAGGAAAAATATATTACTGATGGCGACACAAAGTGTTTCACATTAACTTAGTAGTTAGAGACGAGTCTAATATTTCAATTAAGGAAATAAGTAATGTCTTCAAGCGTTTGCATAAAGAGTCTATTAGGTTGTAATATCACAAAATATTTTAGATAATAATTCCAACATTGCGCGGATTGTACAAATAAGGGTTAGAAATTAGAAAGGCCATATCCAGCGCCCATGTCTCCCATTGTCGTGCAAACCCAAAATTCAAGGAAATTGCCGAGAATGTCCGTCTGGATGTCATACCCAAAGTCTAGATATTAACAAATCTTTCATCTTCATATGGTTAATGAGTGAAAGGCGAATAGCTATATTCTTCAAATGACGATGTCAGGCTATCAGAGAGGGAGTGCAAGATTTTATGATTTTATATGAGAATAAACTTGATGTACCTATTGGTGCATATTTACTATTTATGAAAAAATCATGTGATTCATTTTCCTTCCTTTTCTGTTCTGCATACTTTATCGAAGAGAGAGAATCTGGCTTTGTCTCGCCGAGTTCACGATGTATATGTATACGTTGAGTTGTTCTCAGCAGTGATGTTCGTTATGCACCCACGGCGGGAAAATTTTGTATGAAGATGAAAGACTTGTTATTTCTAGACTTTGGTCATACCCAGTAAATATAAAATTGGTCCTTCGAGTCGGATTACAAGGTTGTAAACGGGGTTTGCAAAACAGCACTATTTGCAACAAGACGTTACACAATTAAGTAACAAATTTCATCAAATAAAGAAGCAACCTTCAATCAACAGAAGGTTACACTAGTCAAGAGAAGGTTACAAATGATATTCTTCAATGAAGATACTATTCAGCGAGGAGATTATTCACCGAAGAGTGAAGAGATTGTAGTAGATACCAACTTTCGCAGTGAGGTCCTATCAGCCATATACCTATCAGCCAAAGAGAAAATATCAAGATTGAAAATTAATCTCAGGTAAGCTTGTAAGAATTATTGTAAGTAAGAGTCATTTAAATAAGTTATTTAGTTCATTAAAGTGAATGAGTTAAGCCATTGAGTTAAGCTAAGTTTAGTGATTAAGTCCATTTGAGTTAAGCTAAGTTTAGTGATTAAGTCCCGAGTGCAACGAATTTTATAAGGGTTTTCAGTGAATTAAGAACGGTGGGAAAATGTGAGAAATGCCCAGATTAAAATGCCAATGGGCAAATTTACAACCACAACTAACAATATTCAACACTTTCGTAAACACAGTCACACCTAAGCTCAATCTCAATTACATAAAATACAAGACATCTTAACCACATTTCATGACATTTGCATAGAGATTGAGTTATAAGACGATAGCTCAGACCATCTTACATATAGAGATGAGTTCGAAAGCACATATTACACAACAATGAGTTGAGCCCGTAAATTATTACGTGTGATAACGCATCATCACAAGTGAATACAATTAGGTCGCCAAATGTGAACTGAAACGTGCATCTTCCACGGATTGATTTGCCTTTGTTTGACGGAGCTTATGATAAGGGGGCGTCCATAAATTACGTGAGGCGTTTAGGGGGGGGAGGGAGTCGAGCCGAATCTTACCAAATCTCACGTGGGGGAGGGGGAGGGTCTCCGCAAATCTCACGTAATTTTTTTCCGCAAGAAACAGTGTAAAATCGCGAGAAAACTGGGTTAAATTAATAGTTACAGGTAAATTAAGCACAGGCTGAAAATTGGCAGAGCGCTTCTTTTTATGCTTTTTAATAAGGGGTTATAAAGTCTACCGATTTTCTACTCCGAGGAGCCCACTTTTTAGGGGGTTATAGCCCTCAAAATGGGTATTTTTCGATTTTTCTGTAATTTTTTTGCAATATTTCTTAATATCTTTTTGTTTTTTTCAATTTTAAGTACAATATCTGTAAATGAGAAAATCTTTAAAATCGTCTTTTCGGACCCGCAATTAGATTTCATTCACGAAAATTTTGGTGCAGTATCAGATGAACATGGTGAAAGGTTTTATCAAAACATATTGCAAATAGAGAGGGAATAATGAATCAAAAGTATACGTGATACTATTACTATATTTCGACTCAATAGCAATTGGGTATAAAAATTTTGCACTGCCGTTTACACTGTATTTGTTCACTGTTTCAAAAACCATCCAACTGGAACATCCAAAAAAAAGTAAACAAAATAATTTAAATATCTGGGAATGAAGACGTGATGAAAAATTCTTATCTTTTTATACAATGGTCTGGGAAAAACTGCGAAAGTAATGTATGCATTGACTTATACCACCATTTTTGGACAGATTGCCACCCTACGATGAACTAGTGTGGGGGTCTAAGCTTAAACAAAACAAAAAGGCCTAGAAGCCCAATTGAAAAACCTGGAACCTAATGCGCTCCTAAGAATCTCAAGTGCATAATGTACCCAATCCTACTGCAATCATAGAGATTATATTAAGAATCGGCTCTTTTCACATCAGTCAGAACACATGCTATCTGCGGTGCATTGTCACTACAAAAAGCAGACATTTGCACCAGGCGACATAATTAGTTATCTAGGCATCTTACAGGACTCGAATTTTGAATCGACGACCATTTGCTCTGACATACCTACTAGAGGCCAAGATAGATTTTGAAAGCCTTTTGTTATCATTATCGAGAATTGTGAAGAATGGAAGTCTAACAGATCCGCACTTCTTGAATCTGTATCCTGATGTACAGGCGGCTCAAACGTCAAATTGAGAAACTGGCTGTGACTTCAGACTCCGCTTTTCTAAGGCGATACGAAAGTAGGAAGAAAACGGAAGCTAGTAGCGATGCCTGATAAATCTTCGAAAAGAAATTATTTTCAGCCAACCAACTTCATTTATTAACTTAATTTGACATTTTGATGCCAACAATAAATTGTTTCAAGAATATTTAAAGAGTTTTTAGAATATTTGGAAACAAACAAATAAATGCAGCGCATGCGGCAATGGCTTTATTCACGGACTGAAATCCGATAACAGGCGGACAAATTTATTTCGAATTCGCATTGGTGGAAGATACCATTTTCTTATTTCCGAATTTCATGACTTTCGAATCGGATTCCAGGATAACCCCCCCGGGTCTTTCAGTCACAGGTTTTTTACCTAACGAACACATATATAGAAGAATGCTCCGAAGTTTGTATATCTCCAGAGTCATAAATAGCTCTACCATTACTATTCAAACAGTCAAGTCGTTACTCTCCAAAAACGAATCAGTGGATGCCAAAGCCAACCTTCGTATGTCAATGTATTGTAAAATTCTCAATTTTTTTTATATTCCATATGCTTGCTCTACAAATACATGAGTTTTCTGTTCTCTTGTTAAGAAATCATTATCCCTGTAAGGCACCCTGAGGTTGGTTTCCAAAGGGTAGGCAGAATCACCTGCTAAATGGTAATCCACAGGTATTGTTTTATATTGGGTGCATGCCGAGTTGGTGCTGTTATGATTTTGTGGTACTGTTCTTCAACACAAATTATGATTTCTAAATGTAATCAAGCACAGATTAAGGTATTTACACAAAAAATACGCATAATAGTGTAAATCCTACAATTTTTTTAAAATTTTAAAAATCTCACGTGAGATTGAGGTGGGGGGAGGGGGTCGAGCCAAATCTCACGACATCTCACCAAGGGGGGAGGGGGGTCGAAAAATCGCCAAAATCACCTCACGTAATTTATGGATGTCCCCTAAGTGGATATCGTTTTCAGATTCGTTTAAGTCTATGGTGCGTACTAAGGAACAACTGTCAAAGGTTGAAAAAGTGCACTATCTTCGGTCTTGTTGGAGAGGAGAAGCTGAAACAGTCATTCAGTCTTTAGAAACGTCTACTATTAATTATAACATTGCTTGGTGTTTATTGGAAGATAGGTACTAAAATTAATATTGCTATAAAGGCAGTAAATCAATTACAAACTCACATAAAATACAAGATATTTTGAGGAAAATATTTCACTTCTACTGATGCCATCTATCACAAATCCATTATCGTCACAACAAATAAATATTAAATAATTGAATATAAAAAAAATATACTTTTAGCAGACCCAACATTTCACAGAACATCAGAAATTGATGCATTGATAGGCGAAGAAATTTTCGTCTTATTTATTATCTCCACTAATATTCACATCCTCTAAGATCAAGTTCACGGGTGGAATAACCATTGAAAATCAATTAGCTGTTTTACAGGAGACTAATTTCGGATGGATTATCGCCGGTAAAATTAGCAATCAAAATGTTCAAGCTAATGCACAGATCAACTATTAAAATTTTAGCAGGTTGAAGAAATGCCACAGACAAAATATCTAAGCGTTGATGAGGCAAAACATTTTGTAGAATATACATCTCGCGATAGTAATGGGCCAAGTCCCATTCAACGAAAATATTCAACAGCTCGGGAATTCCTACTCAATTGCGTTAAAAAGATTGTATTCACTCGAACGCAAATTAGACAAAAACCTAGATTTAAAACAGCAATACACTCAATCATCAGGGCTCTACTCATACTGGTTATTATCTTCCACATCACGATGTAATCAAAGAAAGTAGCACTACAACAAAGGTTCGAGTTGTTTTTGATGGTTCAGCGAAAACAAGCACCGGTATCTCATTAAACAACACTCATAAGGTCGGTCCTACAATCCAAGATGACAGTTTCCAAGGCTGTCTCATGTACAAGCCTGAAAGTTGCCGGGCCTACTAATACTAACGCAGCTGATAGTGGTCCCAAAATAAGGACAGATCGGAATAAATTCTATGGAAATCAGTACATTTGAGAAGTTTTCTGTATATTTTTGCAGCAAAAGGTGATAAAACAATATATTTGATCACTTTTTACTGCCATAGTGATTAGTGCTTTAGTGAATAAATTAGAAAATTAAAAAATTGAGTGATTATTAGTCCAGTAAAATAGTGTTTAAATCAGGAAAGTTTTAGGGTAGTTTTGATTTCTTCGGTTTCTTATGTAATTTGGGGTGCTGAATCCGAATCCGAGGTTTGCTGACAAAATTTCGTGACGGAACCTTGAGAAAAATGCAAAAATATGAACACATTCGGACTTTTTGCGATTTTTCGCTTATAACTCGGAAACTATCAACTTTTCGTCAATAACATTCATATCCTAAATGAAAGAGCACAAAATTTCCTACAAATCTCACTACTCAAGTATCTCTATCCGACTCACCGTTTTGGTTCTAGGGCTAGTTGAAAATTTACCTATTTTTCTAAGTGCACGGCCACAACGCAGCCTGCCTAGCCTAGCACTGCACATAACACCATATAAGTTTAGTGTGCGATGGTCAAATTTTGTTCTTGCTAGGTGCAGTGCTAGGCTAGGCAGGCTGCGTTGTGGCCGTGCACTAAGTCAGCAAAAACCCGATTTTCCAATTGATAACGCTATTACACAGGGTGTAACCGCTAAGTTTACAAAGCGGCCGGCTGTTGATAGGTTTTGGTTGGATACACAAAAGATCGTTTGGGAGAGGGGTGGAATTCGTAACGGTTTAGCCGCTAGGGCGTTTTCAAGTTTTTTTTAGTTTTTTATATCACCCTGTATTTTTATAACCTTATGACCTATTTTCATGAGTAAGGTATCAGTGTACGCAGAATACTCCCACCTATCTAAAACTGTAAGAGTCAAGGTTCTACCCTATCAACTTCCAGAGTAATTAGCCATCAAAGTCATGTGTGGAGAATGATGGAAGTTGCACTAAGGGCCATCCTGGTTTGGTTCTTTTTAACTAAAATTTCAACTAAAAACACTTTTTTCTCAGCATACCTCAGATTCAGATTCAGCACCCCAAATACATAAGAAACCGAAGAAATCAAAACTACCCCAAAACTTTCCAGCTAGGGGCCCTTTTATACACAAATTCACTGGATTATATGTGTTTTTTAAGTGTGTTAATTGTGAAGGGGACCAATTTTGTTTACATTCATGGCGGTTTTTACGTGTTTATTCAGGGAAGAAATGTTGAATTTGTGTGGTAATTGAATAAAAAGTGCTTTTGAAGTAATTAAAGATTATTATGGAATAGTTATTAAAAACATAAGTGCCAGTACCACCACACAACATGAATAACAAAAACTTTTTCACACTTTCCTTCACATTTTTCTTCACTTATGTTTTTAGTAACTATTCAATAACTATAAACAGCAGTCTTATCAGCAGTAACCATAATGTTTGACGAGACATTTTTGTGGTCTGATTCAACAATTGGTGCTAGAAGGGGAGCAATGTGCACTGAATGGCTAATCCAGCAATCGAAATGATTCCTCTTACCTCTTGCTCCCAAGTTTTCTACATCGACTTCACTTGGTGGCACTGTTAACCTCGACAGGAGACTGGGTAATCAACCCCAGTGAAACGGAGAGGAACAAAAGATGTAAGGGATCCGCTCCCCCTAGAGGGGGAAGGGCGTTAGGCTGACAGCCTGACCCCACGCAAAACTAAACTGTTAGAAGAACTCAAAATTCGCCTGGGATAAGACAGAACTCACGACAAAGAACTAGGCTACGTTTAAGGACAAGAGAAAGAACCGATGAAATGAAGGTAGCTTCTTGGAATGTTAGATCACTAAACAGACCAGGTGCGTTGCAAGAAATGATTCAACAGCTAGAAAAATACAAAGCGGACATATGCGCTCTACAGGAAATCAGATGGCCAAATACAGGCATTATACAAAAACGAACAGGCACTCTCTACTATAGCGGCAATAAAAAGACCAGGCGACAATTTGGCACAGGATTCTACTTGAGTAAACGTATTAAAGATAAAGTAACCGACTTCCAATCAGTCTCGGATGTGATATGCAAGATAAGATTAAAACTGAGATTTCATAACCTTACATAACTTACAGAACACGCACCAACAAAAGATAAGGAAGAAAACATCAGGGATCAGTTCTATGAAATTCTAGAGCGAAATTTTAACATTATACCTAGCTACGATATGAAGATGGTTCTAGGGGATTTCAACGCGTAAATTGGAAAAGAAGAAAGCCAGTATTCTGCATGCGGAAAACAAAGCGCACATAGCACAAGTAACGATAATGGGACTAGATTAGAAGATTTTGCGTTATCTAAAGATCTAACTATAGGTGGAACCTGGTTTGAACATAAGAATATTCATAAGGTTACTTGGAGCTCACCATTTAATACTGTGCGGAATCAAATTGACCACATCTTAACTGACAGGAGACATAGTTCAAGCATACAGGATGTTAGAAGCTGGCGATGTGCAAATATAGACTCTGATCACTTCTTAGTGTGCGCAAGGCTGACACAAGCACAATTGGCTGAAGAGCTGGAAACAAACTCCGAGGGTCACAGCATGGGAACATGACAATCCATCAAGTATGGAATGAGATAGTAACGAATATCAATAGTGTAGCTGAAAATGTCATAGGCAGAGAAGGAAGACCAGTAAGGCATGAATGGTTTCATACAGAATGTAGAACGCAGATTGAAAGGAAAAATGACGCATACAAAAGAATGTTAGATGTAAACACAAGATCAAACGTATACGCGAACCAACTATTAAGAAGAGAAACAAAAAATCTTCTGAGAAGAAAAAAAAGAGAGTACTTCCAGAGAAAACTAAACAATATAGATAGCTGTCACAACAATAAGGAAACTAGGCTTTTTTATAAAGAAGTTAACATGATTAAGAAAAGGTACAAACCTTGGAACACCAGCATCAGGAACAAAGACAATTAAATTGTACATGAGAAATCCGAAGTACTTCAAACATGGAAGGAGCGTTTCCACCTGCATTTTAAAAAGGACGAAGAAGGAACAACAACACCAATACCTACAGTAACATAAAATTCGAACATAGTAGAAACAGAAGAAGAGGAAAGCAGAACACCCACTCTGGACGAAGTAAAAGAAACGATCAAGAAAGTGAGGAACAACGAAACACCTGGTGAAGATAATATCCAAATGGAATTCTATAAATATAGCCCAGTCACTTTATACATGAACCTCTAAAAAAATCCAACTGGAGATTTTACAGCGGGGTTCTCTTTATTTTGGGGTCACGAATAATTACTCAAAAGTCCATAAAGCCAACTGACCGGGTACTCAAGTTACGAAGGGCCAAAGGTCACAAAAATCAGTTTTTCTTTAATATCTTGTAAATTATATATTTTCCTTTAATTTTGGCTAAATAACGTTTATTCGATGGACTTTTTTATAGATAAATGTTAAGTACCGTTGTTACTTCAACGATCTACTAACAATTGTACCACTTGAGGAAAACATCCGTCGAGCTATTCGTGAAATAAGCCCACAAACAAAATTTGGTTAACAGAATGGCCCACTGCCAAGCTAGCCGCCGCAGCCATTTGGGTGAATTTGTTTTACATAAATAATCGGAAGATATACTCTCTTCAATAAAGCAGCATTCATTGACAAATATTGAATGGTGTAGTTTTAATAACAATTTCAAAAAGAAACTAACAGATGGCCAACCTTTTATATACAAAGAAGGCTTAAACTATTAAAATCTTCATGGACTTGTAATCTGATAACGTCTGGGATCTCATTCATAACGCTGCCACAAGCATACACAACAAACACATGCACTCGTATAGGATAATGAGGCATGTCTTGCTCCACAGCTTGTCACCCAGATTTCTCGAAACTTTTGGTTCTACGTAAATTTTGTACACGACATTTTTATGCAGATTTATCTCACGAACAAATTTTACTTAGCCAAAATTTATGTAAAACCGATAATTTACGAGATATTTGAGAAAAACTGATTTTCGTGACCATTGACCCTCCGTAACTTGAGTGGCTTTATGGACTTTTGGGAAATTATTTGTGACCCCAAAATAAAGTGAATCCCGCTGGAAAATCTCCAGTTGGTTTTTTTAGAGGTTTGGCCTTTTTTGTATAAAGTGACTGGGCTAATATGGGGGTGATGAGCTACAACAAATAGTACATTCATTAATAGCGAAAATATGGATTGAAAAATAACCCCCCAAGATTGGTTCTATGGACTAATAATACCTATACACAAGAAAGGGTATCCTCTAAATTGTAAAAACTACAGAGCTATCACTCTCTTAATAACTGCTTACAAAATTATGTTCATCCTTATTGGTAGACAGTATAAAACCACATACAGAAAAATCTTCTTGGGGAATATCAATGCGGTTTACGAGTATATTTACGAGGTGTAACAGACTGAAGTGGCTTGGACATTTACTCCATCTAGACGAAGCTAGAACGCCAAAGATGATCTTTGAAGGCAATCCTGTAGGTAGGACGACTGAAAACACGCTGGTGAGACAACGTAAGAAAGGACCTAACAAGATGTTCCCTAGCAAGAAACTGGAAAGAAGTCGCAAGAGACCGCGGACATTGGAAGGCGAAAATTAAGGAGGCTAAGACCCGCTTGGGTTGTGATGCCATTTGTTGATGATGATTCAACAATTACATTGAACTGGATAAACACGCAGCCAAATGTATTAAAAACATTTGTCGCTAGTAGAGTTGCAGAAATTAGATCGCTAGCCAATTACTTGCAATGGCATCACGTTCGTACTAATCAAAACCCTGCAGATTTTGTGTCAAGAGGACAAACAGAGTTTTTACAAAATGACATGTGGAAGGTGGCCCTCCCTGGCTACACAAATGCAAAGAGGAGTTACAGATTCAAAAAATTCACTTATTAGAAGTTAGAAAACCCATGGTATTAAACGTTACACTAGATAGCCAAACAATTTAAAACAAATTTTCTTCAATTCAAAAATAAGCTAGAGTAATGGCATACTGCTTACGATTTGTAAATAGCCGTCGAAAGATCAAAAAATATGAATCGTCCAATTTGTCTTTTGAAGACCTTCAACTAGCCAATACTCTAATCATAAACTTAATACAAGCTCAAGTATTCGCTAGAGAAATTAGAGAATTACTAAAGACCAAGACAGTAAACAACAAAAGTTCACTAAAAACATTGTCCTTTTTTAGATGAGGACAACCTTATATTATCTTACAATGCCAAATATCCAATAGTATTACCAAAAAGTAACTTTGTAACTAATTTGATCATTAGGCACGAACATGAAAAATCATTACGCGCAAGTATTCAAAATACATTATATCAAGTTTGCACTCGTTATTGGCCAGTTGATGGTAGAAATTCTGTAAAAAAGGTTATAATTTCGTGTATTAAATGTTTTCAATTTAGAAATACTGAAAATTATCATGTCAAGGTCTCTAGACTAACCCAATCGTAACCGTTTCTAAAGACTGGAATTGATTACTGTGGGCCGTTCTTCATAAAATGGAAAAAATTCCGAAACCGAAATAAAATAAAGGTGTATGTAGCAATATTCATACGTTTCGTGACCAAGACAATTAATTTAGAAGTCGTTAGCGATTTGACAGCAGATGCATTTTTGAGTTCATTGAAAAGGGGCTCGAAGAGGGAAGAGCAAAGACATCTACTCTGACAGCGGAACCAACTTTGTTGGGGCCAACAATGAAATTAAAAAACTATACACATTCATCACTTCTGAAAGGTACAATTACACAGTTGCTAATAAGTTGCTAACGAAGGTATAAATTGACATATTCCCCCACGGTGTCCTCATTTTGGTGGATTATGGGAATGAGCAGTAAAATATTCAAGGTTCATTTTTGACGAACCATAGTTACAATGCCGGATTTACCAACAAGCAAAGCAAGAAATTGCTTGTAGGCCCCCACCCTCAGAGCGCCTCGCGATCTCTTCAGTTCCAGGTGATCATCGACCAATTTTCTGCAGAGAAGAGCAGCCAGAAAACTATGTGATCGAATCCATACCAAAAGCACTGTTTTATAACTGTCTTATTTATGTCAAGTGCTGGAGGGGGGGGTCATTTTAGGGGCCCCATCACGATGTTGTGGGCCCCGCAATATATAAATCCGGCACTGCAAAGTTAACACACTATTAACATTTGAAGAGTTCAATACGCATGTTATTGAGATAGAAGCCATTCTTAATTCACGTCCTTTAACCCCTTTGATCTTAGTTAGTAGTTAGTTAGTTAGTAGCTTAACTCCTGGCCATTTTTTGATAAAGGACGCATTGACAAGCTTAACCTGAGATTGATTGTTCCAATACTCAGAAAAGCCAACTGCTAATCTCCAACAACTGAAGCAGCATTTTTGGAAAGATGGCACAAGGAGTACCTGAACAACCTCAACAATAGAACAAAATGGCACCGAGTTAATTCAACTACTATTTCTGTTGGGGCACCTGTACTATTGAAGGAGAATAACCTCGCCCCACTACAATGGGTCATGGGACGCATCACTCAGGTTCACCCTGACCACGATGGCATCACACGTGTTGTCACTGTGAAGACATTACGTGGTGAATGCAAGCGATTAGTAAAGAACGTGATTTTATTTCCGATTGACAATTATTGAGTTGGGTGATCTTCTATTGTTGATTGCGAGCAAACAAGGTCGGGCGGCATGTTACATTGTAAAGGGCACTGTACTATTAATTTTTAATTACTTACTCGTTACATTGTAAAAGGCACGGTATTGTTCACGTTTTTACATACTGATTGTAATTTTAATTTTTGTCATGTAATTTACTTTTTGTCACACGTGCGCCGTAAGTGCCTCTTTTCAGGACGGTAAGTGGCACTTTTCAGACTTCTCCGAGAGAGCGGGCTGTAAAGACATTACAGTCCTTCTTCGAGTTACTGTGATTTGCTTCCTGAAAAGGCTTACGATAAATTTCAAAACTGGAAGGTGGAAAGAAATGTAAAGAGGACGACAGAAAGTGCGTTGTTGATTTACTTTAAGAAATTGTCAGAAAAATATGCATCATCACGTCTGTGGTCGACTTATTCAATGATAAAATTGATGGCGCACTCGTAACAAAAAGGACGGGACGCACCTCGGGCAGTAAGAAGGCCTTTACGGACTCGAGCGTTACCTCCCCTCGCATTCGGCTCGGGTCGGCAATCTCCACTCTCGTCCGTAAAGGCCTTCTTACTTCCCTCGTTACGTAATGTACTATTTTTCATTACAAAATTTTTCAGCATAACATTATAGGTATGCTAGAACATCAAATAGATTTGTGAAGTATTTTATTCTAAAGAAATACATTATCCAAATACATTATTTTTATGGAATCGACATTTTGCATTTTTTTATATAGAGCAAATCGTCACATGCCGCTTCGCTACATTTATCTCCAAGCAATAGTGACGAAAAGCTGCACATAAAGCGTTGGTATACGGTCGGCGTTAAGGGGGGAGATCCCTTTATAATCTTCAAAAATTTTTTTTGCATAAAATATTACTTAAACATGTGTACAATATCGTCCTACAATTTTAGAGCGAAATTCGTAGTCCTTCCGAAATTATAGCCGGTGAACGCTACTGACCTCCGCCCATTTAGGTACAAAATTTTTAAGTCTTGAAACTTTAAGCACGTTTTTCTAAAAACCGTTTTTTCGTGAACCTCGTACAAGATTACTCAAAAATTATTTGATCGATCATTTTGAAATTTTGCACACTAATAGATAACATAATTACCTTCTATGTGAACCTACAATTCCTTAAAAGTTATTAAAAGAAAGCACTTTTTCATTAACAAATATAGTAAAAATTTCATAAAAAATCTAAATTTTGTTTTCAAACACGTACCATTTTCTGAATTTTCACTTTTCTTTGAATTTTTTAGGTTCACATAGAGCGTGTGAGTCTTAAATATCTAAAACTTTTGTCTCCGATGTTGCAGATCAATGTAGCAAACGCTAAGTTGTACGACGTGGAACAACTCAGGCGGCAACCGTCTCTAAATCAAGTGCCGTAGAGCCGCCATTTTGAAATATTAAAAAAAAAATTGTTTTTGAAAGCTAAAAGATAAGATAATACCTACATATAATTTTAATTATGTAGAATATATCTGTGGTGCTAAGGCAAAACCCGATATGTCAAAAAAAAATTTTTCGTTTGTGTTGCCAACAGTCGAAAGTTTATGAATGAAAATGTTCCCCAAAGCCAAAATTGTAGACTGTTTCTATAAAATAATTTAGATCAAAACTACAGAGTCCAATATGCCCATATGCTTACAATACTGCGACGGCACAATCCAATATTACTTGACCCAATATCGACAATTATCTATTTTGACATATCGGGTTCTGCCTTCGCACCACAGCTATAGTTTCTCCACAAAAAAGTCGTAAAAATTTGCTTATTTTTGGCTGCCTAAAGGGATCTCCCCCTTAAGGCAATCAAGTTTATTTCTGCTTATTATTTATATTTTATATTATTTATTCTTGCCAATAATGCAACTTCTGTATTAAAGCAGGGAATCATAAATCTTTAAAACTTCACTTTAGATAACTTCAAATTGGTTGTATCTTTCGGAATTTGTAAGGCAAAATGCTTTTCAACTTAAACGTCCTTGATGCCATATTAATGATTACGACATAGAAACATGTTACATCCGAAATAATTAAAAATTGTTTCCGTCACACTGGATTTTCTTTTTCTGTCTTTTCAAAGCTCTATGCGCTTTTCGTGCCTACAGTGGCAAATATTATATGTAGATAAATTTAAACGTTATAAAATTCAGAATAGCATGCAATGAAATCTTATGTATCTATCTCCATTGAACTATAATTTGTTGATAAATAAAAATATATGATGCAATATGATGTTTGAAATATTATTTTACCAAAGTTGATTAATGGCTTGTTTATATTATATAGTTGAAAGTAAAATCATAATCATGATAAGTTAAAATCTCATAACTTCTTTAATCTGAGCGATATATATTACTTTATACCCAAGGAAATAAATTAAAGCACTCAAGCTTCATAAAAGAATGAAATTTGATTATGTGCAACTTGAAATCTTAGATTCTCAATACTAAATACGATAAATGATATGTTTTGTGATCTGCAGTGGTAATGCGATATGCCATGGTAATAAAAATTGTAAATCAACTACAAATATTTGGTAACCACAATTAACATTTAAAATAACAACGATACTACCGAAAGAATAAAAATATGATTAATTAATAAACAAAAATAACACAATTAGTGGACGATGTAAGCTAATTTGTAATATATTTTGAATATAGTTACTTTACCTACAAGAAGTGCAACAAGTATTATATTTCCTAATGTCTTCATCGTTATACACACATGACTACTTGAATCTAACTTTTTCAAATTATTTAATTCTCTTAATCGACACACAAATGTAATCACTTGTTTATTCTTAATATAATAATCTAAACGGCTGCTATCGCTCAGGGCGTTAAGTCTACACTGATAAATCCGTGCTAAGCAGCAACTCGTAAATCTCAATTGCTTGGGGGATGCATACAATTAAGCGAATCACTGTAGCGAAAATAGCGCCACGAACTTTCATTTAGTTGTAATTTCTAGCACCCCAGCAATGCACCACGTCAAAATTTAATTATTATAATTAATATTGAGCGCACATATCATCCCCCAGGAAACATAATGACATATCATATCAACAATAATACTTAAATTTTTATTTAAATTGAAACTTGACCAACACACAAATAACGAACTAATTGAGGACTTGAACCTACTTGTTAAGCTTTAAGTTGCATAAACAGATGCGATTTTATTTTGTAATATTTGATTTTTCTTTTATTTATTTTCCACAAAATGTGCGCTACATCAGGTTGTTATTTTATATATTTCACGATGGCAGGTGTGCGAATTAAAACTATAGCTTTCACTCAGAATCTTTTCTTGCATATTAATTGGCTGATTATTTTACAGTAATTATCGCGTTTTTCTCTATATTTATCTAAAAATTACACAAATATTAATGGCACAATTTAATTTTATATAGCCATAATTGTACGGAGGATAAATTGTTAAAAAAAACCTTAATACTCGCTGTAATTTTTAGTGAAAACTGAATTGCTTTTGTTAAATAATAATAAAATAAAGCTCAAAGCTTTTAATCAAGGGCTGCCAGAGACTGCTTGAGACAACAACAATTTGTATTTCCAAGTATATTTGTTATGAAGAAGTAAACAAATCAGAAAAAGTAGGAACAACTTAATTTTTCGTCCGTCTATGTGTCCTTGAACGATGAGCCTGCCGATCAGATTTTATTTTAGGTGACAAACACGGGGATGTAGGAAGCTCTTGAAACAATTGGGACGCTTGAATAATTATTAGTATAATTTAGGAGGTCCGCTGTTAGGGGAACCGATCCGAGGCAGCAGCAGGCGATCCCTCACCGAGCCCGGAAGCTAAACCAGACAGAGGATAGATTAAATATATTTAAATTTATACATATAAATAAATAGAAATTAGGAAATAAGACTTATCGTAAATTCATTTTTGGTGGCTTAAAATGAATTGCAAATGCGACGCACAGCTTCTCCGATGATCCTTTCTCCTCCGAAACTTCACACTCCTGGCAAATTTAGGGAACGGAATGGCCTGATCAGCACACCGCGTATGCTCCAACTGGTAACAATTTTAACTGTGGCCAAGGGCTCTCAAGCCCCACTTTGAATTCCATCTTATAGGCAGTGGCGTACCTAGAACTTTTGCCGCCCGGTGCGGTCTCCAATTTGCCGCCCTTTCTAAGTGAAATCAAACGCTGGTTTTTATTAAATAATAAACATAAATAAATAATTTTAATTGAGACAAACTACAGAGCGGTTATTCTGTAACTGTGAAAAGTCTTGTGAAATTCTTTTCAGTGAGAATTCCAATAAATGCGATTCTGGAACGATGAGAACGTGAGTTTATGTGTCAAATTATTTCATGGTGAAAAATGACTTCTCACCAAAATTTTTCTAGTGAGAAATGTGGGAACTTGTCATTTTCAAATATCAACAGGTTATTTAAACAACAGTTGAACGTACAAATTTAAAAATTTTATTGCGTTTTCTCAGTGAAAAGTGCGAAAACTTTTAATTTTTAAAAACTAACAGTTTGAAAATAAAATGTGTAAGTAGTGTTTTGTAGATTTAATAATATATCGGGATTATGTCGGGATTTAAAAGAGTTGTTGGCCGAGCGAGGAGCAAAAAAACGCTCTTGTAAATTTACTTAAGCTGCATGTGGACTTGGCAAATGATAAGTAGGTGCATCTTTAAGTTTTTCCTGCAGTTTAATATATTATATTTATTAATTGCTGCAGATTTCAATCTATAGATTGTTCCCGCTTCCGGCGAGAATAATGGGGGTGTGTGCCACTCATTTAAATGGTGGTGCCGTTAAAGATGGTGGAAAATAGCCCTTGCATTCATTTTCCCTGAAAATAAGTAATGTGGAACTTGTTAAGTTCAACGGTTATTGCAAAAAACGTGAATTTTAAATGTAAAACAAAGTATGCCACTCGAATAAGTACAAAATATAACACGATTGACGTTGATACAAGTGAGAATTTCCAATGTGAATTACATTCAGCTCATTTGTCACTGGAATATCTCACTTAGGTTATAGAATCGCTTTGCTGACAAAAATGATAATTCAAAATGAGAAGACCCGATGAGAATGAGAATGAAAAGACTTCACGTTCTCATTTTTTAATAGTTACAGTTAATAAACTAGGCCGCGTAAGTTGTAGTCCAGGGAAATTAGCAAAAAAAGGAGAAAAAATTCCAAAATGGCTAAAAATTGGTCGACAGCTTCCTTGGGACTCTTTAAAAAAACAATTTCGGCATTACAAAAAAAACATGGCCCCAGGAGATATCGCGTTTTTCCAGCGTTTTACTTGTTTCTCAGTTTCTATAGGTCGTAAAACCCCATGCGTGGCCCCAAATTGTTGACAATGAAATTCTCTACAACTTTAGTTCTTACAAAAATGTTGACCCGATTAACCCGTTTAAAGTTATTCAAGATTTACGTTATCATAAATCACTTTTTGGCCAACAAATTACTCAAAAACTGCTTTTTTCGAATTTTTTGTTTGTTCAGCCAATACGAAAAGTTATTACCTATAAAAAAGCCCTCTTGCCATTTTTTCGTAAACTTAACCCTTTCGAAGTTATTCAAGGTCTAAGTTTCTAAAAATCACTTTTTGGGCAAAAAATCACTCAACAATTGATTGATCTTAAATAACTTTGAAAGGGTTAATCTAGGCCTACACTGGTATTCTTTCATCAGAAGTAACTTTCTTGTCCCTGCACGGAGATATCTGTGTGTGTGCCGATATTGTTACGCACGGTCATAGAGTAAGCAGAAGCACATTGTGTATGCGTTAAGTTTACACGCCGAAATTTTGGGGCGAACATGTTACTACACTACCCTCTTGTCCCTTCTATACCTCTCTCGTAAATAACTGGTTCTGCTGCTGCTGAAGGAATGCTAGTGTGGTTTCGGCCAATGTGCTTAACTCATTGTGGTTAGGCCTTAATGCTGGTAATGATCAACTATAAAATTTATTTTGAAAAATTACGGGAATTCTTGGAATAAAGAAAGATGAACGTGGTCAAAGAATACGCTATACTCAATAAAATTAATTATTTTTTGCTCTTCGTTACAAATTTAAATATTTTCCATTATATAGGAGTCGGATTCTGATTTACACTCTAAACAAATTGGAGACGGATTCGCAAATTTTGAAACAAGACTCCGAAGCCCTGCGATAAAACTTCTACTCGACATCGACACCATTGACGTCTATCAGAGCAAAATTTTTAGAGAGAATATTTTCAATCCTACATTTTGATTTAACGATGAGGAAAAATATTCGAATTCATATATAGTAGAGGGAAATTGTCATATGATAGTGATGTAGTTGGGAAGTTGGTTTTTTTTGTTTTTTTTCTTTACTTATGTTAAGATAAAGCGAAAAAAAAAATTTCTGCAAAATCGGTCCTGTGCTGCATGAGAAAATTGCATAAATGTCCATTTTTGATGCATTTTGAGTGCATTGCTACACTATTTTTTTAATTTCTCAAGTTCTGTTGGTCGTAGAACAATAAAAAAAATTGTAAAATACTCGTAAATGAATAGACTATCGAACTGATTCGGTATAAATACTTTAAAAATGAATCCTAACCTCAAAATACCAAAATGTATGAAATTTTGTTTTATTTTGCTAAAAATGCAATAAATACCGGAAAAAAGGTCGGATTTCGATAAAAATTGGAGAAAAGATGTACTTTGTTGCTATAAATAAGTGGTTAAAATTTCAAAAAAAAAATTTCGCTTTTCACTGCAAAAATTGGCAGTTTTCGAAAAAAAATTTAAAATTGCCGCCATTTTATGCCAAATCATCGTACGGTAAAATATTTTTTTTTATATTGAAGGTTTTTTTATGTACTTTCTTGTGAGCATACGCAATATTTCGTTACTTTATTTAAAATGCCCATTTTAGGCCTTTGAAAACACTAAAAAAATTCAATTTTTCAATTTTTTGCCTTTTGCTTACTATGAAAAGCTACTTGCCAACTATGAAAAAAAGGCAAAAAATTGAAAAATTGAAATTTTTTAGTGTTTTCAAAGGCCTAAAATGGGCATTTTAAATAAAGTAACGAAATATTGCGTATGCTCACAAGAAAGTACATAAAAAAACAATTTTTTTTCGAAAACTGCCAATTTTTGCAGTGAAAAGCGAAAATTTTTTTTGAAATTTTAACCACTTATTTATAGCATCAAAGTACATCTTTTCTCCAATTTTTATCGAAATCCGACCTTTTTTCCGGTATTTATTGCATTTTTAGCAAAATAAAACAAAATTTCATACATTTTGGTATTTTGAGGTTAGGATTCATTTTTAAAGTATTTATACCGAATCAGTTCTATAGTCTATTCATTTACGAGTATTTTCCAATTTTTTTTATTGTTCTACGACCAACAGAACTGGAGAAATTAAAAAAATAGTGTAGCAATGCACTCAAAATCCATCGAAAATGGACATTTATGCAATTTTCTCATGCAGCACAGGACCGATTTTGCAGAAATTTTTTTTTTCGCTTTATCTTAACATATGTAAAGAAAAAAAACAAAAAAAACCAACTTCCCAACTACATCATAACTTGGCTTTTTTTTTGTTTAATTTCCCTCTACTAATAGTAATTCATAGTTCGTAGAAATCGAATAGTAAACTTTTGAAGTGAACAAGTTGTTTTTTATAACTAAAACTAAATATAAAAAATGCCGCCCCAAAATATGTGCCGCCCGGTGCGGACCGCCCCCACCGCCCCCCGTAGGTACGTCACTGCTTATAGGCAAGCCCGAGCCTTGAAAATTTTTCCAGAGGAAGAAAAGGGAATGCTGATTCCCAGCGCACATTTTTGTAGTTTAAGAATAATAGTATAATTCCGATTCCAATCAGCTAGAGCCGATTGAAATGTGCGCTGGAATTCAGGAAATAGGGGGCCCCTGGAGTGGGCAGGCAGTTAAATTTCTACGTACTCGTAAGAGTGAAAGTGATGGTATAGTAACAAAGTGTGACTGTGAAAGTTATAAAAAAAAAGGGAAAAGGAGTGGAGTCGTAGTGCCAGCGCCAGTTGTATTTCAAGTTAAGTAATATTACTTGTTAATATTATCTTTTTTTGTTTTTTTCTTATATATTTTGAAACCTATTATTTGTTTTCTATTATTTTCTATATTTATATGTATATACTAGTAAGACCCACACGGCGATGCTCGTGATAAACATATGGGTCTTTCTGCTAAAACACTTAAAAAGGTAACCACCCACGAAAAATAAATATTAATGAGAGAATTTAGAAATAGGGTTTTGCCAGCAACTATTAGGCACATAGTATAATCTCAAGACAACCAAATTCTTGTGATAAATGGCTATACCTTATCTTTCATACGAGGAGGTGAATATTCTACCAATTTCCGATGAGGATAACTTATTTACTAATTCTATTCACCACTCCGTATGGATCCTCGAGATTAATTCCTCTATACCCAACCATCGTACATCATATAACAATATAATTGTTTATGACTTTAAGAACGCGGACTGTAGACTGGGAACATAGGCTATCAAGTAGTGATCTTGACGAGATAGTTTCAAGCTTCTATACTATCATTTTCAACACCATCGACAAATATGTACTAAGATTAAAAAAAGGGATAAGGTATCGGAACCTTGGCTCGATAAAAACACTCGATTCCTACGTAATCAAAGAAACAAATTATTTAATTTGATTAAAAATAACATAAATGTAGACGAGCGTTTGATATCCGAATATATTAGGCTATCCTCAGAATTTAATGCTAGGTCTTGCGGGGCCTACACTGCATACATCAATTCTGTAGGAGATAGCATTATAAAAGATCCTAAAAAAAGTTTTCGACTTTGTCAACATTAAACGGAAAACCTAGGGCTATCCAACAACAATGACGAATGGTAGAATACAGAGAAAATAGAAATTTGTAACCTGTTCGCTGATAGGTTTGGCGAAACTTATACCCCATATCCAGTGTAACAGGCGCGGACCCAATTGATACATACGATGACACTTCCCTTCTTATAAATAACATAACCCTGTCTGTTGACGAGCTAATGACTGGTCTAAATAATCTCGACACCAAACACGACACGGTCCTGACAATCTCCCTCCTATCTTCTTGCAGTGTTGTTTGAAACATATCATATTCCCTCTTCATTTTATCTTCAACAAATCTTTATCCTTAGGAAAGTTTGCTACGCTATGGAAAAAATCCTACCTTACGCCAATCTATAAATCCTGTGATAAACACTCGGTAGACAACTATACGGTCATTGCCATTTAATCATCAATCCCTAAGTTTTTGAAAAACTTGTTTTTGACAAGATTGCCCCTCTAATCGACCCATACCTAAATGAGCAGCAACACGGTTTCAGAAAAGGGCGTTCAACCACCTCAAACCTTATGGTCCTAATCTCAGAACTGCTATGTAGTATGGAAAGCGGCCATCAAATCGATGCTGTGTACACTGACTTCAGTAAGGCCTTTGATCGAGTAGACCATAACATTCTAATTGGAAAATTATTAAAATTTGGAATATCAGGTTCTGCCCTTGATTGGTTAAAATCATATCTGAACGGAAGAACACAGGTTATCAGTTTCCAAGGATTTCTATCTGATGAAATCGAAGTAACCTCTGGCGTTCCTCAGGGTCGTCATCTCGGTCCTCTTCTTTTTAATATTTTCATCTCCGGTGTATGAGAAAAATTAGTAAATATCCCACATCTCTCTATGCGGATGACCTCAAAACATATAATGGCATTCAGTCCCACACTGATGTTTCCTACTTGCAGTCTAAGCTCAATGCCCTACAAGACTGGTGCAACACGAATAAATTGCAACTTAACACCAGCAAATGTCATGCAATTACCTTCTCCCGTAAAAGAAACACACATAAGCAGTACTATTATCTCAACGACATGATGTTGAATCAGGTTGATCATATCGTAGATCCTAGACAAAAAACTTAATTTCAATCTGCACTACGATAATATTACAGCCAGAGCCAACAAGCTTCTAGGTTTCATAAAGAGGAGGGCCAAGGAATTCGACAATGTATGGGTCACGAAAACACTCTTTTGTTCTCTAGTCCGCCCTATCCTGGAATATGCGTGACCTATCTGGGATCCTATATTCCAAGTTAGTAGCAGCAGGATTGAATCAGTTCAGAAGAGATTTCTTCTTTTCGCTCTGCAAAATCTACATGACCCTCGAGACTATCAAACCCTACCGCACTACCTGGACAGGCTCAGAGTGCTTGACCTCATGCCGTTATCAAGCAGGAGAAAATTGCTCATATCTTGCGTTGCTTTTGACGTCCTTAGCGGAAAACTTAAAGTGCAGTAAGGACTGTGTACTACTATGTAATTTAATTTAAGTGTGCCTTGTTTGCCTTAATAAATAATAAATAATAAAATATGTCAGATCCACTGTGTTATTCATGCTATAATCTTTTTTGGGGGGGAAGCAAGCATTCATATGGACTTTTAGTTAAATTAAAGTGTGACTTCAGACGGATATTGTCCATTATCAGACATGTAATATATAATGCAGAAAAATTACATGTCTGACAATTGTTTGGCCGTGGGCTCTCATCTGCAATGTCATTGACCCAGGTTTTATTTGCTTACCCAGCCGCAAGCCCCTTCCGGTATTATAGAATGGTAGACTTATACTTAAATTATATAAAAACCTTGCTGATCAATTCTGAACCGATTGCTTCGAGAGCTTCAGGATACACTATGTTTAATGCTCTTACATTTGGAGCTAGGATGTGAAGATTTTCAGATTTTGCAACTCATGAACAACCTACATACAGCAGTGGCGGTTCCTCTTTGGAAGCAAAGGAAGCACTGCTTCCCTTGACCAAATAGGCAACTTCATAAAAAATTAATTTAAATATATTAAGATTAATCAAAAAAAAATCTTAATATATTTCTTCATCTGGAAACACTAAGCAAGCAATGTACAGATTTTTTATATAAAATGTACAATTCATACTACTGTTTACAAAGAATAAAGCCTCGGCCACGATACGAGCGGAGAGCGCTAGAGCGGCAATACTAAAGTGCCGCTCACCTCTAATCCGAGACATTAAATTTTTCTGGTGCCGCTCGCCGCTCTTATCGTGGCCGAGGCTTAACACAACGTAGGGAAGCTGTAGTATCTCCAGCTTCTTTGGCACCGAAAATCAACGTGAAAAGTCCAACACATTCAATTCAATTGAACTCACACTCACGCAAAGGTTTGCGTTGATACAGGTCCCTCAGAAGCTGAACTAAACGCAGCTTCTTCGGAGCCGAATACCGGGATATGAGAAGTCGAACATAGACAAATTTTCTCTATCCACCATATTCTCTTGTTTTCTTGGTTTCGTTTTCTGGTATTCTGCTCTGGTTTCGCCTGCTGTGGAGTTGCTCTTGAAAATTTTGCTTCGAAATTTGTTTTGACTCTTAATATGAATTTTCGTTTGAGTCAATAAAAAAGGAGCGATGATGGGTGAACTTTCTTTTTATTCTAATGGGGAGGCAGGAGGTGTGTATTGAAGAAGCTGAAAATTTGTAGCTTCCATTTGTTTTTTATGATTCTCTTTAATGACGATTTAAAGGGATAGAGCGAGATTATTTTTTTGAATTGTGTTATACAGTGGCGAACAAAAGTCAACGTACACCATATAAAATAGCGAAAATTCGTTTACTATAGCATAAAAAAAATTGTGATATTACAAAATAAATAAGTACAATCCTTTGTACAAAAACATTATATTGAAATTGCATAATGAAATTGTTTCTACAAAAAATAATAATAAAAATTTTTAAGTGTACGTAGACTGGGTAGACTTTTGTTATTTGTGAATTCTGTATATTTCACTTTTTTGTTATTTTTTAATTTATTATGGAATTTCAATAAAATGTTTTGATACGTATATATTGTGATATCACAATTTTTTTCAATTTTTAAAAATAAAATAAAAATACGAATTTTCCCTATTTTATTGGTGTACGTTGACTTCTCTTCGCCACTGTATGTATATCTTACTATATTATTTTTTATTATATTAAAATAAAAAGAATATAGATTGGTAGTACGGTTTCTACTTTTTGGATGGGGTTAATTACTTAATTCGTTTTCAAATTTGTTATTTTTCAGTTTTTTAAATTAAAGCCGCCGATACCTTTACTTTTATCGCTCGCGGGGTACATTAGCTTTGACGCCCTACGCATTGCTTCCCTTATCCTGAACCTTACGAACCGCCACTGACATACAGCCGACCGGGAAATGACACTTATTTGGCAAAATTCGTCCGTCATATTGGCCCCGAAATTTTGAATTTGATCATAAATTTGTTATTTGCTACTTTAAACCCCCCCCCCCCATATGTCGGTTTTCATTGGAATTGGAATTCAATTGGCAAACTTGTGGGCCATATTGGTGCCGCCATTTTCAATTTATAAGTTGATAATAAATCCGTTATTTCTTACCTTAAAAACCTCTAGATACCCACTTTCATTGGAATCGGAACACAATTGCCAAAAATTCGTCCGCCTTATTGGTGCGGCCATTTTGAATTTATAAGTTTTGACCACAAATTCGATATTTGCGACCTTAAAACCCCCAAGATACCCACTTTCATGGAAATCGGAACAGAATTGGCGAATTCAACCATATTTGGGCGGCCATTTTAAATTTCGGTCATATTTCGGCGACCATTTTGAATATCGAAAATCGGGCTTCGAGAGGCACCATGGGAGACTGTTGAATAATATAAATTTAAAAGTTCTTTATGGACCGCTTTTCCCATAGGTTCTCAACCTGGGCGATAACGCCCCCTTGTGCACTTTCAGGAGTGCAGTAGAAACCCCAGATAAAATTAGGAGGCGCTGAGATGGCACAGTGAGGGCGTGGGCAGGTTACAAAAATATAGTCTAAAAAAATATATAGCTTAAAAAACTAAAAAAAACGCTTTTATTTTAAAATGAACTAAAAAGAAATAAATAATTTTGAAGCTTTTACTGCTCCAGCCAGTATAGGGAACAACCTACCTTTCGAAATCAGGCAAATGATTAAATTAATGGAGTTATTGGCAAAAATTATAAATATAACTTACTTAATTCTAAAAAAAAAACGTGGGCCTCTATACCTATGTACATATATTATTACTATATTAACACTGGAGCTTTTCGTTAGCGACGCCGACGGGCAAAATAAGGTTGAGAGCCTGGGAGGTGGGCAAAATAAGGTTGAGAGCCTATGCATGCATGATGAATAAATTAGAAGATGTTTATGAGCACAAGTTCGAGTTCAATAAAATGATGGTGCATGAGAAATTTGATCAATACATATATTGCTCAAGGGACACAATGGCACGGCATGTATCAAAAGTGGAAAGTTTTCCAAAATAATTAAGACAATGCAGTGAAGAACTGAGTGACAAAGCAATAATAACAAAAATATTGAGCACACTACCAAGGACATATTGATAAAAAGACGAAGAAATGGACAATGGAAGCAAAGCATACTCAAGAATGTACTTTATGTCCCTCAGCTACGCAGAAATTTGTTCTCCCAAGGCGCAGCAAGGAGAAAAGGCTATATAATAGTTAAAAGTAATGAATGTGCGAAGTTAATGATAAGCAATACAGTAGTAATGAGTGCACAGTTGAAAGAGAATAATTTATATGAACTTCAAATACAGACAGTCATACAAGAAAGTTGTAACATTAGCTGCGTTCCTTTTCTGCTAATTTTTACTATTTTTTACTCGTGAGTACTCGCAGCTACACTTGCTCAAACATACCAGTAGATAACACTTTTAGTTACGCAATTAAAATCCGCTAGAGGAAAGCTCCCATTTGGAGTCTATTGTGAATTATTTTAATTACCCTATCACCCCATAGATGGCTTTTGAGTGTTTTGAGCTTTTTTCATATAAAAACAGGCGTGTTTTGTTTTCCTGGTGTAGCTACACCAATGTACTCTTAAGGTAGATGGAAAAAGAAACGAATTTTTTTATTTCAGTGTTGTTTATAACCTCAAAGTAATAATAAATTGCATATAAAAGAGAGTTTCTATATTTTGTTAACACCATTTCTTTGGAAATATTTAATTTATATAAACTTCTTCTATTCGTTTACAATAATTTCGGTTTTATTAATGGTGTCATTAAATTACGACTTCAAAGAACGCACTTAAATGATTGATATAACCGAAAAGGTGAATAACCAAACCCTTAAAATTTTGAAGGAGTCATCTTTTGCAAAAAAATCGAACTATTCTAATCATCTACTCCAATATATTAGCTGGGGTAGTTGGAACTACTCCAAAGTACATACATTGATTATATACTAAGTAGATATGGACAAACGCGAGTCAAAATAACATCAGACTACGACGCTATGAACTTCGTGCGCTAGTATCGCAGGGTTTTGTTCTCCTCTATATGGTTAGTTTCCGAAATAAACTTTTCCTTGTTTATGAAAAAGCCTTTCGCGCTTTTGGAAAAAAAATCATTAGCTGCGGCTTTTATTTTAGTGGCTGCGGGTCTAAAAATAGATTCCTACGTTTTTTGTGATAATGATTTCGTGGCCGATGGGTGAAATTTGACAATGGGGTAAAGAAATGAATGGGCGAGGCGACTTTAATGGGAAATTTGGCATCAAGCGTTTCTTATTATGTTGAGAAAAATGAAATGGGTTTTAAGGGATTATTTAACTTTTTTTTGCGAAAAATGTGACAAATTTTTAGATTTTTTTCTCAGGTATTTTAATTCGTAGAAACTAGTATTGAGATATATAAAATGATTTTTATTTTTGAATTTTTTTAATGGGCATGGTCAAGCTAAGGAATCTCCCTTTGCAACACTAGTCCGTCATGTCGTTCAAGTCATGGTGTAATGTCTAGTAGTAAGCTTGGTCTGAAGGATAGAAGAGAAGGGATAGGTTAGAGGTCTGGAGGGTGTGTGAGTAGATGTCGATGAACCTTGCGTTTGAACTCTGCTGGGTTCAGAAACACCGACTGTGGAAGCAGTCGCTATGGTAAAAGCGGTAAAACTTAATGAGTCCTACTACATTCCTACGGTGGCTTAAAGGGTCTATGGAGGAGAAAGGTGTGGCCTGGCACCTTCTCCAGCCAAAATAGTTTTTGGGACGAGTTATATACAAATCAGGGTGGAATGTAGGACTTGTAAATTGTAGCCAAGGCAGCTGGCTGAAGGAGGAATCCTAGGCATTGTAGGTTTTTTTGGCGATTTGGAATATGTGATTATTCCATTGTAGATCTGAAGATAAAATTACGTCTAAGATATTTAGATATGAGTCAGACATTATATTCTTTTTGCCCGCTGAGATAAAGGGAAGGACGGTGCAGGTTTTTGTAGAGATAAGACAGTACTTTGTTTTTGTAGCGTTGAATTCGACACGATTCATGCGTTCACGGTTTGGGTTAGTGGGTTTGGAAAGTCTTATATTGTCGAAGGCGTAGGATTAATGCGGAGTACCGACATAGCCAAAACTATGAAGTGGGTTGGATGGGATTGAGAGCAGATCATTAATGAATATTAGAAAGAAAGCAGGTGAGGGAATCGACCCTTGGAGAGCGCCAGCCGAGATGGAATTATTGTTGGATTCGAAGCCACCCAATACCACCTTGATTGAACGGCCAGAAATAAAGCTCTCATACCAGCTCCTTAGAACTGAGATGTAAGTTAATTATACAGTTTTACAGAAGGCTTTGAATTAGAGTCTGCAACAATTTTCCGCTTTTCCGTTGCACGCATTGCTCTACTTTTAAGTTTCTGCAAAGAACAAAAATGTATGTAGTTCAGAAGGCGGCCGGCCTTTCTATCTACTCAGTAGTTTGCAAAGTAACAACTTTTGAGAAAAAGCCAAGCATTTAAAAAAAATTACCTTTGAACCAATAAAAAAATATTAAAAATTAATGAACATATTGTAGATATGTATATTATAGAACCTATGGTGGGTCCACTTGAAAGAGGCTTTTGTCGGTCGTATTTTGAAGTGACGGAGTGCCTGTGCGGTCAATGTCGACCGAATGTTTGTGCTAAATTTTTCAAGCGGCTTTCCTTCTTTCAATTATCGGTTAATTTGTAAATACATACTAGAGTTTTCTATCCTAGATTCTATCTATTCTTAGATATCTATTCTTCGTCTGTGCTTATGTATGTATCTCTATTTCCGTTTTCTAATACTTCTGTAACACCATACTCCCTTTTTGAAACTGGTCGTCCCAAACAATGGTTTGCGTCCCCTCATATTGCTTATAACTACACAATATGTCTACATCTACAACTTTCTTCTTTGATTTTGGATCTCGTTGCAACCTGTACATCAAGAATTCCAACTTGTTTGCAATCTTTTTGTCACCACAAAACCAGAGAGTTTTTGTGTCGAGGGACTCGCCACTAATTATGGTTCACGGCAGTATTTTTATTTCCAATTCTTGGATTATTTTCATTGAATTTTAAAATTTGATGCCATCGGAAGTAAGCAAGGAGGTGGTTTTATTGAAACCAATGAAGGGTGATGGCGTGGGATATATAATGAACTAGCTGGAACCCGCCTCGCTGCACCCATAAGCCAATAGTAGCTTCCGTTTATTTTGCAGTTGAGGTGATACGAATTTTCATATATACTATGAGCGTTTCAAAAAAGGCATTTTTTTCGTATTTTTGATTCGAAATAACAAAATGTGAAACTCAAAAACGAATCCTAAATGAAGCCAATGATGAACCCTAAATGAAGACCATTTCGAGTTTCACAAATTTTGAACCCCCATTTCTCCTCCTCCGGTTTCGGAGTCTATAAAACTTTTACAGACTGATCTCATTCACTTCCATTATGTACATATCTTAGAATTTTGGGAAATTATTTACTTTATCAGCCCACCCCCGCAGGCGGTAGTGGTTGTATAGGGGGTTGACCTGAACACATTTCCTTTGGAATTAGCCGTCGGCCACCCTCTAAAAAGTTATTCAGGGTTGAAATTTCGTAAAAATCACTTTTTTACAAGTATTTTTTTAAAAATAGCGGTTTAATAAGCAATTATATTAGTAACGATTTTGACTCTGGATTGCGCGCCCCCAAACACTCCCCCACCCCAACCTCGATCTCATTCTCGGAGTAGGGCGCGACTATTTTGGTGTTCCGCCCAAAGCGGTGCGGGGTGATAAAGTAAACAATTACCCTTAATACAAGCATTTTAAAAGAAATTTCAAAATCGGAACTGTTCTCCCTTCAATGATTCCACTACTCTTGCGAAATTCTGATTTTTTTTATTGTTTTTTGTTACTGTAAACAATTATATTCAAATTTATATTTTGAAATAGTTTACCCAAACTAAATGACTCATACATATTTTCTCTCTATAATTATTATATAATTATAATCAATAATAAAATCAATACAAAAAGGCTTGAATTTTTGTTCAAAAAAAACCTACATACTTCATTTTTCTCAAAATAGAAAAAAACACGATAGCAAATTTCCGATTACATTCGCATATCTCTTCCATTCATAATTCCCTTCATTGATAAATTTCAGCCACCGACCAAGAAATCGTATTTTCCAACAACAACAAAACAACAAAACAAAAGGAATATGCGCACAGGAATCTATTTTTAGATCCAAAACTTCTGGCTTTTCTTCCAACATGCGTGAAGGGCTTTGTAATGCTTTTTTAAATTCAGGCGCAAACCTGCTTTTCTTCACGTTTTACTTAAAATTAATAAAATTGAAAATTTTTGTATGTTATGATTATTATGCACGTAGAACGAAATAATATTATAAAATTAATGTTGAAAACCCACCCCCGTTGATTTTAGAGGTTTACAACAGAAATTAGAATCCCAAAAATTCATATCAGTGTAACTATCGCCATCTAGCGTCGTAGTCGGACAAATGTTTGTCCATATCTACTTAGTATATAATCAATGGTACATATGTGTAGCTACACCAGGAAAAAGAAACACTCCTAACGTCTACAAATAAAAATTGAAAAAATAAATGTATAAATAGAATAAATATAAATAATAAAATCGCATTAATTTAAATTATCTTGTAAATTATTTTAACCTTTTATTTGTATACAAATGAAATAACATCAAAAATGTTAGGTTAGGTTTTACTCAAATCAACAAATTTTGCGTTTCTTTTCTGCTCTGCTCGCAAGTACTAAAAAGTAGAAAAGGAACACAGCTATTGTGCAAACAGATATTAAATTATGGCATGAACGATTAGGCCACTTAAATACTAAAGAACTGCAAAACATGAGTAAAAACGGCGTGATTCCAATAACATTGACTGGAACCTTCATTTGTGAAGCTTTCCGAAATGGGAAGCAAAGTAGACTAATATTCAAGAAATCTAACAGATATTTGTCACGACCTCGAGAGATAGTTTACAGTGACGTCTGTGGTCCTATTGAGCAACCTTCAGCATCAGGTATGAGATATTTTGTCTTATTTAAAGATGGAGCATCAAGTCATCGACATGTTTATTTCCTAAAGCACAAGAGTGCAGTCTTTGAATGTTTCAAAAAGTATAATACATGTGACACACTATACTTTCATTATGATGGTAACTTTCATTATGATGGTCAGGGAAATGATGGGGTGACATATTGCACTTTACTTTCATTTGCATCTGGCATATCAAGTGAGGATATAAACCTGCCTGTTTTTTTGCTTTAATTTTAAGCTGTTTTAATTTGGAATATTTAAAAAAATATTTTTTAAAGTAGTAAAGAAAATATCTTTGCAAATTGTTGCTTAACTAACGTGAAATCAAATAATTTTATTTTAATATGTAGTTTCCAATTTTCCAAGAGATGTCACTTAATCGAAATTACAGTCCAAATGAAAGTAAAATACTTTCATTTTGGACTTTCATTATGGTGGGTTTTGCCACGATAATGAAGGTTACTTTCATTATGATGGTATATGATGCAAGTCACACTATCCATCATTTCGTTTATTACCCCCATACACAAACCGATTTTTTAGGCAAGGGGTCGCAGAGAAGTATATGCCATGCGTGTAATTTGCATACTTCGCTGCGACCCCTTGCCTAAAAAGTCGGTTTGTGTATAGGGGTAAATAACGAAGTGATGGATAGTGTAACTTGCATCTATGTGTCACAGATATTATGCTATGGTGAAGAATAGATTTCAACATGATGTGCATATTTTATATACAGGCCATGGTTCTGAGTACCTAAGTAATAAATTTAAGAAATTTATGCAAAAAAAAGGAATTAATCATGAGTGTACTACAGCGCCATATACCCCTTAACAAAATGGCAGGGTTGAGGGGGAAATGAGAACAATAATGAAAAGCGCCACCTCGATGTTAAGCTGGAAACAGATTGAACGTTCATAAGCGTTAATCAGCGCTGTGAAATGTCAAAAGACGTTCATAACGTCGGGTGGTAAACACATTGAACGGTCATCAGAGTTCGCCAAACGTCAAAATAAGACAATATTGGAAACTTCAAATGTTTATTTTTGTGAAATTTTTCGTTTCTTACTGCATTGAAGTTCCGTGAAACTAATTCTCGTCGAAATTAATTTCATTAAAAGAACCCATTATTTAAAACAACCCAAACTGGCAATCACAACAATGTTCCAACTGCCAGAAACGTCAAAAAACGCAGAACTACGCTCATCAGAATAGAAATAGAGCCTATTCCAGCGCTAATGAACGCTTATAACCGTACAATCTGTACACTGCAATTAGGTTGTGTGTATTCATTTTCTTTTAGACATTTCTCAGCGCTGATGAACTCCCCATGTACTCTGGTACGGGCATACACCTAACTTGCAGCATATAAGAATATTCGGCTCAACTGGATACATTCATATTCCAAAAGAGAAGAAGAAGAAATTAGATAATAAAAGTGTTAATATGACATTAGTTGGGTACGACCAAGAAAATTATAGAATGTATGAACCAGAACCATGTACTAGAAAAATAACAGTATCAAAAGATTTTGGTCAAATTTGATGAGAACAGTGTCCCAGGACAAAGACAACATTTCGTACAAATTAATTTAGAAGAAGATAAAGAAAATTTGTAAGTTTTACCTACAGAACAGAGTGATGCTCAAAATCAAACGATTGAAGGGGATCTGTCCAGTGACAGTATGTATAGTGATGAATGATGAAACCTATTGTCCTCCAGAAGACATCACTCTAGATTTAGAGTACCGCAATGATAGAGTATTATGACCAAGACAACGTAGAAATGAGGAGGCAAATGTAATGGAGATTGCAATACCAAATACTTATCAGGAGGCAGTGAATGGTCGAAATTGTGAATTTTGGAAGAAGGCAATTGAAGAAGAGCTTCAGTCGCATAAAAATAACCTTACCTGGATAATATCTGATAGAACCGATAAGAAGCCTATCACCTGTAAATGGGTATTCTGTGTAAAAAAGCATAAAAAAGGTTTGTAGAAAGGTTTAAGGCACGTCTGTGTGCTAGTGGGTTTGCCCAAGTAAAAAACTTAGACTACATTGGAACTTTTTCACCAACTACCAGATACGACTCAGTTAGATTATTATTAAGTATTGCAGCCAAAAAAGAATATCAGCTAAGACAATTTGATGTTAAAACTGCATTCCTGTATGGTAAATTGTCTGAGGATATAAATATGCACGTGCCAGAAGGTATTGAAGCTGAATCATCAAAGATATGTAAGTTGATCAAATTGTTATATTGTCTAAAACAATATGCAAGATGCTGGAACAAGAAGTTCATTTCATTTCTAAGTACTTATGGGTTTAAACCCTGTCCTTCAGACAACTGTGTGTTCGTTGGATATTTTAATAATATTAAAGTACTGCTAATAATATTCGTTGATGATGGGTTATTACTGTCTAAAAGTAAGAATGCGTTAGAAATAATATTAAGTGATCTAAAACAAAACTTTGATATAAAAATTCTGAAATGTAATTCTTTCATTGGTATGGAATTAAATATAAAAAAGGGGTGTATAATTATAAATCAAAGTCAGTACATAAAAAGTATGATAAATAGATTTAAGTTATCAGAAGCTAAAAGATGTAAAACACCTGCAGATGTAAATGTTAAATTGTCGAAAAACACAGATGAGATGCCTATTGATTTTCGATATAGACACATCTTATGCTGTAAATCTTGTTCGTAGATAGGTGAATAAACCAGGTCATATATGTTCATGTAAATGTTTTGAAGCGAATACGATATTTGATAAATACAAAAGATATGTCAATTGTGTTTAGGCAGCTCTGAATTGGTCGGATATTCGGACTCTAACTTTGCAGGTGATTTAGATAATAGAAAGTCCGTCCAATACAGGTTACATATTTTTAATGAATGGTGGTCCAGTTGCCTGAGCAAGTCGAAAACAAAGTACAGTAGCGTTGTCAACGACAGAGTCTGAATACATGGCGGCCAGTGATGCAGCAAGAGAGTTATTATGGATTAAGCAGTTTTTACAGGATATAGGAGAACCACAAAATTGTATAACATTAAATATAGATAATCCGAGTACCATTAAGTTGATTCATAATCCTGTATTTCATAAAAGAAGCAAGCATATTGACATAAGATATAATTTTGTAAGAGAAAAGCTCATGTCCGCTTGCCTTGCCTTTACACAAGTTTAATTGGAATAAGGATAATGTTATGCCAAAACTGGTAGCATAAAGATTATTTTATGTATTACAAGGATTAAATAGCTTAAGCCTTATCTTAATATATAAAAACTACGTGTCACAATGTTTGTACACGCTAATCTCCGAAACCGCTCAACAGATTTAAATGAAAATTTGGGAATGTGTAGGATTGGTTCCAGATTGAAAGGTAGGATAATTTTGGTCCAGATATATATATATATATATATATATATATATATATATATATATATATATATATATATATATATATATATATATATATATATACATATATATATATATATATATATATATATATATATATATATATATATATATATATATATATATATATATATATATATATATATACATATCTATATATATATATATATATATATATATATATATATATATATATATATATATATATATATATATATATATATATATATATATATATATATATATATATATATATATATATATATATATATATATATATATATATATATATATATATATATATATATATATATATATATATATATATATATATATATATTATATATATATATATATATATATATATATATATATATATATATATATATATATATATATATATATATATATATATGTATATATATATATATATATATATATATATATATATATATATATATATATATATATATATGTATATATATATGTATATATATATGTATATATATATATATATATAATATATATATATATATATATATATGTATATATATATGTATATATATATGTATATATATATATATATATATATATATATATATATATATATATATATATATATATATATATATATATATATATATATATATATATATATATATATATATATATATATATATATATATATATATATATATATATATATATATATATATATATATATATATATATATATATATATATATATATATATATATATATATATATATATATATATATATATATATATATATATATATATATATATATATATATATATATATATATATATATATATATATATATATATATATATATATATATATATATATATATATATATATATATATATATATATATATATATATATATATATATATATATATATATATATATATATATATATATATATATATATATATATATATATATATATATATATATATATATATATATATATATATATATATTATATATATATATATATATATATATATATATATATATATATATATATATATATATATATATATATATATATATATATATATATATATATATATATATATATATATATATATATATATATATATATATATATATATATATATATATATATATATATATATATATATATATATATATATATATATATATATATATATATATATATATATATATATATATATATATATATATATATATATATATATATATATATATATATATATATATATATATATATATATATATATATATATATATATATATATATATATATATATATATATATATTTTTTTTTTTTTTTTTTTTTTTTCCAGGAGGTTAAAAGCTTGCGCTACCGCCACGACTCATGGGCCCGTTTCTGGCCGATCCCGCATGACGGTTATGTCTACGCATACATACACACATACACACATATTCGCGCATAAAAATGCATGCTCCTATGCATGTATGGATCTATGTACACATGAGACTAAAAAGTCCTCCTCGACGTGGTCCTCCCCCGCGGGACTGGCTGATAAGCATTACATCACGGGGGCCGTTCAGCTTTATTTAGCTGCTACTGCTCGTGGCATTTCTTCGCCTTTCTCTATTTCTCTCGGCTTCTTCTAGCCTTAACTTTCTGTGGATGGCCTTTAGGGTTGTTTCCACTTTCTTCCACATTTCCTCAGACCTCATCATGTGGCCTAGGATGTTTTCCGGCGTTAGTGGCGCCTCGGCCATTTCTTCTAGTTCCGCCCTTTCATCGGCGAATCTCGAGCAGGTAAAGAAGACGTGCTCTGCGTCTTCTTCCGTCGCTGGGCATACCGGGCACAACGGTGAGTCATCGTGCCCAAAGCGGTGGAGGTATTTCCTATACGCCCCATGTCCGCTCAGGAATTGCGTGAGGTCGTAACTCACTTCCCCACGTTCCCTCGTGATCCATATTTCCACATTAGGGATAAGTCTGTGGGTCCAACGACCCTTTACTGACTCGTCCCACTTCCCTTGCCATTCCCTTACGGACTCGCAACGCGCAATCTGGCGCCGTACCTTTTTTGGCTCCCCTCTGCCATATTCTGGGTCGTAGAGACGCATGCCTTCTCTCGCCAGAATGTCTATGGGGATCATCCCCGTTATCACGCACGCCGCATCGTCGGACGTGGTCCTGTACGCGCAGCAAGCGCGAAGTGCACTTAGCCCTGTATGCTGCCCTCCATTTTCTACTGTTTGCAGTCCTGTTTAACGCTGCTGCCCACACTGGCGCTGCGTATAACAGGACTGAGCTAACCACCCTCCCCAAGAGGAGGCGGCGACTCGGTCTAGGGCCCCCAACATTGGGCAGCATTCTTGCGAGTGCTGCACAAATCGCAGACGCTTTGTCTGCTGTGCCCTCCAAGTGCGCTTTGAAGTTAAGCCTCCGGTCGATCATCACTCCCAGGTACCTTAGAGCGGGCTGTGAGTGGATGATCTGATCCCCTACCTTTATCCTTACGGACACTAGCTTTCTTCTTTTGCTGATCAGCACCGCTTCAGTTTTGTGCTCAGCAAGTTTCAGTCCAGTGCGTTCTAACCACGCTTTTATTTCCCAGATCGCTTCGTTCGCATACAGTTCGATGTCATCTGGGCGTTGTCCTACGACCACTACCCCGATGTCATCCGCGAACCCGATCGCCACTGCTTCCTTTGGAAGACGAAGCCCCAACACATCATTGTACATTGCGATCCATAGGAGAGGGCCCAGGACGGAACCCTGCGGGACTCCGCATGTTGTCCCGAACACCTTCGGACCATCTTCCGAATCGCAATGAAGCGACCTACCTTGAAGGTAGTCGGCTACTACTCGCACTAGGTACTTTGGTGTACCTAGCTTGATCAACGCCTCAACTATTTTGCTCCACCTCGCTGAGTTGAAAGCATTTTTTACGTCGAGGGTTATCAGTGCGCAGCAGTGATTTTTCTCTATGGCGGCTCTTGCTATGCCCACCACCATGTTGACTGCATCAGTCGTCGACCTTGCCTTTCTGAAGCCGAATTGCCTATCTGACAGACCACCTACCCTTTCGAGGCTAGGGAGTATCCTGTTACAGATCACCCGCTCGAAAAGTTTGCCTATGCAACTAAGAAGGCATATCGGTCTGTAGGACGATGGGTCCCCTAGAGGCTTGTTCGGCTTCGGTAGGAGCACGAGTTTCTGCTGTTTCCATCGTTCTGGGAAGATCCCCTCTCTCAGGCACGCTGTGAAGACCTCAGCGAACCTGTTTGGCGCTATTGTAGCTGCTAGCTTAGCCGCTTTGTTTGGAATGCCATCCATGCCGGGGGCCTTGTTGATGGCTACCTTTTTTGCGGCCTCCAGAATCTCCTCTGCGGTTACCGCTGGTACCTCTTCTGGGTCCACCTGGAGGGTGGGTAGATCGGCGGTGCGTACGTTCTGTGGAAAGAGGACGTACACTATATTCTGGAGCAGCGCGGGGCAGGTGATCGGCGGAGAGCGTTTGCCCTTGACCGCTGACATTACCATTTTATAGGCTCCGCCCCAGGGGTCCGAGTCTGCTTCTCTGCACAACCTTTTGAAGTGCTCGGATTTACTTCTTGCGATGGCCTTGTTCAGCCTCTTTCTTGCTTCCTTATACCTTTCAAGGAGTTCATCGAAATCTGGACGGTTCCGATTTCTCTGAGTTCTCCTTCTCGCTTTCAGGCAGGCCCTTCGGCATTCGTCGATCTCGGCGTTCCACCAGAAGTTTGGTGGGTGTCGACGGTTGCCGGCGCGCCGAGGCATGGACGCGTCACATGCCTGTTTCACCGAGTTTTCTATTTCCTCTGCCCATTCCCTGGCACCTCCTGCCGACCTCGCATCGTGCAGGAATACTTCTTCGAACGCCTCTGCGTCGAGTTTTTTAACGGCCCATCCTCTAGCCGTTCCGTACCTGGGGTTCCTCACTCCTATACCCTGACCAACCTCGAAGATGATGGCCTGGTGGTCGCTGTGCGTATACACATCGCTCACGTGCCACTGCAGGTCCTTCGCCACCGAATCGCTCACGTACGTGATGTCGATTACAGATGTTCTCCCGCCCCTTTGGAAGGTGTTTTCGCCGCCGGTGTTAACTAGCACCACGTTCAATCGCGAGAATACTTCTAGGAGTATGCGCCCTCTTGCATTCGTTTGTCGGCTGCCCCATTCAACAGCCCAAGCATTGAAATCGCCCGCTATTATTTTCGGGCAATGGCGACTCGCGTCGGCAGCTAACCTTTCCAACATCGACTCGTACTCGTCTAGTGTCAGACTTGGCGCCGCGTAGCAGCTGTAGACATGTATTCCGCCCACTTTTGCCCGCGTGAAGCCATTCTCTGGGCTTCTCATGGTGTCTTCCATGGCTCGGCTCCCGCACGTCCATATCGCTGACGTGCCGCTGCTATCCGCTATCCAGACGCCGCTGTGCAGGTTTCTATACTGCTCGCAGACGATTGCGACGTCGATTTTTTTCTCAAAGACTGTCTGTGCCAGCAGATCTTGTGCCGCTTGACAGTGGTTAAGGTTAATCTGCAAGAACCTTATCTTCTTCTATTTTTTAACGCCTCCTTGAACGCCGGACATCTACTACTTCCCGTCACGTGCCCACTATCTCTGCCCTCTATTTCCCTACAGATGAGGCATTTGGCAGTTTGGTCACACTCCTTCACCTTGTGACCCTCTTTCCCGCAGCCCCGACACAGCCTTGCTCTATCCTGGCTGCTACTGCAGTTTTTCGCTATATGCCCGAACTTCATGCATTTGAAGCACGGCTTTAGCGATACCCGCTCCCGTATTCGGCATATAACCCAGCCGACTCGAACCTTACCTACTGCGATAGCCTTCTTCGCAGCTTCAACAGGTAGGCTGATAAACGCTGTTTGCGTGCCCCCCCACGACTCTCTTAGCCTAAGGACGTCCTTTTCCTGCACGGTCTGCAGTCCTAGTTGGGTCCTTAGTGCTTCGCAGACCTCTTCTTTAGTTGTGATCTCTCTACATTCGATCACCACCGTATTTGTGCTGGCCCTTACCTCGGCCACTCCACTTATCGAGGCTTTGACCTTCTGCTCCAGGTCCCCCGTCTTAGCCTCTCCCCTTTTTAATTCTAACAGGAGATCGCCCTTTTGCGTCCTCCTGACCCTGTTGACGCTAGTTCCGAGCTCCGCCAGGGAGGCATCTGTCCTCACCTTGCGAAGGATCTCCGCATAAGTCGCGTCCCCTTTGGTCGTGATGATAATAGCATCCGACCGGATCCTTTGCTTCAGTCTGCTCCCCTCTTTAAGTCTTCTTTTCTTCTTTTTCCGCTTTTTTCGCTCTACCTTTTTCCAACCAGAGCCTTCCGGGTTCCTGCTCCCGTTATCCCCAGGGCGTGCCGCCTGTAGCGGGGCTGGCTCGGCCACTCCTTCGAGAGTCTTCCCCTTTTTTCTCTTTGGGGTGTGCTGCTGCAGCTGTACCTCTTCGTTGAGCTCTCTACGGCGCTTACGTGGCCGCGGCTCTTTGCCTTTCTCTCCGGTTGAGCGGTCCTCTCTTTTTTGTGATTGCGGAAAAACTTCTGTCTGAGCTGGAGCCTCCACCAGCTCTTTCGCCCTCTGCTGCTTCAGGGTCTCGTTTTTTGCCTGAAGATAGGTCTCCCTGACACGCTTAATTTTCCCCTTGATCGCATGTTCCACGTTTTTCTTTGCGTCAACATACTCCATGAGGTCCCTTATCATAACCCCCAGTCTTTCAAAAGGGGATGACGTAGTCGCCTCCGCTGCGATCGCCGGACTGCTCACTTTCACTACGCTTACTGCTATAGACCCTGGATGTTCTTGGTCTTTCACACGCTTTGGCGGCGGTGTTCTCGCCGTTTTGTTGCTCCTTGGAATGGAGTCCTTAGAACTTCCCTCTTGGGGAGTCGCACTTTGTGGCTCAGACCCTGAATGTTCTGGGTCCGCCGCACTTTTTTGTGGTGGTGTTCTCACCGTCTTTCTGCTCCTTGGGATGGAATTTCCATCTGCAGGAGTCGCCCTTTCTTGGACTATAAAAGCCCCAGCTGTGTTTGGAGCGTTGGGAGGTGCTCCATCCTCATTTTTTTTATTTTTGGTCTCTATATTGATCCCACGAGTTGCGCGAGAAAGGACAGTCGCCCATGGCAGAGCTCCGCATTACCATGGGAAGGCTAAATTGAAACCGAAGGTCGCCTGGTATCCGGAGTCCATCGTTATATATATATATATATATATATATATATATATATATATATATATATATATATATATATATATATATATATATATATATATATATATATATATATATATATATATATATATATATATATATATATATATATATATATATATATATATATATATATATATATATATATATATATATATATATATATATATATATATATATATATATATATATATATATATATATATATATATATATATATATATATATATTATATATATATATATATATATATATATATATATATATATATATATATATATATATATATATATATATATATATATATATATATATATATATATATATATATATATATATATATATATATATATATATATTATATATATATATATATATATATATATATATATATATATATATATAATATATATATATATATATATATATATATATATATATATATATATATATTATATATATATATATATATATATATATATATATATATATATATATATATAATATATATATATATATATATATATATATATATATATATATATATATATATATATATATATATATATATATATATATATATATATATTATATATATATATATATATATATATATATATATATATATATATATATATATATATATATATATATATATATATATATATATATATATATATATTATATATATATATATATATATATATATATATATATATATATATATATATATATATATATATATATATATATATATATATATATATATATATATATATATATATATATATATATATATATATATATATATATATATATATATATATATATATATATATATATATATATATATATATATATATATATATATATATATATATATATATATATATATATATATATATATATATATATATATATATATATATATATATATATATATATATATATATATATATATATTATATATATATATATATATATATATATATATATATATATATATATATATATATATATATATATATATATATATATATATGTGGGAATCGAGCACACACACATTGATCAAGACTGATCGGGCTTCGGTCATCGATCAGTTATCACAGAGTATAAGTCAGTAAAGTAGTAACCGTGGACGTGGACTATTATTATCAGTCGTTTATTTGCTTATAATACCTTATTGAATATTGTTTTTTTATATTGAATACTTTTCCTTTCTTTTCATAATACATTGAAGTTTTCTAATTTTTCGTTTTAATTTTCTTTGAATTGTTCAAATCCCACAATTTGGGGGCTCAACCGGGATATGAAAAATTCCACCTAACGGTACACGAAAAATTACGCTCACGGCTCTCGTTTATTAAAAAATGTTGTGATTCTTGGTTGATTTTATATGAAAGTATTACTTGAATTACGACGGCAGTGAGCTAAAAAGGTATAATTGAATAGGAAGGAACAACGTGATAACGGATCGGTTAACGTACCGCATATTTTGTTACATAAAAATGAGCAGTCACCGAAAAAACAACAAAGCGAGTGAAAATTCCGTGGAATTTGAACAATTCAGGCGGCATGAGTCGACACATATTGCTGGAGCTAACGATAGTTCCGCTAGATTTAGCATGATCGAAGTTGAGACGTTTATTCGCAAATTTTCTGGGAACGATGGCGTCGATATAAAAATGTGGCTGCGTGAATTTGATACTTATGCTGAAACGTTCGGGTGGACAGCATTGCAACGGTTAGTTTTCTGTAAAAATTCCTTGACCGGTCCAGCAAAACTTTTCGTTGAATGTGAAATAAGGCCGCGAAGTTATGGTGAGCTTAAAGCAGCTTTAAGCCGCGAATTTGAAAATAAGCTAACGACCGCTGAAATACACAAGCTTTTGCGGGATCGGAGAAAGAATTCGTCGGAGTCCTTTCGAGAATACCTATACCGTATGATCGAAATCGCCGCGTTGGCAAATGTGGATGACGCATCTGTTATTAGTTATGTGATCGACGGGATTAAAGATAGCGCGGTTAATAAGACAATTTTGTACGGTGCAAAGACAGTAGGTGAACTGAAAGAAAACCTAATACTATATGAAAAAATGAAGAGTGAAGTGACTGAAAGAAATTATGAAGCAAATCGACCTCGATCGCAAAAGGATCAAAAAAAGCGATACTGCTACAATTGCGGTGGAAGTGATCACGAATTTCACAATTGCCCAAATAAGCAGAGAGGCCCTAAGTGTTTTAGATGCGACCAGTATGGACATAAAAGTAATCAGTGTAACCAGTCAACGTCAACCAGCCCAAAGAAGGAAGTAAACATGCTAAAAAAGCCCTCTAAGTATCAGCCCGTCAAAATCAATAATGTTTTCTTTGAAGGATTGATTGACCCGGGCAGTGACCTTTGTTTAATTAAAGAAAAGTTTGCAAGGAAAATTAATCCAAAACCTATTTTCAGAAAATGTACCGGGGTAGTGACAGGAGTAGGTGGTGATGTAAGGACTAAAAGCTGCTTTTTCGCAAAAGTGCAAATAGGAGAAGCAGTGTTTGATGAAGCTAAAATCTATGTGTGTGACGACGATGTTCCGGGTCGAGGCCTTATCATAGGCATGGACTTGCTAGAGGGTGCAGTAACAACAATAGATGGAAGAGTCGTTACAGTAGTTAAAAAAGAAGTACCAGCTGAGGAACAAGAATATTTACTTACGAATAACGAGGATAACATGAATGGCGTCGACTCACCCGAATGTTTCCTATGTACGATTGAGGTAGATGCATATTTGCCAGACTTGTCTCATCTAACGTCAAGAGAAGATAAAGCAGAAGTAAATAAATTGATCGTCAACTATCAACCAAAACAACCGAAGATATCTCCGATACAAATGAAGATAGTCCCATTAGATGATATACCAGTTTACCAAAGACCGCGACGTTTTCCTCCGAAAGAACAAGAGATTATAGATAAACAGGTAAATGAATGGATAAGAAATAATATAATTGCAGAGAGTTCGTCTGATTACGCTAGTAATATAGTTCTTGTAAAAAAGAAAGATGGAACGCACAGGCTTTGCATCGATTTCCGAATGTTGAACAGGAAAATCCATAAGGAACATTACCCACTACCAGTCGTCGAAGATCAGATCGATAAACTACAAGCGGCGAGGTTCTTCACGACTTTAGATTTGGAGAATGGTTTTTTTCACGTGGCGATCGAGGAAGGGAGCAGAAGATTTACTTCATTTGTCACTCAGAAGGGACAATATGAATTTCTAAAGGTTCCTTTCGGCTTAACAAACTCACCAAGTGTTTTCCAAAAATACATAAATTATGTTTTCCGAGACTTAATTAAGGAAGAAATTGTCATCGTTTATATGGACGATATCGTCATACCGTCCGCATCAGTCAAGGAAGGAGTTGAGCGGTTTAGAAGGACGTTGCAGGTAGCAGCCGAAAATGGATTAAAATTAAAATGGAAGAAATGCCAAATTTTGATGGAAGAGATAGAATACCTGGGACATCGCATCGCAAATGGAAGTGTATCACCCTCACCAGATAAAACTAAATCAGTTAAAAATTTTCCAATACCAGATTCAGTTAAACGTTTGCAAAGTTTTTTAGGTTTGGCGAGTTACTTTCGAAAATTCATTCCGCAGTTTTCTATAAAGGCTGAACCCCTCACAAGGTTGTTAAAGAAAGATGCAAAATTCACGTTCGGAAAGGAACAAAGAGATGCGTTTGATTTGCTAAAACGAGAACTAGCTAATAAACCCGTATTAAGGATATTTCGGTATGGTGCAGCAACCGAGCTTCATACTGACGCATCAAAATACGGATTAGGTGCAGTACTTCTGCAAGCCGGAGATGATGACAATATCCTTCATCCTGTTTATTATTGGAGTAAAAAAACCACTCAAGCCGAACAGAATTACAGCAGTTACGAGCTCGAAGCTTTAGCAGTAGTAGAATCTGTGAAGAAATTTAGAATATATTTGCTGGGAGAACGATTTAAAATAGTAACAGACTGCAAGGCTTTTGAATGTACTCTAAAAAAGCGAGACTTAACAACAAGGATAGCAAGATGGGCAATGTTGCTGGAAGAATTTGAATACGACGTTGAGCATAGAGCCGGCATAAGGTTAAAACATGTGGACGCGTTAAGCAGAATTCCGGAGGTGATGTGTATAACCCGAAATAGCGAATTTCTACGGAAGTTGGGTGAACTCCAGAAAAAAGATGAGAGGCTAAAAGCTATTATAAAGTTATTAGAAAATGGCCCATACGAAGACTATCTGATGCAACATAGTATCCTTTGTAAATACGTTAATAATAAAGTACTTTTTGTCGTTCCAGATTCATTGAAACAGCAGATAATTAAAGATGTTCACGAAAGGGGGCATTTCCATTTTAAAAAAATGAAAGAGGAAATAGAACAAGAATTTTACATTAACGATCTCACTAAAAGGATACAAAGACAAATAGAAACGTGTGTCAAGTGCATTCTGGGTGAAAGGAAGAGAGGAAAAATGGAATCCCTATTACATCCGATACCAAAAGGAGAAGCACCGTTGGATACTTTCCATATTGATCACCTAGGACCGATGACAGCCACGCAAAAGCAATACAGATACATATTTGCAATAATAGACGCTTTTTCAAAATTTTGTTGGCTTTTTGCTGTTAAAACATTAAACACAGAGGAAGTCCTCCAAAAGTTAGAAATAGTAGCAGATACTTTTGGATACCCTGCAAGAATAATTGCAGATAGAGGTGGAGCATTTACGTCCACACAATTTCGACTGTTTTGTACAGCACACGACATCAAATTACATCATATAACAACAGGTGTACCACGTGGAAATGGGCAAATAGAGCGATTGCACTCAACAATAATCGCTGTACTAACGAAACTGTCTTCAGGTGACCCTGAAAAGTGGTACGTGCACGCAAGGTCGCTGCAAAGAATCTTGAACTCAACGCATCAGCGAGCGATAGCTACCAGTCCTTTTCAGCTTTTAATAGGGATTAAGATGAGAACCGAAAACGAAGTAAGAATCATGGAGATAGTGGAGGAAGAACATCGGAAATCATTTGACGAGGACAGGGATGGACAGAGAGAAAGAGCAAAGTTAGAAATAAGAAGAATGCAGGAAGAAAACATGCGCCATTATAATAAAAGGAGGAAAGTGGCAACAAAATATACAGTCGGGGACATAATTGCCATAGAGAGGACTCAGTTCGGCGTGGGGTTAAAAGTGAAACCTAAATTTTTGGGTCCGTATCG
>OY979695.1:64847463-65021298 GCA_963855945.1 Thereva nobilitata
ATTCTTAGCAGTATAGTGATAGCGGCAAAATTTAGGATAAATTGTACATAAACGGGGAAAAATCGAACGCCACGCTACAGATGACCGAAAGGGGGCATTTTTAATAAACTATATACCCCAGTAAGGCATAGAAAAATTTGTTTTGCCTAAAAATGTAATTTTTTTCTCGATTTCGGTTTGTGAAATAGTTGTTTAAACAATATTTTTTCAGCAGTCCGAACCTGAAACTGTTACATGAAGTTCCGTTATAATATATTAAAAGAAATTTACAGTTTACAGAACTTTATTTCAAAGAGAGATAAAGTATCAGTGAAGTTGACGGAAAAATCGATATTTGAAAAAAGGAAGTTTTTGGTTTTTCGAATTTTTATCTATGTTTTTCTATTGTGACACTATAATTTTTTTACACCATCTAAAAGTAGAGGTTTCAACAAAAAAAAGACCGTCCTGGAAAGTTGAAAAATCAAAATTTTGTCCGTCTACTTTTTTGATTGAAAATTGGACCCTTTTTTAAATTAAATTCGTTAAAAATGAACAAAATTATCCATCGCTTTAAAAAAATTGCAGCTTTTACAAAACATAAAAATGAACATTTTCACCAAATTTCATTAAAATAGAATCATTTTTGTGAAAGAGAAAAATGATAAATGAAAAAATTGGGTTTTAATGTTTTTTATCATTTTTATCCATTTTTTTGAGGTTATGGCGAAAAATGGTTTGAATGAAAGTTATAGATTTTTTAATTATCTGCAGTTTTTTCGATAGGAGGCCAGAAATCATCCCTAAAAACACACATTTTGGTACCCCCAGCCCCCTTCCGGTCTTCTGTAGCGTGGCTGTCGATTTTTCCCCGTTTATGTACAATTTATCCTAAATTTAGCCGCCATCCATATACTGCTAAGAATTTTTTAGTTTTTTGGCCTCTCAAAAGCGTTTTGGCACTGGTCTAATAGATCGGAATAGAAAGGAGTGGTGTTTAGGTTTGTTGTGTGTATGTACGTTGTTTTGTACCACCATAACTTCTAAACGCTTGAACGGATTTAGATGGCTGAGGTACCATTAGAATCGTTTAATGAGTCTGAGTAACATAGGCTAGGTTAATTTTTAAGAAAAGAATATGGCGGCCGTCAGACGCAATTTACGTCACACTCAAATTTTTTTTTATGTGAAACATTTTTGCGCGCGTTGAGAGTAATTCTTCAAGGTCGGGAACGTTTTTTGGGAACGCTTTATGGGAACGCTTCGTCCAATCCAATTTTCATTCCGGAAAACGGAAGATCTGTATTGAGGAAGACAGAATAAGATGGAGATATTAAAAAAAAATAGTAGCCTCAAAGAAAAGTGTTTATATGCCGCGAACCAGACACAGTGTTGCCAAGTTAGCGCTTTAGGCGCTAGATTTGGTGCTATTCAATGTGTTTTGACGCTTAAAAACTGCCGTTAGCGCGTAAGCGGTAATTTAGTGCTTTCAAAGAACTCTTAGCGCTTTTAACTTCGAAATAATTTTTGAGCAACAACTTTTAAAAATTAACCCACTATTTCCTTAAAACTATATAATTATAAAGAATCCTGTGGCATCAATCCTTTTAAAAATGTTGCGGAGCTCGATATTCTCCTTACCTTTTTCATATGCCGATATTGAAAGAGTATTCAGTGAAATGATTATAGTGAAAACAAAATTGAGAAATAGAAATATTACATGTTGGAAGCTATTTTACACATTAGATTTGGCTTATCGCTTACAAATAAAAGCTGCCATAATTATAAACTTCCTCCAGAAATCATGGAAACACAAATATTTCTAAGACAGTAAATTTCTTAACTAGAATTTACAAAAATTTAGATGGAGCATTCGGATTTCTAAGAATTCTGTCTGTAGAAGGGCAGAATGGCAGGAAGTTACAATCGATTAATGAAATTGATTATTTAGCTAAATTTACTTGATTCTCTATAAAAATAGTTAATGGACTTAAATTACTTTTTATACGCTTTATATTAGCTTCACCTGTATGTTGTATCTGGTATTTTGTGAAAGCCCTGCATCTTACCCTTAAACTAACAATGCCTATAGATTCCTGTGGTTGAAATCGGTAATTATAGTCTTTTGCTTTGATTTATAGGCCTTTGTATGCGATGAACTAAATATATTCGCATGAATAAATTAGAAATTTGAAACTCAAATATATTTATTTTGTAGAACAATAATGCTAACTAATTTTTATTCGTTTGAATGAATTTATTTACAATTATCGTGGCATTAAAGCAATTATGATCGCGGCGTTGATCAGACTGGGTATTCCCAAGTACCTCGTGCATATAATGATAGATTTCCTAACAGGCAGCAGGCCTAATATAGAGATCACATGTAGAAGAGGACGCAAAACTAGCAGTATCTGCAGATCTATTTGATCCACAACCCTCGGCAAATATGGAGGTCCCAAGATGAGGGGTACCATTCCCACAATGTAATTGGAACCGGGGGAATAAGACCGAGTCTGATGAGCATAAGCGTACCCAGCAGACCATTGGAAGGTGCCCCCTTGCCCCGCCGGGCTGCGACAATTCTGTTGACTCTGAGATCAAGGACTAACGAAAGGTTTTGTCCGAAGAAAGGTTTTGTTTTGAAATTTTGTTTCCGCGCTTAAAGAGCAAATTGTGTGCGACTAAAGGCTCAGTTCACGACTGGCAGGCCCGTTTGTACAGGAATCCTTTAAATTTTGGACTCCTTATCTGTAGGATAGTCCTTTTGCTAGTTTTTATTGCTCTTTTGTTACTTACTATTCATGTTGAATATGAAATCAGAAAAATGTACCATTAGTTAGTTTGCTTGTACGACCCCAGTTCACAAGTCTCACGTATTCCAAAATCATCTACAAATATGATAAGAAGGTTTTGAAATCATTATTACATGTCGCTTTGTCACGTGCAGGTTGTGTCCAAGGACTATGGCCTATTGCAAGTAGTAAATCGGTGAGTATAAAACTTACGTCTATTTTACATCTCAAAGGCAAAATTTCAGTGCGATAAAAGAGCTCAAGAGCTGCGTTTCCACTTTGCGTTTGGAATGTAAAATGGCCATTATTTTTACTAATTATTCAATTTAAAGAAAGATAAAGATCTCCAAAGATGTTTCACATCACAGTCGGGGTCAAATGTTACAGAATAACTAATTAAAACGCTACCCCGACTGCAAAAATACAGATTATACATTATATGATAGTTGTGTGATACTTAACAAAATGACTATTTAAAGTTAATATTTTCTACAGTAGTTAGACAGTATCTTATATACTACTGTACCCATTGACTATACTAAGAGAACAATGTCTTCTATATCTTGTTTCTGTCTTACATTAGTGCTTAAAACTTGTTTTTGACTTTTTAATTAATTTTTTTGTCACAGGGCGTCGTGTTTTTTTATTTTTTAATTATTTATTTTTTATCAGTGTTCATTTTAAAGGTCTTTTAAAGCACTTTAAAAAATGTCGTATAAGTTATCCTCGAAAAATGCATCGATTTTCCGTTATTCGACGTTAAATACGTTTTGAGTATTTGGTTTTAAATAGGTCCCCTTCGATCAATCATTACTCGCTATGTTTTATACCTAGAACATTCATTCAAAAACCATGTTCTTCGTTTTTTTATAAGCTTTATTTTTGGTCATAACAAAAATTCTGATAAAACACTTATTTTTGGACTTATTGACAAAAAACTCTTCGAAAACGTGGGGTTTTTAATGAAAATTGCAACTTTTCAAACGCCTATAACTAAAAAATATCAATTTTACAAAAAAAGTTTGTACTACCTTTTTTGCTTAAAATTAGCCTCTCTATCGATTAACGGTGTTATTTTGACCAAAACTATTTCCACCCCCCCGAACCACAAAAGAAAAAGCGCACATTGGTATATGGTAGACTTTGATTTTTGAGTCATTCCTTATCTACTGTTAAAATTTCAAGAAAATCGGTCGCCGCCGAAAAAAAGTAGAGGTGATATCGGTTGGAAACTGGACTAATATAAGTAAAGAGCGTCCCACGCTTTTTATAAGCTTTATATTAGCTTCACCTATATATGTATCTAAGTATGCATGTTGTATGTATGTATGTTCTATGTAATTTTTACGCTTTTTGTTTTGCTTAACCTGTATGTAAGTATGTATGTTCTATGTAAACAAATCTTACAACTTGATTTGGGCCACTTCCATACAACCGATCAACTTCAAATTTTGCAGAAAGATAAAGAGCGAAGTCCAATGAGAGCACCAAGCATCACACGGCATCTAAATGCGATGCTGGCACCCGGGGCCGGTTCACGTCCAATGACAGCACCGAATAAACCGCGAAATAAAATTGAAAGTAAGTAATTTTCCAAGAAAATGACGGAAAATCGATTTTTCAGTTTTTAATTGTTTTCTCCCGTAAAAATAATTCAATTTACATGAAAATTTGTAAGAATATACCTTGTGTTGCGTTAAATAAGCATGATTAAAAAAGTTTGGAAAACGGATAGTTTCCCAGAAATTAACGTTTTTCGAAATAATACCCTTATCTTGTATGGACAACTTTATTGATTTTTTTTTCGAATTTTGATATTCAATAAGTGTTCATTTAACCATTGAAATGTCAAGTTTCAAATGGTCTATACATTTCGATACTTTATTTTCATTAAACCGCTTAAAATTAAAAAAAAAACCGAACACCTGATTTGTCGAATCACGTACATTATTTCTCTATTTTTTCAATTTTTTTCAAATTTTTTAATCTTTTCTGTTAATGAGGGATTAAATTTTAATGACAGATCTACTGATATTTTGATAAGACAAGCAGGTTTTTTAGTGTCAGCACCCGATGCGGTGCTCTCATTGGACTTCGGCCTTAAGGTGTCAGAAGTGTAAGTGTACGCGCACTCCAATGATGGCAGGATAGGTTGTTCGCTAAGGTAGATGCTACGCTAAGATATACTACTGTTCACACCAGAGGATACCAGCTTGGCTAGGATATTAGAAAATGCTGCAGTTGGTCGTCCTTGCCTGAATGTATCCTAGGAAAAAACAAACAAGCCTGTCCGCTTGGATAGCTACCTGGCGACTAGCCACAGCGAGGCGCGGTTGGAATGAACAACGCAGTGCTACCACGAACGTTCGTTCGCTTGGATAATTCATCCTGCCACTAGACGCTTAGCGTGGCACTTATTGGTGTGAACGTACACTAAGTGTACGCTCACACCAATGGTGGAAGGATAAGTGGTTTGCTAAGATAGGTGCGACGCTAAGATATACTACTAGCGCTAGCACGCACGTTCGTTTGCTGGGATAATTCATCCTGCCACCTAGCTAGCCACTAGGCCCTTGCGTGGCACTTATTGGTGTGAACGTACCCTAAGGGATGTCAGGTTCAATTTGTATGAGATCCGACTTACTCAAGGGCAAAGAAGGAAACAACGTCGACAGCGATAATAGAGTCAGCGATGAAGTAAACTACTACTACTTTATGTGTTGCTAGTGCAGTGCGGAATTTAAGCGGCATCCGTTTTTTGCAATCGACGAAGAACAAACTAGAAGTATTTATGTGCGGGTTATCTTGGATGTTGCAGTCAATTGAAGGGTGTCACCAAAAGCGAAATTTAATGCTCATACGTACACAAAGAACCAGTAAACGGATAATTTAATACAATAAATTGTCTTTCGGAATACCTCTGTCTCTACTATCCAAATTTAAATCCATCAAATTATTGTCAAAAGAACGTTTGGATAATACGAGTATTCCCGCAATTCAAAATATTTCCTTAGAGTCATTCGGGTCAAGTGTGCGAACTTTGGTAAATAATGGTTCACTACACAAAAAGTAAAAGAGTTAGAAATATAAAAACCGGCTCAGAGATAAATCATATAATAGCCTCAATATTTAAATAAAAAAAAATCAAAAGTGCGTGTCAGCTCCGACGCGTGGCTGGAGTTTACTCCTGAAAAACGATTGTCTTAAAATATATAGGTACAATATTGATTTGATAAAATATATTACATAAATTTTATTTTCTACTTCTTAGTCTATTATATGTCTTGCTCCATTTTTTTGTGGCTGCCATCTTAGATTTAAAATGACGTCACACAGATTACTGTACTATAATTGTCATACCCTTTCATTATCAACCCATACTGAAGGGGTTGTGAAGAAAAAGGTAATCCGCCATTTTGAATTTGGAATGACGCCACACAACTAATTCTATTCTACCTGTCATGCTCTTCCATTTGGTACCCATGTTGGTGGGTCGGGGAGCACAATTGCAAAAATCGACAGCCATTTTGGAGCCGCCATCTTGATTTGTCTACAAAATGGTCGGAATGCATTGTCAGGCGAAGTATGCGTATGTGCAAAATTTGAAGTTGATCGATTATATTCACTGCCTTTTAGTCTATTATATGTAGATATTCTTCCGCCATTTTGTCTTGGCCACCGTAAAGAATTTGGAATGACAGCACACAGCTAATTTTATTCTACCTGTCATACCGTTTCATTTGCTACCCATGTCGAGGGTCGGCGAACACAAATGCAAAAATCGGACTCCATTTTGGAACGCCATCTTTATTTTTTACGAAATGGGCACGTTGCATTATCAAGCAAACTACGCATTTTGTGCAAAGTTTGAACTTGATCGTTAAATTTTCTAATTTTTAGTCTATTATAATAATGTCTTCAGCCATTTTGTGTTGGCCGCCATTTTGAATTTGGAATGACGCTGCACCGCTAATTGTATTCTACCTGCCATGTCCTATCATTTGATTCCAATGGCGGGGCCAGGAAACACAAATACAAAAATCGGCCTCCATTTTTGGACCGCCATCTTGATTTTTGTACAAAATTGTCAGATTGTCCAGCAAACTACGCAAATGTGCAAAATTTGAACTTGATCGGTTAAATTTTCTACTTTTTAGTCTATTATATGTCTTCCGCCATTTTGTTTTGGCGCCATTTTGAATATGGAATGACGCTACACCACTACTTGTATTCTACCTGTCATGCCCTTTCATTTGATACCAATGTCGTGGGTCGGGGATCACAAATGCAAGAATCGCCCGCCATTTTGGAACCGCCATCTTGATTTTTTTACATATGTGCAAAATTTGAAGTTGATCGGTTAATGTGGAAGTGGGTCAAAATCAAGTAGAAGGTTTTTTTGTTAACGGTTTTTTTGTTAACGCTTTGATTTTACTACCAATATATTTTTCATACCGTGCTCTATATATGAAAATGAAACGTTTCTTAAGGAGTAAACTCCAACAAGAATAGAAATCTTAGTAGTTTTTTTTTCTGTGAGCTTTTAATTACATAAACTCGAAATGCGCACCCTTGACCCACGATGCGGGTAACTGTGCGCACGCTCTTGGAGTAACTATAAGCATATGTATACGTATAGCATACGCAGCTGTATTCAGTTTAAGAAGCCGTTTTAGAAGACAATACTCACTAATACCAATGGCACTTGCAGCAGCTCGATCTATGAGTGCTTTGGCTCGAGAGATTTGTTCTTCAATGACCGGTGCATGTTCAGGTGTTTTCTTATATAATTTCGCGGCATGGTGATGAGACACTAAAAAATAAAATGAAAGAGTGTTATTAGTAAATCCTACTTCTCATTAAAACAACGTACAAACAAAAATAACACCAAAGGGGCAAGGGTACGCATGCGTACACTTACACGCGCACACTTTCCCCAGAACACCTAATTGCAAATGGATACTCATAAAATAAATTGTAAACAAATATAACCTCAAAGTTTTTTTTCTAAACGTAGCGTAAGTATGTTATTATTCAAAGAAAAATTTTGATGCTACACAAAAAACTACGGATTTAAGCACCAAATACTGTTATCACTCAACCGTACCCTACTGTAACAGGTCGCGATTAGTTGGGCATTCTAGCGCCACCGTTCGACCCAAATAAACCACCGCTTCCCCGTCCCCGTTTGCGAGAAACATGCACTGCGCACATTTACCCACTGCGCTCGGTTAACCCAAATGACTCTACCATTTGTTCCGGAAAGGGCGCGCCATGAAATTCTGCGATTATGAGCCGGTTTAGATGGTGCGCTCCAGCGCATGTGCCTCACGAACTTTGTGGATAAAGGGAGAAGTGGGGTGGTACCTCTCTTCATCCCCACTCATCCCTTCATCACGAAACGTTCGTGAGGCACATGCGCTGGAGCGCACCGTCTAAAACAGCTCTATGTTTGAAAAGCCAACACAATTGCATTACGGTAGTGCTCGATGCAATAGTAGTGCCTGTGACTAGTTGTGCTTTGAAAGGTACTGGTGCAAAATTTAGTTTGAGACTTTGGTGATGCTTTTTTGGGGTCTGATGGTGGCTGGTGGGCTCGGGTGTGAGCGTTATCTGGGACAAGAACCTGTGTGCGCCACCTGTGTGAACTTCGCGGGTGTGGGTTAGTGTGTCCCGGGTGGAGGGATCTTGTGGAAGGGTTTGAGCATAGTGTCGCGAGTGGGCTTACATGCTGGGGGATCTTGCGAGGAATCGGGGCTCTCGTGGGGACAGATGAAGTTTCAAATTGGAGAGCTTTCACACTGGGGATCGAATCTGTAGTTCAACGTCGCAGCGGTGGGTCTTGGATGGGGTCTTGGGTAGGATCTAAAATTAAATTTTCACGCCTTTAACCGAAAAAGTCTTGTGACACTTGAAACAGTTAAACATAATGTTTGTTTTCTCTGCCCGGATCTAATAGTATCTATCTATCGGATAGTATTCGCGCTATGTTGTTTACCGAGATTTAGTGAAAACGCACATTCTGTGAAAATTTCAGCTCAATCGAGCTTCTAGTTTTTAATACTTATTGTGACGAATTACAAACCAACAGACATTTATTTTCATATACAGGGTGTATACACTAAGTATAGAAAGCGGCCGGCTGTTGATAGGTTTTGGTTAGACGAACAAAAAATTGTAAAGGGGGATCGTCACCCCTTACCCGCTACAGCGGTTTCAAGTTTTTTTTTAGAGTTTTACATATCACCCTGTATTTTTGTAACCCTATGTCCCATTTTCATGAATAAGGTACGAGTGTACGCAGAATACTCCCACCTATCTACAATTTTGGTTTGCCAATTCAACTACCTTTTCTCCAAAAAATACGTAGTTATCCAATATATTTTTTTCCAAAATTCGAAAGCTTGGAATATATCTTATGAATAATGTCCCAACAATTTTTATGTTATGGCCTTTACTTTTGAAGATATTAGCAAATTTTGATGTTAAAATTGGCTTTATTTGGCACATTTTTAGTAGGTACTTTTCCACATTTCTCACTTAAGCTTATATCTAAAAGTCATAGGGTTACACGAATACAGGGTGATATGCAAAACTTCAAAACGCCCTAGCGGTTAAACCGTTACGATTTTCAAAACGTTAAATTTTCCCAAAAAAACTAGGTATTGGTCGGTGTCCACATTCGCTCCCCGATTAATATTCACATGCCAGTTCTGCCAGTTGGTGATGCCCATAACATCTTGTGTATGTTCTTGTGACTAAAGTAGACTAATCCTATCGGCCATAGAAGGCTTTAAGCCTTATAAAACACCTGGGCTGGACGGAATTTATCCTATTGAAATTCAGAAAATCAGTGACCTAATTCTGGACTGGCTTTTTTTTTGTTTTTTTTTATGTGGAAGACTAGAGCTCAGGGAAAGCCCTTTATACTGTAGACAATCTATTTTTTCGTATAGAGTGCAAGTCGAACAGCAAGCTCTAGTCGATAGATAGTGAAGGGGAAGAGAGAAGTAGGGAGGAACTGGCACAACCACCTAACCCCAACCATTTATATCGCTTGCAACCATCTTATAGGAGTTCCCTTCGCCTAAGCTACATTTGAACATCCTAAAGGGTAGCGAAGGTGGCTTCCATTCCGAAAGCGGGTAAAATTTTCTACCCCAATCCAAAGGACTTGAGACCTATACCTATGTCTCACAACCATTCTCCTCAAGATCCTCGACAGACTTTTCCCTCGCAGCATGCCTACACGATAGGTAAATCTGTAGACACTGCTCTCCACTCCAGTGGCGTAGGTAGATTTTTGCGCAGGGGGGGGGGGGATATGACTTACTATATTTTGATTGATCGAATTTTTACAACTTAATGCACCCTTGGGGAGCGAACGGCTAACAAAGACCTCGGAAGGTGGTGGCACCCGACTTTTCACTTCTGCCAAAACCCGAGAAGAGTCACCGCAGACGAACACCTAGCAGCTCTGTTAGCAAGTCCTAATCCCACCTCCCCGTGGTGCCCTCTGGGGTACTTCTTCGGAAGGAGCTAACGGGAGACGGTCGAATGGCGAGTTCTCTGCGCCAGAAAACAGAGTTTTAAGTCGGTTGGGCTGAGGGTTAGCAACCCGCTCCCATAAAACACACAATTGCTACGAATCGGCAAACATTGCCTCGGAACCGGACGGACAACACGACGACGACCTTTGCTTTTCGAAACAGGACACGAATCGGATCATGGAATGTGAGAACTCTGCTTGCTGATGGACGGCTGGATGAAGTCCTCAACGAGATGAACCGCTATAAAATCAAGGTCATGGAACTCAGCGAGACTAGATGGCCCAATGGGGGGAACATATCTGCCCAAAAGGTGAGTCCTTCTTATATTCTGGGAGAAACGAAACTGAAAACCGTAGGAATGGCGTTGGGGTAATACTTACCAAGGAAGCCAGGTCCAGCCTCATTTGCTGGTCACCAGTTTCTGACAGGATTATTACCGTGCGCCTACGTACCAGACTAAGAAGTACTACGATTGTCCAACGCTACGCTCCAACTGAAGACACAGACGATGACATCAAAGCCGAGTTCTACATGCGACTGAGGTTTTTCGCTCTATTACAAGGGGAGACATCATTGTTTTGATGGGTGACTTACACGCACAGATGGGCCCCAACAACACCGGCCTTGAAAACACAATTGGAAATCAAGGCCTAAGCCAAGATACCAATCACAATGGTGAACTTTTCGTTGACTTTTGTAGTTCCCATCAACTCATGGTAGGTGGAACTTACTTTCGTCACAAGAAGATACACAAGGAGACCTGGGTATCGCCCGATGGTAGAACGAGAAATCAGATAGATCACGTGGCCGTCAGTCGCAGATGGCGAACTATTCTGGAGGATGTCAGGAGCTTTAGGGGAGCAGACACTGCAAGTGACCACCATTTGGTAGTAGCAACTATCCGCCTAACGTTTAACGTAGACCTTCTGCGTGAGAGCAACAAAAAGCGAGAATTTGCTGGCAAACTGCAAGAAATCTTAAACCAGCAAACCGTTTCTGACGACACAAATATTGAAGAGCTGTGGAGCACAACAAAGGGCGCTATAGTAACAGCAGCGGAAACAAGCATTGGTTATGTTCAAAGAAACCAGCAACACTGGATCTCGGACACAACCTGGCAAAAAATTTAACGCAGAAGGGCCCTCAAAAATAACGTGAACTCTACAAGCGACCCGGAAAAACGACAACAACTTGAACGGGAATACTCCCAATTGCACCGGGAGGTAAAGAGAAGTGTCCGGCGTGATAAAAGGTGGCAGATAAATGAGCTCGCAGAGAAAGCGGAAAACGCGGCAAACGCAGGCAACAGTAAGGTGCTGTACCAAATCACTAAACAGCTCTCGGGAAAGCACTCTACTAAAAAGCATGCCGTAAAGAGTGCGGATGGAAGGCTGCTGTGCAGCGACAAGGAGCAACTCCAAAGATGGAGAGATTACTTCTTCGCCGCCCTGAATGGTTCATTTACACAGGAACCTAAGGAAAGCAACAACAACAATGCACAGCCAATAAGAATCACCACTCGTGCCCCATCCAAGACTGAAATAGTAACCGCAATTCATGCAATGGCCAATTGTAAAGCAGCTGGAAAAGATGGCATCCCGCCAGAGTTGTTGAAAGCCGACTCAAGCCTCGTAGCAGATGCGCTACAGCCAATCCTGGGAATAGCATGGAACACCTGTACCTTTTCAGAGGATTGGACGGAAGGTATCATAGTCAAAATACCAAAAAAGGGGGACCTAACAATATGTGACAACTGGAGAGGCATCTGTCTATTATCTACTGTGGGAAAAATCTTGTCCCACATATTACTATCAAGGATAAGAGAGGCAGTAGATCGAACGCTTAGAAGACAGCACGCTGGATTCAGAAAAGGCCGCTCCTGCATAGACCACATTAACACCTTGAGAATCATAGTGGAGCAGTCTACTGAATTCCGATTACCTTGCTTTCGTAGACTATGAGAAAGCGTTCGACTCGGTTAATAGGAGCTTTATATGGCGAGCTCTACGGCAACGTGGACTGCCGGATAAAATAATAGAATTGATAAAAGCTCTATACAACAATTCCAAATGCAGCGTTCTTCACAATGGAAAACTATCCGACAGCTTTGAAGTGAGCTCAGGCGTACGGCAAGGATGCCTACTTTCACCATTACTATTTCTTATAGTAATAAACGACATCCTTGTCAGCGCTCTAGATACTAGAACAGGTGGCATACAATGGGGATTGTTAGACCGCCTTAAGGACCTCGACTACGTGGATGATATCTGTTTGCTGGCCCACAGACACCAGGACCTCAAAAACATGGTAAACAATTTGGCAACAGAAAGTAGCTCGGCAGGCTTAAGGTTAAATCCGACTAAAACCAAAGAAATGCGGATAAATGCAAACACCCTTGAACTGACAGCGCTAAATAACTGCGACGTGGAACTGGTAGATAAATTCTGTTACCTCGGTAGTATTATTACCGAAAACGGCGGTACAGAAGAAGACGTCAGTTCCAGAATAAATAAAGCAAGAAGCTCATATGCATGCCTGTTTCACATATGGAGATCGACGGAGATCTCAATTAACACCAAATTGCGGCTGTTCAACTCCAACGTTAAGGCAGTTCTTTTGTACGGTTGCGAAACATGGAAATCCACCCAATTCAGCACAGGGCGCCTACAAGTTTTCATCAACAGATGCCTACGTCGTATCCTAAAAATCCGCTGGCAAGATAGAATTTCAAATGAAGAACTATGGCGCCGTGCCGGCCAAGAATGGATAGACGACCAAATCAGGCGAAGGAAATGGAATTGGGTTGGCCACACCTTGCGACGCGAAAACGAGAATCTAGCCAAACAGGCCCTCGACTGGAATCCGCAAGGAACCCGTCGAGTCGGAAGACCTAGAACAACGTGGAGGAGAACCCTATTAGCAGAGGCCGCAACAACCGGGAGATCCTGGTCAGAGCTGAGAGCTGTCGCGCAAAACAGAGTCCACTGGAGGGCAACTGTTTCCACCCTATGTCCCATGAGGGATTAAGGGAGCAATTAGTTAGTTAGTAATGCACCAGAACGGGGTCTTTTCGCCGTTATATCTGTATATGGTTTTCACCGTCTCAAGACTTGCCGAATGGTTTTATAGGCAGTAAAAATTTCTTCAATCCGAGATAATAAACAAAACAATTTTAACACACTTTTGCAATTATAAACAAGAATTAAGGCCCTTCTTCCACGGGTCGACTGGCACGCGATTTGAGTATGATACCAGTATCATACGAGTCGCTCGGAAGCTTCCGCCATACATTTTTAGGTAAGTTCATACACGAGTCGACTCGACTCGTTGTCGACGCAACGCGTCGGATACCAGTTGCGCGCGACCTGCATGCTAGTCTCACGCGATTTGAGTTTCATTTGAGTATCCTACAGTCGCGTTGCGCGCACTGGCAAACGAATTGAATAATGTGCAAGAAGTAGAGAAGAATCCCTGCCTTTATAACTATAATCTTCCTGAATATTCGAGAAAGGATATAGTTGAAAAAACATGGACTAAAGTGGGACAAAAATTCAAAATTACAGGTTCGCTCTTTTATACGTTTTATATTAGCTTCACTTGTACATATATGTTGTATCTTGTCTTTTGTGTGTAAAAATAACTTGGAACTTGATTTTGACCCCTTTTCATACATCCGATCAAATTAAAATTTTGCACAAAAGTCATAGTTTCCGTGACAATGCAATCTTTCAGTTTAGTTTAGTTCATTTTAAAATAAAAGCGTATTTTTTAGAAAAACCAAAAAAAAATTAAACTTTATATTTTTCAATTATTTTTAATATTGATTTGGTAGGACTACCCTATTTATTGCCTATTTGTACATTCTATCGGGTTAATTAATTATACACAGCAATTGTACTGCCACGGAAGTGAAGCTTGAGGTGTTATAAAATAATTAGCCTCTTCAGAATCACTATACATCTTGCCACAAATATAAACAACGATAACTGGCGTCGCGGGCATGTGCTACTTGAGTCGTCCCAGAATCGACGCGTGTACGAGAATTGGTCGCGAATGAGGAGAAGACCAGTCGTAGACGCGAAGTCGAGTCGCAGTCGCGTATGATACGAGTCGACCCGTGGAAGAAGGGCCTAAATTTGACAATTGAGGAGTGTCGGTTCAAAAGAGCGTATTTCCATCATAAACAAACTTTACAGAAACCGAAAAAAGCTGCCTGTTCCTATAAATAAAATGCTAAAATATATTTAAATTTACATTCATGTGAAGGTTAAGACTACATATGATATGGGTTTTTTATTTAAAAAAAATACACATTAAAACTATATTTTTTTTAATTATTTGTTTAGAAATAGGCCTTTTTGATCGGGATTGTGAGAAATACGACCTTCACAACCAACAACTCCAAGAAATAGGACTTTTTAAATAGAATTTTTGGAAATACTTGCAGTGAAGTTTTTTGGGGTTCTGTCAAAAGCAAAATCCTTTTAGCAAGATTTTTATATCCACCTATCCACTCCTAGTATAACTTCGAGCTAAAATTAAATTTTCTATTGTGTTAGGCTGGTCTCACACTGCAGCAGATTCGGCCGAATTTTTTACGGCCGTATTTGCCCGAAATTTTTACGGTCGTATTCAACCGAATTTCAAATTTAAATTCGGCCGAACTGAAAGGGTGTTTTCATCTCGTTAGTACTAGTTGTTTCATCCGAAATGGTCACACATATAAATATATCCTAAATAAAATAAAAGGAAGATTAATAAACATTTCTATGGGAGCGCACTTCCATTATCAATTTTTCGGTATCCATTTCGGCCGAATAATCAAACAAAACTTTTCGATCAAACCTACGGCCGTCAACGGCCGAAAAAACTGGTATAATGTGCGAATGAGAATAGCAGAATAGTTGTTTGTAAATTTCGGCCGACTACGACCGTAAAAAATTCGCCCGAATCGGGTGCAGTGTGCGACCAGCCTTAGGGCTCTAATACCAAAGTACCAAAGTTGCAAAGTACCAAGCTACCAAATAAAGCCGACTTTAACATCAAAATTTGCTTACATCTTCAAAAGTAAAAGCAGCAACACAAATATTTTTGGACATTATTTATAGGAAATTGTCCGTGCTTACGTATTTTTGGGGAAAGAAGTAGTTGAAGTTGAGAGTTTTGTTAAAAAAACAAAATTTTGACTTTGATGACTCATTACTCTGGAAGGTGGGAGTATTCTGCGTGCAGTGCAGTTTGTAGTTTTTTTTAAATAAAATACTTTAGTACGGTGAGAGTATTTTTTCTAAAAAAACACACTTCCTTATAATCCATTAACTAAACCTGATATAAAAAAACTGATAATATATTTGAAATCAGCGTCAAAAATTAGTTTAGAATGATGTAAAATATTCCATGCAACAGTCATGCTGTTGAGCAGTGTTATAATTGGGCCTTCCTTTCGTTTGTACCGGCACAATGGAGCTCGTTGCTGATAACAGCAAGGTTGCCTACAATCATGATTGGTAATAAAAATTTTGCATAAGAACCATCCTCCCTAGTCTTCCGAAATAACTTTAGGGGGTGTTATGCCGGTCACACAGTACACGCTAGCTCGACGGAAGGGGTTGTGGGGTGTGTGAATGGACCGTTACCTATATGGTCATGGTTCACCACTTACCTATTTGCCTGTGTGAAAAAGACTCTTCATATCATTCCCGGTCTTCGGTCCTCCTCACAGAGGGTCCTGTTCAACTCCTAAGGCATCATGGACCTAACAAAGTTAACTCAACGACGTGAGAACCCTAGAGAAAAATCTCCCTCTCAACCATCCTAGAAACTCAAAACAAAGGACTTAGCACTGCATGCTTAATAAAGATGTACACAGTGTAAATATACTTCAAAATACATATATTAAGTTAATTTAGCTTAAGTTCATGCAGGTTCACTAAATATTAAAAGAGTTGACAACAAACAGTTGGGAAAAAAAATGATTTCGTGTTTGGTGAGAGGTTGTATAGAGGGGTACAAAAAAACTCGGCGCCAATAATAAACTTGGCCCACAAAACTAAAACAAAACCAAAAAGGGAAGTGTCAACGTCGATTTGGCCAAAACGATGTTACCGAACTATACGCCTTTGTCTTATTGTTATAAAACAACCAACTTACCGTCGGGAACGATTCCAGGACGCTAAGCTAAGAATATTTACAGGCACTTTGTTCAATTAGAACCTGTTTGCACCCCAAAACGTGCTAATGTAAAGTAGGTAAACGTTTGCCTCAACAATATTGGGTTTGGTGTATTAATTAATTAGTGGTTAATGTTAGTAGGTTCTCAATATAATTACAAATTAAACATATAGAGCTCTTTGCAAACCTCAACAATTTACATCAAATGTCCAACGAGAGTTCCTGACATTCCAGGTCAAGGAGCCCATCTCCTTGATCTATTTCTTACTTCGCACCCGACACGGTACTCCGTCAAAGTAGGCCATCCCCTTGGTAACTCTGACCACAGCCTAGTCAGCGCTTATTTCCCATATTCATCCTTTACCACAACCACCACAGTTCCTAAAAGAACTGTCTGGCACTATGGGAAAGCCAACTGGTTGGGTCTTATCCGTTTCTTCCAAGCTGCTGACTGGGGTTTGTGTTTCCTTGATGCCACTGCGAATTCTGCTGCTCTCTGTATCACCAAAATCATACGAGCGGGCATGCGTTTCTTCATTCCTCACTCTACCAAATCTATGAAGCCTAGGCCGAACAGATGGTTCAATTGGGAATGTAAGAACGCAATAAAAGCTAAAGAAACCGCTTTTAGAGCATACAGATGTTCGCCCAATGAGTGTCTTCGTCGTGAGTACATCAAACTGAGAAACTCCTGTAATTCCATCATCAGGAAAGTCAAATCATCATTCGATGATAGGTTGAGAAGTAAGATTCTCAATACTACTATAGGCAGTAAAAATTTCTGCTCATTGGTAACTTCAATCAAGACGAATTTTACTTCCTCCTCAACACCTCCTTTCATTCGCAACAAGGAAGTGGTAACAGATAGCAAATCCAAGGCCGACATATTAGCATCTCTGTTCTCCTCAAATTCTTCTTTACCTGATACTGCTATGACACCCCCACCCTCGAGTATACCACCCACTCAATGGACGGGGTTTACTTCAGGACTCGCGAGGTTTATAGGTGTCTCAAAGAGCTTGACGTCAACAAATCCACTGGGCCCTGATAAAATTCCCCCCATGGTTCTTAAAATATGTGCCTCACCTTTGGCTAAACCTCTGCGCAAACTCTTTGCCCTGCCTTACTTCTCCGGAGTGTATCCTACTCTTGGAAACTAGCTCACGTTCAGCCCATTCCAAAAAAAGGTGAAACCAACGACCCTTTAAACTACCGCCCAATAGCAATTACTTCTGTTCTCTCCAAGATAATGGAGACAATAATCAATAGAAAGCTGATGAATTACCTAGAATCCAACCAAATTATACACGACGGGCAGTACGGCTTTAGACCAAAACGGTCTACTGGCGATCTCCTTGTGTGTTTAACCGAGCATCTCAACCAAAGCATCCATCGCTTTGGTGAGTTTGGTCTGGTTGCTCTAGATATTTCAAAGGCTTTTGACAGAGTATGGTACCCTGCTCTGTTGACCAAACTCCAAGCTATTGGTATAAACTTAGTTCTAAGGAACTGGATTAAGAGCTTCCTTTCTGGCCTTTCAATCAAGGTATTATTGGATGGCGTCGAATCCAACCCCCACGCCATTTCGGCAGGTGTTCCCCAGGGATCAATACTATCACCCGCACTTTTCCTAATCTTCATTAATGATCTGCTCTCAATCCCCTCGAACCCACTTCACTGCTTCGCTGATGACGGTACTCTGCGTTACTCTTATGCCTTCGACAATATAAGACAAGCGCGCCAGACCTTGTCTTCACTATCGTGAACTGATGTCCGCTTCGATCAACAAAGACATCAAATCGATTCTTGATTGGGGCCGCATGAATCGTGTTGAATTTAACGCCACCAAAACAAGGTACTGTCTCATCTCCACCAAAGCTAACACCGATATTCCTCCTATTTCAGTGGGCGAAGAGAATCTAACGGCTGGCTCAACTGTTAACATCCTAGGGGTAACTTTAACTGAGGATCTGCGATGGAATGACCACATATTCCATATCGCAAAACAAGCCTCCTAATGTCTTGGGTTTCTCAAGAGATGCAAGTTCCTCCTCCAGCCAGCCGCCCTGGCTACAATCTACAAATCCTATATTCGGCCCCGCCTTGAGTGCCTCGACAAGGTGCAAAACCGTGCCATCAAACTCATTGGTGATGGCCCCTTTCGCGCCTCTATAGACTCTTTAAGCCACCGTAGGAATGTAGCAGCCCTCTCTATATTTTATCGCTATTACCATAGCGATTGGTCCACTGAAATTCAGAACCTCCTGCCTGCACGGCAATATTTTTCCCGCAACACAAGACTAGCCCGCTCGGCTCACCCACACTGTATGGGGATCCCAGAGCATTCTTTCAATTTATCAACTCTAAGAAAAAAGTTGAAAATTATCCTAACACCATGCAATACGAGAACTCTGTTAGTTCTAATTCATCCGAGATTTGCGACAAGTTCGCATCGTTCTTCCTCAAATCTTTCTCGTCTCCTGTCTTCCAACCTCATGAAGCCAATTTTCGACATATCAACGCAATACAAACGGCTCAAAATTTATCTCTGTCTATAACCAGGGAAGATATCTCGAAACATATAAATGATCTTCCACAAGATTTTTCGTCCGGCCCTGATGGTGTCCCTCCTGCTGTTCTAAAATCCTGTGCAGGGGCCCTACTGTCTCCTATCCTATGTTTATTTCAGAAATCCCTCAATACAGGGCGCTTCCCAACCTTATGGAAGAACTCTTTTATAATCCCTGTTCATAAAAAGGGTTGTAAGAACGAAATATCTAATTATAGACCGATTGCGAAGTTATCATGTACATATACCAAAACTTTTCGAATCCATTATTTATTCTGCTATTGCCCCTATCTGCAAGAGACTTATCTCAACTAACCAACATGGCTTTCTTGCAGCTCGTTCCACTACTACTAATTTACTAGAGTTCTCTTCTCACACTGTTCGAGGCTTTGTCACTGGCTGTCAAACTGACTGTGTTTATACAGACTTCAGTAAAGCTTTCGACATGCTCTCTCACTCTATTATAGTTCTAAAACTAAAAAAATTAGGCTTTCCGCATGCCCTGGTTATGTGGTTCCAGTCGTACTTAGCCGACAGAACCTACCAGGTTCTATTCCGCGGAGCCAAATCTAAAAACATCGAGGCGTCCTCTGGTGTCCCGCAAGGAAGTCATCTTGGTCCTCTTCTTTTTATTTTATCAATCGATGACATTGTTACCCTGCTGAGGCACTGTAAAATCCTTATTTATGCCGATGACATCAAACTGTACCGCCACATAAGGAGTATCGAGGATTGCAAACTTCTGCAAGCAGACCTAAACACCTTCTATTCTTGGTGTTCCAACAACAACCTGGTCCTTAACATTAGTAAATGTGAGGTCTTGACTTTTTGTAGAAAACGTGGCGTTATAACTTACGACTATACTTTTCTCGATAACAAGATCTCCCGCACTAACTCTGTTATCGATCTTGGGGTTAGGTTAGAAAGTAAGTTGGATTTCTCCACCCACATCAATTATATCTCTTCCAAGGGCAATTCAGTCGTGGGATTTATAAAAAGATGGTCCAAGGAATTCAACAACCCCCTTATCACAAAGCACTTGTACATATCTTTAGTTAGGCCTTTACTTGAATACGCCTCCCAGGTATGGTCTCCTTACTACTCCTCCCATGTCGATAAAATCGAATCGGTTCAAAGGAAGTTCGTCCGTTTTGCACTCAGTCACCTCCCGTGGGATGACCCACTTATTCTTCCGCCTTATGTGAACAGACTTAAATTGCTCAACTTGAGCTCTCTCCATAAGCGTCGCGAGGTCGCTGACGTTATATTCGTTCATCGTTTGTTGAATGACAAAGTTGACTCAGGCTTCCTACGAACCCGTACGTCATTTAGAGTGAACAACTACAACCTGAGAGGTCCACCTCTCTTGTACATTAATTCCTCTAACACCAATTATGGGATGTACGAACCAGTTAACCGCATGCTTATAAATGTTAACAAAAATGCGAGTGTTTTTAGCATGCAAACTAGCGAAGATGTCCTTAAAAGGACTCTTTTTAATGTGGCGTGACTCCTTGTGTGTCCCACGTTTTCATTGTCTTTGCACGCTTCTCTGTTTGATGTTTTGTGCTCTTAAATGTTGCATTGTTTTTTGTTTTGTGTTTGCATGTCTTAGCCGAGCCACTGTGCAGTGGTAAATGTGACCGCGTTTGTGTGCAGGGACCGGACCGGCTCGGTACAGGAGTGCCGGGGAGGGTTGAGAAGGAACCCGCATTTTCGGTTGCATGCTCGTTTTGCGTTGTTTTTTTCTTCTTATACCTTTTTTGGTGCTTTCGGCCGGATTCGGCCCCTGCACATAAGCGTGGCCCGTTTCTCAGCCCAGCTGAGAAGTGTACTTCTGAGCTAGAAGATTAACTCGATTAATGTGAAATAATACGGTCTAGAGGTTCGTTTTTGAATAGAACAACTCGACTGTGGAACAATCTCCCGCAGTCAGTATTTCCGAACTCGTACAACATCTTAGAGTTCAAACGTAAGGTTCACCGACATTTCCTCGAGCATCCCGCAGACCCCCTCTAATCTTTCCTATCCTTTTTTCTATCCTTCAAACCAAGCTACTACTAGACATTGCACCATGACGTGAACGACATGACGGACTGGTAGTACAAAGGGTGATTCCTAAGCTTGGTTTTTTCACATAAAAAAAAAATATAGGGTTAAGGTAAATAAAGTTAAAAATTTTCCAATATAATTCACAATATAATGTAGGTGACAAGTAATTAAGAAGCAAATACGATACCAGTGTGAGGTAGTTAACTATAACTAACTACGACAAAAATCTCAATATTACGGACCTGCGCCCATCAATGATTAAAACATGTGTGCATATATTATATAATCAAAAGAATGTGTGAATAGGTTATATAATGTTTTAAATAATCCAAATGTATAAATATCTTGTAAATAATTAATATAGTAAAATTTGGTAGTTATATTTGCGTTAATTAATATAAGAAACAGGTAATCATAGTCAGATTACTCCATCTCACATCTGGTCTGAAATTTCCGATACCCACGTCCCTCTCGCCAGTTGCGCTCCTGACGACAAACGTCTCTGTGGTGTTATTAAATTTGCTAAATCCCTGTTTAAAATTTAAAAAACTCAATGCACTAAATCTACTGCAACGGCGCCTCCTTCAATTTTTATCAGGGAGTGCCTGCACGTCAGTTGAAATTAATTTCCGACCTTACGTTTGGAACACCCCAAAATGGATGAACAACTCCACTGCCTGCATACTACACAGCCACAATAAATTTTGAGTAAAAACAATTAACTTTCCTGGTCTCCAATACTACAGAAAAATTTTTGGTTACGCAATTCCTGTCAAAACTACTGTTTTTTTTATTTTTTGTTTGTTGTTTTTTTTTGTTGATAGTTCGTTGTCTCAAAAAAAACTCCTCTTCTACTGCTTCGGACTGTTCCTTCTGTGTTTTTTTTCGGTTGTTTTTCCCGTCAGATCTTTGCACTCCAGTTCAGCACTTTATTTTAGTTTTCTAGTTAAGACACACTTCCAACTACAGATCGTCAGGTCGTCTTTCTCGAGGCTGGCTAACGAAAATCGCCGTGTTGAACACTTATTACTAGCCGTTAAAACTTTTACATCCCGGCCAACACTGGGTAAATTATTGTGAATATTATTTTTAAAGGTTTTTTTTGTTATTATTCTTTAAAGCCACGTCTACGTCGACCTTTATTTTGGGCTCTTCACGGTCCCTTCAGCACAAAAATAAAAAGAATCTTTCTCGGGCAACTTCTAAAACGGAACTCTCAAAAATTTATATTTTTTTCCATTCCAGGAAAATTTTTTGTTTTCTCGCTTACTTCCTTCCAAAATTTTTGAATTAAAATTTTTTGGGATGTGACTTGATTAATAATTTCGGAAATTTCCGCAAGATGGGAGAATAATTAATAAGGAGAACTTTCGACAAATAACCGACCGTTACACGCTTACAGTCACAATAATTATATGAAACGAAAATTCAGATCGTATTTTGAAACAGACCTTTTTCTGAGGGGGTTCCGGTTTTCTGATCATACTGAAATTTTGCTTCAGTTTCGATGACAATATAATATAGTATACTCTATAGATCCAATATGACCACCAAAAAATGGCGGATTACCGTTTCCTTCACAAGATGCAGAAATACGCCCTTTTGATTGGAATCCTAATTTTTTATATGGAAAGTACGCTCCATTTGAATAAGTTTTTAGGCTCATTCGAAGGACTATTATGCCATATTTTCAAAATAATTTTAAAATAAAAAAAAGTTGAAAACGGAAATACGCGCTTTTGAACAGACACTCCTCGCCTTCGAATTGTTGATTCGCCAGAGACAATGAGTGTACTGTATATTGTGCTCGATAAAATTGAATCGAGTTAGAACAATCTATGAAGTGCAAAGCTTCCCCGAACTTATAACTTAAAGATTATCATAATTTTGCCCAAAGAATCTTTTCTTGAACTTTAATTTTTTTACTGACTCGGCAATTTTTATAAACTTCAAAATATTAAGGAGGAATTAAATTGACAATCAAAGCCAAAAGTTAGTCCTATTTTTTAGGAAGCTCATATTTTGATACTCTACTACATTAAAAAATATTCGAAATATTAAATATTGAATAAAATATGCTCATAGCTACTAGTTATTTCACCCAAAATTGGAAAAACGATTAAATTTCTTGATTTATTATAACGTTAAAATTTTGAGTATTTAGGAAACGAGGTGCCACTATTGGCTCATTGTATTTACTTTACATGTGCTCGATGGGTCCACAATTATAGTGAGCGTCCTTTTCGCGGCTCTTGATTGGTCGGCCCGCTCGAAGCGTGGAAATTAGACAATACTTAAATGCACAGACGTCACAAAAATATATCTAGATGAATTTTATATAATTGTGCAAAAACAAAATTGCACATTACATAATGCCAAAAGAGATGCTGGTGCTAAAGAAATTTCATGTATGGCTCATGGTGTAACTGTCGGAGTTGGGTGTGCCGAGGCACGAAGGAGGTGAAATTGCCATAAAGGCCCGGAAGACTCATATTACAAAATTTGGGGAAGGGGACTCAAAAAAAACAGGGTGGCTCGGACGGTTCGACCGCCGAGGAAGTGTCGCGAATTTACGCATCCAATGCACCGGTTGTAGGCACGACTAGCGGTGCGCTAGCTAGCTCGCCAGATGGGGTGGGGTCCGCGGTGCTTGGATGCCGGAGGGGGTGACAGTTATCCTGTTAAAACACTCGTGCCTATACAACAACAAAAACTAAAGGGGCGACGAGGGGGTGGAACAACGTCCAGGGCCAACGAGAGGGGCTAATAAGAGGGGAAGAAGAAAGAAAGGGTGGTCACTGGTCACCAGGCCATTCGCAGGGACTACCTGACATCAGACGATACAAACACTTATGAGGATGGCACTTACCTTTGAAAGGACATCCCTAGTCCGGGGCCGCTCCGACGGGGTTTCTACTCCATCATCATTTATCGTATATTATCTGATAATTATGCTCATATTATTTATTCCGTTACCCTCCCGTTATTTATTGTTTAAGTTTAGTTTATTTATCTCATTAAATTCATGTTATTTAAATTGATTATGGTTATATTATTTCCAGTTAAATTAATATTAGTCAAATTGCCTTACGGTTATCTTATTTATCTAATTTAGTTCATATTATTTAAGTTGCTTTACGTTTATGTTATTTATCTAATTTAATTAAGCTTTAAGTTGATATTATTTATCTAATTCAATTTATAATATTCAGTTTGCTTTAAGTTTATATTATTTCTTTAATTATAAATATAAAATAATCTCTATTTAGAGTGAAATGGTTGTAAATTTAATTTTTCATTAAGTTGGCTTAGTAGCAGAAAAATTACCCGACCATTATGTTTATTTTATTTCATTTTCTTCAACTTATTCTTCTTATTCCACTTATTATTATTTTATCCATTCATTGACTTAATCTTTTATTTAAATTATTATTATCCAACTTTCTTTCCAAACGTGAAAATTATCTCCGAAAAAAAAAGTCCGATATTGTCTTTAATAATATACTTGTCTTTTCCGTTTCTGCTGATTCTCTCAACACTTTTTAACCAACAAAACGTACTTAGAAAAATTTAGTAGTAGTAAACCAAATAAAACACCCCAATTCGATTAGAAAAAGGTAATAATCTTAAGATTACATAAGGACTGAGCAAAACAAAGAGTAGATCAAAATTATGCTTGTATTCCTTCTCTTAGACACACCATTATCTCATTCCTGACTTAACCTCATGAATCTATAACTATTTATTAATATTATCAATAACCAAATAGACTATGCATACAAATTCATCTTATTAGATATTGTGAAAGTTCCACCTCATTTCCCAAGTTGAACTTCAACTTAGTAACCGTTCACAATAATGACCGTTCAATTATGAAATTCTGATATTATTACTATTTAACTGTCTTGCTAAATATGAAAATTATCCCATTAAACTCCGTTTTTGTTGTTATTAATATCTGTCTTTTCCATTTCTGCTGCTTCTCTCAGCACTGTTTAAAAAAAAGAAAAACGCACTTAGAAAAATTTAGTAGTCGTAAACCAAATACCACATACCCATTTGAGTAGAAAAAGGTAATAATCTTAAGAAAACCTACAAACCAAGCAAAAGAAACATAGATAAAAAAATTCCGCTAGTTTCTGCTTCTTTTAGACACACAAATACCTTTCATGACTTAACCTCAAGAATATGTAACTATTTATTACTATTATTAATAACCAACTAAACTATACATGCATATTAATATTATCAAATATTGTGAACTTTCCACTTCACTTCTCGAGTCGAATTTCAATTTAGTAACCATTCAGAATAATAACCTCTCCATTATAAAATTCTGCTACTATTATTATGTATCTTTCCTTCTAAATATGAAAATTATCTCAAACAAAAAAACCGTTTTGTTTTCAATATAATATTTTTCCTTTTCCCTTTTTTTTCTGCTTCTCTCAGCACTTTTTAAACCTAAGAATTGCACTTAGAAAATTTTAGTGGCAGTGATCCACGTGAAACCACCAATTCGGGTAGTAACAGTAATAATATTAAGAAATGCATACAAACCGAGCCAACCCAAATTATAGATCAAAGATTTCACTGGTATATATATATATGTGGGGGGTCTGCAAATACAACGGTCCGCACGAAAAGTAGTTGTTAATTTATTTTTTACACGACTGCCCCAAAAAAAGGAGTGTAATGTGTTTAGGTTTGTTGTGTGTATGTACGTTGTTTTCTACCACCATAACTTCTAAACCCCTGAACGGATTTAGATGACTGGGGTACCGTTAGAATCGTTTAATGAGTCTGAGTAACATAGGCTAGGTTAATTTTTAAAAAAACAATATGGCGGCCGTCAGACGCAATTTACATAACGCCCAATTTAATTTTTTTTTCTGATTGGGTCAATATGGGTATCAAACGAAAGGTAAAATTGAGACGATTTCAAATATATATAACACTTAATAGATATGTGTTAAATGATCGCGAATTTTAAGCTTAAATAAAATTAAATTACTCAAAACGTCTTTTATTAACCCATCACCATGAATGAACACTTAATAGTTAAACCTAGTATGCTGTTGAGGCGAAATTAAAATTCCCTAAACAAACGCTATGTAACACGACTGCCCCAAAAAGGAGTGTAATGTTTTCAGGATTCATGTATGTATGTTGGTATGTTTCTTTGTTACACCATAACCTCTAAACGCCTGAACGGATTTAGATCGCTGGAGTACCGTTAGAATCGTTTAGTGAGCCCGAGTAACATAGGCTTTAATTTTTAAAAAAAAACAGTATGGCGGCCGTCAGACCCAATTTACGTCACACCCGATTTATTTTTTTCTTCTTCTGATCGGGTCAATATGGGTATCAAATGAAAGGTCTCATTGAGACGATTTCTGCCTAATCTATCAGCGTGTCTAAATTTAGATAGAATAAATCAAACTTCGATAACTTTACTTTTGCATTAAAACTGTATCTCAATAGTTGTAAGTGCTATAATAATAAGAAGTAAAATAAAATCACTTAATAAAAACTACATTGGTTTACGAATTATAATCACTAAAATATCATAAAATAAAAAACAAAATAATTAAAAAATTAAAAAACACGACGCCGAATTAAAAAATGAACTAAAAAGTCAAAAACAAGTTTTAAGTACTAATGTAAGACAGAAACAAGGTAGAAGATCGTTTTTTCTCTTTTCTTGTCAAATCATCATTATACGGGATTTTATCGAATAGAACAGATCAATGATAATTACATTAGCATGTTCCCACAATGCCTACGCCTATGCATAATGGCAACGTCGGTACCAGTAAAGCGCCTGCTCTCTAAAGCATCTTTAATCGACCAGCCACGTCGAAATAGACTCAAAGATGAATCAATGCAAGCTCTACTCTGCATAAACGCATGGACAAAATCAGAATTAGTCAAAGAAATTTGTGAATTTAATACTTATGTTTAACTGGGTATCTTCAAAAACTCATCAGTGCCGCATCACTGCAGAATTTAGCAATTGGAAGTGTGCAGCTGAATTCTGCAAGTGCAGTGATGCGAGAACGATGAGTTTTTGAAGTTACCCTACTTATGTAACGTAATTGAATACTTATGTAACGTAATATTGTAATTGTTTTAGTACATAATGTATGGAATATATTAATTTAATAAATAAAATAAATATAAATAATGTATGGAATATATTAATTTAATAAATATATATAATGTATGGAATATATTAATTTAATAAATATATATAATGTATGGAATTATATTAATCTATATATATAAAAATGAATGTCTGTATGTATGATCGCTATAGGCTCCTACACCGTGCAACCGATCTTAATGAAATTTTAACCATGTGCTATTTATATTCAAACTTAGAACATAGGCTATTTTATTACTTTCTAAAGCCACTCCTAGATGGCGCTGTCAAGGAGAGCTTCGTTGAAAATCATCGCAGAGCTTTGAATTTTTGCATGAAGTTCCGTGGAGGTCTCCTATAATACACCTCGAAGCCCGATTTTCGAAATTCAAAAAGGCCGCCGAAATATGACCGAAATTCAAAATTGCCGCAAAAATATGGTTGAATTTGCCAATTTTATTCCGATTCCAATGAAAGTGGGTAACTAGGGGTTTTTAAGGTCGCAAATAACGAATTTGTGGTCAAAACTTATAAATTCAAAATGGCCGACGATTTTGCTAATTGTGTTCCGATTCCAATGAAAATCTGTATCTGAGGTTATTTAAGGTAGCAAATAACGACTTTATGATCTAAATTTAAATTCAAAATGGCCGCACCAATATGGCCGGCGAGTTTGCGAATTGTATTCCGATTCCAATTAAAATCGGTATATGGGAGTTTTTAAGGTAGTAAATGTATGAAAATTCATATCTCGAAAAATGCCATGTCAATGGATGGGTCTTATTGTCTCGATCAAAATGTCAGATCCCTAATAGTTTCACATTTTGTTATTTGGAATCAAAAATACAAAAAAATTGCCTTTTTCAAACTCTCCTACTGTATATTAAAATTCATATCACCTCATTACTACTATTGACTTTTGGGAGCAGCATAGGCGCACCGGGTCCCAGCTAGTTTAATAATTATAATTTTTTTTTATTCATATTTATTTTCATCTAATTTATTTGTTATCCTTTAATTTATTTATTTATATAATTTATTATTTTTAAAATCTCGGTTTTACGAGAAATTCTCGTACGAGACGAGACCGAGACGAGACGAGCAATCCTTTATTGAATCTGTCCGAGACCGAGACGAGACGATACGAAGATCAAAAGCTCGGAACGAGAACGAGAAAATTTCAAATCTCACCTCGTCTCGGTCTCGGTGAAACACTAGAAAAATCCCTTGAATTCAAGGAGTTCACTTCAGCTGCTTTCTTAGATATTGAAGGTACTTTCAACAATGTTGAATCTTCTGCGGTTACGGGGCACTCCAGCGTCTGGGTGTCGACGGGTGCTCCAGGCTCTCGGAAGAAGTCAGACGGGTTGGAAGAAGCAGACCGCAGGGTGGGATCCTATCGCCGCTTTTTTGGAATATAACAGTCAACGAAGTGCTGATAACCCTAAAGGAGGCCGGGTGCACCACTGTGGCCTATGCTGATGATATTGTGCTGGTGGTGACCGGCAAGTACATTTCAACAATAAGAGATATAGGTAATGCAACGAGCATTGGACACTCTTGTTCATTTGGGATACTACAAAGGGTCTAGGTGTTAACCCAACTAAGACTGAAGTAGTGCTGGATAGGAAGCTAACAGGAATGGAGCTATTGTTAGCAGGAATGGAGCTATTGAAAGAAATATAAAAAAGTGCCTATTTTATTCACAATAAGTTAATTAAAAAATTATGCGGTCAACCAATTTGTGGGAAAACTTAGGTTGTTTAACTAAACCCTAAAACGAAGCGATTCCAACAATAATCTCGCCTATGGGCCAAAATTGCAATAAAAATGCCTCACCGACTAGCCTATTGGTTCTTGTAGCCCTGTGATGAGCACCGTCTAAGTTCATCTATCATTGTTGGCATCGTTCTAAGCCTTTCCTGACATTTCATTTAGCGATTTCGATATCGCAGTCCTTTATGACATTTTTTTTGTTTTTCTATGTGAAACCCTAGAGAGCTCAAGGAAAGCCCTTTGTACTGTCCCGTTATGTGGTGAGGTCTCTCCAGTAAATGCGGACTGTTCCGAGGACGACTTCTCGATTCTTTAACAAAAATTATGCTTTCCTCGACCGGTCCCCCAAAATGTATGTCCCGTCGATCATGGATGGTATATTTTTACCTCTAGACACTGGGTTTTTAGATTTTACTAGCGAATGGTATTTAATCATTACTCGCCTCGATATCCCGACGGAGTTATAAAATTAGCTTTAAATTATTAAACACATTTACATTGGATGCGTGAAAGCGTGTCATGGAACACGGTAATTAGCGTTAGTTTTTGTAATTAAATGAGAAAATCAATGTTTACATATTTATTATTTTTTCGTTATTACACGACTGCCCCAAAAAAAGTAGTGTAATGTGTTTAGGTTGTTGTGTGTATGTATGTTGCTTTGTACCACCATAACTTCTCAACGTTTGAACGGATTTAGATGGCTGGGGTACCGTTAGAATCGTTGAATGAGTCTGAGTAACATAGGCTAGATTAATTTTTTAAAAAACAATATGGCGGCCGTCAACCGCAATTTACGTCACACAAAAATTTTTTTTCTGATTGGGTCAATATGGATATCAAACGAAAGGTGAAATTGAGACGTTTTCAAATATATATACACTTAATTGATGTGTTAAATAAATGCCAATTTTATGCCTAAATAAAATTAGATTACTCGAAACGTTTTATATTACCCGATGAACATGAATGAACATTTAATAGTTAAGCCTAGTATGCTGTTGAAGCAAAATGAAATTCCCTATACAAGGTCTTTGGGTGGGGTAAAAATGTTACAGAATAACTTATTACCCCGACTACAAAAATACAGTTTATACATAACGATAGTTGTGTGATACTAACAAAATGACTATTTAAAGTTAATATTTTCTACAATATATCTTATATATTTATTATACACACATTGACTATACTAAGAGAACAATGTCTTCTATATCTTGTTTCTGTCTTACATTAGTACTTAAAACTTGTTTTTGACTTTTTAGTTAATTTTTTTGTCACAAGGGCGTCGTGTTTTTTAATTTTTTAATTATTTTGTTTTTTTTGCTCTATAGCTGACTGTGTAAGTTCACGGGAGCTCTCCTAGTTTATACTTTATTTGCTTAAAAAGCGGCACCAACCTATGCATTAAAATTACGGTATCAAACCATTTTAAGTGTAATGTGCGAAGTAGTGTTCACATTCTGTTATAAGATTATGCTCCCTAATTAAGATTATGCACAAACCAAAAAAAGCACAAATATACATATTCACTTTTTCATCAAAGCGTTCTTAAAAGATTGTTAGTGCTAAGCATAAACATCAAAAATCAACTTGACTTTATCAGAAGTAGCTTTGGGCACAATATTTTACTTGTAACAAAAATTAGCATAAACATATGCAAGAAAATACTGAATTTTTTTCGTGAAAGGGGCTAAAAGGAATAAAAACACCTTAAAGTACACACTTTGCTTCTTTTACCGCAAACTGATTTTACACCCTTTTAACCACCAAATGTTAAAAACTCTGTTCCATATCTTTTTTCAGATATTTTGAGTCCATCAATAACAAATCTCTAAAGCGGAATTTATGGAAATTCGGTCATATCGTACACGTTGGTAAATTTCCTTTGAAGCAATTTTGTATAACTCTATTACATCACGGAAAAAAGAGGAGCGCCACCATGCAAACAGAAAAGTTCAAACTGGAAAATTGTAGGAACAGGGCTAGGAGTTTGTTTTTGCTGTTCAGGGAACCGTGATTACACTGTGATTCCGCCACTATGCTCACCCTAAAAAGTGGGGAAAATCTCCCGCGCGTAATTCACACTCCACCATAACAAGGGCGTCGGAAGGATCTGATAACCAGTCGTTGCAAAGAAAACTCCCTGGAAATGGACATTGTCAATACGCCATCACTCCTGGTGAGAGTAAATACTGATGAAATGTCTGTGAAGGAAGCTCAAAGGCCATGGAAACTTACATCGAGTATAAAAGTAAGATTGCTGCGGGACATTTTCATGGCAGGCTCTAAACGATACTAATCGCTCGGATTATCTGTGTCTCTCAACCTGCAGTGCCTTAAGTATAATTTCTGTTGTACAATAAAACCGTCCTCAAGGATAAATTAAGGAAATGCGCGTACTCCGTACTTATACATTTTGAGTCTAGAAAAATTCGTCCTTTTTTAATAAGAACCACAAAAGCCTGTTTTCCCAACATTTATTGAGGACCGCCAAATAACTTGACAAAAATAAATCTTTATTGCTTATGTTATTCTTTCTTCATTTTCTTTCGAATTGATTTATAGGTTCTTTTTTTTGATTATTAGGTTCTTTTATTTTCGAACGGTTCTTATCTGGAGGCTAGATCTGAGAGGTAAACGCCTTTGTGTGATGATGCTCTAGACGTAAGATGGCAGGAGGTGAATTTTAATTGAAGAATACTCCCACTAATTTTGAGGAGCAAATTATTGTTATTTGTACTTTTCATTAAGATATGTACTTCCTTGCAGAAAGTTTATTCAAAACGGGAGATTAATATCCTTAATAATTTTAATAGTATTTTTTTCATGGTGCCGAAACCCGGTAACGTCCAAAGAGGGCATGAATATTATTGTAGCGGAGATTACAACAAAAAGCGATAAAAATGAATGCTGCGTATAGGTCCTCGTGTCGTGGTCAAGTGACAAAATTATGCAATTAAATAACGGAATCTATCTATATAAAAATGATTGTGTGTATGTTTCTATGATGTTCGCAATAGGCTCCTACACCGTGCAACCGATCTTAATGAAATTTTAACCATGTGCTATTTACATTAAAACTCTGTCCGGATTTTCGAAATTCAAAATGGCTGCCGAAATATGACCGAAATTCAAAATGGCCGCAGATATATGGTTGAATTTGCCAATTTTATTCCGATTCCAATGAAAGTGGGTATCTAGGGGTTGCAAATTGTGTTCCGATTCCAATGAAAATCCGTATCTGGGGGCTTTTAAGGTAGCAAATAACGAATATATGATCTAAACTTCAATTCAAAATGGCCGCACGATTCCAATGAAAATTGGTAGGTATATGCGAGTTTTTACGGTAGTAAATAACGAATTTATGATCAAAACTTAAAAATTCAAAATTGTGGGGCCAATATGGCAGAAGAATTTTGCCAAATAAGTGTCATTTCCCGGTTAGCTGTTCAGGTTGTTCAAGAGTTGGAAAATCAGAAAATCTTGACATTCTAGCAAAATTTCTCCGTGTTGATGGGTCCCCCATCTATCGGGAATTTCAAGATTCAATAACAAAATTTACTGCTCACAAAAAAATTAGTACAAAATTTAAAACTTCAAGTAGGCGAAGAAAAGAAAAATAATTTTTGTTCTGGATGGAAAAAAGTAAATATTATGACAGTTGGAGCTAGACCAGGAGCGTGGCGACTGCAACGAGAAAAAAAAAACCATCCCGATATTGAAGGAATTCCCTAGCGAGAATAAAACAATAAATCATTTTCAGAGCAGTTTTTCTTATCGTGCATAACTATTTGGAAAATTTTTGGTCGTAGTTAGTCGGATCAGTTGGATGTAGGACCCAACAAAAAAATAAGGAGTATTGGAGCGTCATCTCAATATCCCAAGACTATTGAAATTTTTTCAGAGAAAACAATCAATCCCTGCCTGGCTAATGTCATCAAAGTGTGAAGAGTAATTAGTTTCAAGCACTATTGGCTCCAAGTCCAAGCATCTTGTCCCATCAATCAAACATTGTTCAGCCCCAGCTGTAGTCATTCGGTGCACCAGTATCTGTCGGTGTGCTATATTTCCGACATTTGTAGATTAACAGGGCATCAAGCACACAGTCTCAAACGCAACCGGAGAAAAAGCAGATAAATATAAATCCCTCTTTCAGAAAGTATCATAAGGATCGGTTATTTCTTGAACTTATAGACAGCTAGTGGTTTCACTGTGAAATAAATATTGGGTGAATACATTAGGTAGTTCAGGACTTTTAAGCAACATTGAATACACCACTGTGCAAGTATTCGATCTATCAGAGAAATTGGAGCAAAGTGAACAGGGTTAGGCCGTGGACCGTTGGTTATTCCAGGCAATATCAACGAAAATCGGACGGAGGATTACTTATTCAAAAAAAACTACGAGGGCTTGAAGCCGTGCTTCAATTGTACTTATTCTTTAGTTAGTGGCTCAGGGCTAACGACCATCTTTTAACACAGTAAGCTCGTTTTGGTTTTTTTTACATTTTTTTAGTAGTCTAGTAAATAAATAACAATTATAGATAATTGACTTAGTCAACATTTTAATTATAGTACAATTATATTTAAATTTTAATTATATTGTTATACCTATATATAGGTATTTACACAATCTACACTAATTCCTTATCAAACAAAGAAAAAAATTATATTACACCTTTATAATTATACTCCTTTTACTTTGTTTACATATATTACACACAGTGATTAATAATAATAATGAATTACCTACTTTAATTCCACTTACGTTTTACTCTTTTTTGAATGTGTGGGTTGTAAGAGAAACAGGAATCCTCGACTGGTACCAGAGCGACGATTTGTTTTTTTCCTTTCCGTTATTGGATGGAATTTGTTGTTTAGTGGTAATAGTTGGTTGCATCCACATTACCTATATTGTAAGTTTACTTTTTTGATTTACACTTATCTAATAGTTAATTCAAACCTTTATTTTGTTGTTAATTAATTCTATTGTCTTGTGCTGTAATTAATCTATCATATATTTGTTATCAATTTCTTTAACTCCACGAGTATTACTAGGCATGACAGCCTAAGGGAGTAATTTATCCAGGATGGTTGGGTTGTGTTTTCTCTCTAGGGTTCTCTCGAAGTCGCGTTGAACATTTACAGGTCCACCAGGTCGTTGGGAACTTCCAGCGATGAATACCTTTGGCTAACCTAGGACAAGAACGGTATGAAGAAATCTCCCTTTTGACTAATAGGTAAGTGGTGAATCATATATGTAGCGTTCCGGTCACACACCCCACGACCCCTTCCGGCGAGCTAGCGTATACCGTGTGACCGGCTTATCACCCCCTATAACTATTTCGGATCTAGGGAGGATGGTTGTCTTTCAAAATTTTTATGTCTACCCAAGCATGATGGCAGTAGCCTTGCTGTCACCAGCAAGGAGCTCCATTGTGCCGGTACATAAATGGCACCCAACGTTTTGGCAAGCAAATTTCGATATTAGATTCCGGCGCCCATTTAGTTACCTAAATGGCGCCAAATTTCTGCTAACTTATGGAAAAAAATTTTTTGTTTATGGTTCACCACCAATTCCTTGTTTTTACAGATTTATCTCTGTTGTCTAAATTCAGTATGAATTTTGAGTTGCTTTCACTTTTAGATTGTCCCGTACCATTTTATCTTCTTCGCTTTAGGCATTTTTGAACTAAGCTTACCGGCACCGCTGGCTAACAAGCGTATGACCGCTTGGCCATGGGTAAAGGCTGAGTCTGGAGTTCTTTTGTTCTGTTTTCTTGCTCGTAGTCTCTAGTATCAGGCGTCATACCGCCTGCCAATGCTGCCAGGACAGGGACAGGACCTACGTTAATTTTTACTGATGGACGTTTGAGTTGTTACTCAGGCTTAACCGGCTGTGGTACCAGGCGTGCTATCGCCTGCCCTTGCGCCCTGTGGACATCTTTAATCCATTCAGTCCCCTCAAATTCTTTTCTTTTCTTTCACTTTAGACCTGTGGTCGAAATATGGTAAGGGTTGGGGTCACTTCAGGTGAACCTCTAGGAGGCCGCACAGGCTTAACCTTCTGGATAATCACCTGCGCCCTGTGGACTTTTTTTTGAGGGACATCCGGCTCCTTCCTTGTGCTTTTATTTATTTCTCTCGAATCCCGTCTGTCCCCACTGCTGATTGATTTTCCGTAGTGTAGCTCAGTTGTGGTTGTAGAGCGGATTAAATCTAAATTTTTATTATTTGTGCAGAAGATTTCCTTTTATGTTGAGGTATACTCTTCATGTCGTTCGCGTAGTGGTGGACCTTGCCTCCGGCGTTGTCGATGACACTCGGTGTTGGCTGTGTCTCATAGCTACCACCGGCTGTCACCGATGACATCGGCCACCGAGAATCCTAGAGAGAGAGATTTCTTTTTTCAACCATCCTGGAAATTTGAGGAACATTATACAATATTATAACCAATCACTAAATTATTACTTACACCCGGATACTTTTTCACGGATACTTTTGGCGATAGTGGCTGCATGCGAATTGAGTGAATATTGTCAGGGAATCCAGGGTATAGACCAATTTTTTGGTGTGAGACAATATTGAAGTAGATATAGAAATACGTTATTGAATTGTGATACTTACGTACGTCGTGTTCGTGAGCACGTACGTCGAGATCAATTAACTTGTTTCCGGGTTGCTTGAATTAGTGGTAATTGTGTTGAAGAACCACACCTGTGAGTAGCGATCGGTGTTGCAACTTTTCTTTTGTGCTATCGAATGGTATACACCTTTGAATACCCAAATATATTATTATTAATTACTGTTACTTTTTCTCAACGGTATATGAGTATTAACGTCATAACGGAAATGGAGGTGGCAGGTTTAAAAACTTTTTATGGACGTTCGATAACCCATAAATTATTACGAAGCCCACATCGTTTATACGTTTTATCTCCGTTTGCCAAGGAGTTTGCCCCTACTTTGCCCGAACTAACAGCTGAGGAGAGTTTCGCATTGCAATACGGGGTGAATATCGTTAAATGTTTAACTGATAATCCTGCCGCCTTCAATTCAATTGCATCGAGAGCGTTACAAATCTTTGGATATTTCACGAATAATCACGTCGTAATGAGTCGGATTATGGAGATGATTGTCACCCAAGCTATGGACGACCATAATTTCGGTATCCCGGCAGCTAAACTGTACAGACTGTTGGATTCGTTGAATCCACTTAATAGTAGTGTTTTTAAGAGATTGCTGAGGTTAATGCTAGCCTATGGGCCGGTTAACCTTAAGCATAGCCGGACAACGGACTTCCATGAGGCGAGAGGTATCCTCGTATTCTTGGTGGAATTGTACTCGCAGATACCAACGAACGGATGGCTCAGGAGGGACATGGCTCAGAGCATCGCTGGGACTATCAACTATTTACTCCATGACCCGACTGCTGGAAATGTTGGATGCATTAGTCACGCCTGGAAAAGGACAGGGGTTGCTTTGGCCCTATATTCTCCATACGAGGTCTTCAAACTGAGAATGGGATTAAGGGCATTTATATTCAAACTTTTAACTATATGTATATTCCCCCAAATATTTACTCATATACACTAATTTATTAATTAACACAAAAGAAAATTATATTATCCACTTATAATTGTACTCGACATTTTTTTACGATGCTACAATGCTTTAAGACCGACCAGAACACCTTGTTTGGGTATGGGTAGGGTAGATGTCACCCGGGGTTTGTAATCGGGAGGTTTTGATTACTGTATTACTTTTATCGTAAGGAAGGTTCTTTTGTTTCGTTGCCACTTTATATTTCTAATTTCTGTGCACCAGTTCTCGTAAGAGTTACTTGTTACGTTGTTGTCGACCAACATATCAAGCTGGCGATTTGTTCACGTTCTTGTTTTATGGCGTTGAGGGCTTCATGATATTAGTCATGGTGTTTATATGTTATCCGTTCTTAGTTAGTTGAGTTTCCAAGAGATGTTCCTTGGTTCGTGGTTCATGTTAACCCATCTCGAGTCCAGGCCGTATTGGTATTGGCGTGTCATTGTTACTGTTAGAGTTAGGTAGTAACAATATACCATTGTTACGTGCTAGTTTTTGTTCACGACGCCTTAGTCGGTATCATTAAGTTTTTTGTTAGAGTTACTATGTTGAGCCCTCCGTATTTTGTTATCGATGGTAACCAGGAAAGTTTTGTTAAAATTGCGGAACTTCTAGGCACAGTTTCTCAAACTGTCCATTTCTCAAAATTTTAGTTTTGACATCACGACTAAATTCTCAACGACTTTTTGGCAAAGCCTTATATACTAAATACCCGGCTAGCTCTGTAGCTGTGGCATGAGACTCTGAATCTCAGGGCGTGAGACGAGCCACACATTGGCGCCAAACACTAAGTCTTACGGCTGAAAAACCTTCCGTTTTTTTTCGGCTCCTCATTGCCTCGCAAGTCGGCCTTGTGGACCCGAGGGTATGTAACGCTCGGTTATTTACCGAAAATTTCTCCGTGTTGATGGGTCCCCCATCTATCGGGAATTTCAAGATTCAATAACAAAATTTACTGCTCACAAAAAAATTAGTACAAAATTTAAAACTTCAAGTAGGCGAAGAAAAGAAAAATAATTTTTGTTCTGGATGGAAAAAAGTAAATATTATGACAGTTGGAGCTAGACCAGGAGCGTGGCGGCTGCAACGAGAAAAAAAACCAACCCGATATTGAAGGAATTCCCTAGCGAGAATAAAACAATAAATCATTTTCAGAGCAGTTTTTCTTGTCGTGCATAACTATTTGGAAAATTTTTGGTCGTAGTTAGTCGGATCAGTTGGATGTAGGACCCAACAAAAAAAAAGGAGTGTTGGAGCGTCATCTCAATATACCAAGACTATTGAAATTTTTTCAGAGAAAACAATCAATCCCTGCCTGCCTAATGTCATCAAAGTGTGAAGAGTAACTAGTTTCAAGCACTATTGGCTCCAAGTTCAAGCATCTTGTCCCATCAATCAAACATTGTTCAGCCCCAGCAGTAGTCATTCGGTGCACCAGTATCTGTCGGTCTGCTATATTTCCGACATTTGTAGATTAACAGGGCATCACGCACACAGTCTCAAAAGCAACCGGAGAAAAAGCAGATAAAAATAAATCCCTCTTTCAGAAAGTATCATAAGGATCGGTTATTTCTTGAACTTATAGACAGCTAGTGGTTTCATTGTGAAATAAATATTGGGTGAATACATTAGGTAGTTCAGGACTTTTAAGCAACATTGAATACACCACTGTGCAAGTATTCGATCTATCAGAGAAATTGGAGCAAAGTGAACAGGGTTAGGCCGTGGACCGTTGGTTATTGTAACGGTCGGTTAGTTACCGAAAGTTTCCCCCTTTTGATGGTCCCCCATCTATCGGAAATTTCAGGCTTCATGAATAAAATTACTTCACAAAAAAAATTTGGGGAAAACTTTTTCAAATTCAAGTAGTCGAAGAAAAATAGTTTTGGTGCTGAGAAAAAAATGGAAAATTTTTGAAAGTCAGGATTTTTTTGCTGGTCGAAAAAGGACGTTTTTTTTTTGGAGGACGTCGAGAAAAGATCCAATAAAAAAAAACAAAGGACGAGGTGCGGCCTGCTGTTTGTCCCCAAGTTTCATTTATAAGGGCTGACGAAATATATATATATAACTACAAGCAGAGCGGAAAAACTCCAGCGACTTTCTTATCCGGGACTTGAAATCCATCAAATTGGCAGACGAAATGGCGATTGGAATCCATTAAGGAATGGGAAAATTTAACATATCAGAGGACAAACTCCTAAACTGCGTGTCATCAGTGGCTTATAATTAAATTTAATTTTATTTGTCAATAAATTAGCAGAGTCACGGAATCTGCAGTACTGGTTGCTGAATTAAGATTATTCTGGATTCTTTTTAAATTTTGGGACCAGAAACATTTTTTTATTGTGACGTCCACCATCTTGAAAAACTGCTGTCACCCCTTGTACTAGTTCTGTGGTCGAGATTTTTTTTAAAGAAAAAAAAATTTGAGCCGGACATAAATAAGGCGATTTTTCTAAATCTGGTGATTGAGGTTTACGAATATTTCAGGAATAATTAACATTGGGGCTTCGCACACTGGTGCAACTGCAGCCACTGGTATTGGAAGTAAATTCCGGTTCCTTTGTTGTTGAATTTACTAGTTTATCCAGGAAAGATACCTCACATATTCAGAAGGTAGCTGAGATTCCAGTACATTTGCATCCGAGGGTCAACCACCTAACAAGACGCGGAAGCACGGTCCATGGGCGTTCCCTCCTTGAGGGACCACTGAAGTTTTTTCTGTAAGATTGACATATTTTATCAGTTGGGAAACAGTTAAGTAAGTTGGTTTTGTTTTGGGTATTGTACCTTAGTTTTGGTAGTTAATTAATTTATATTCAAACATTTATATTCAAACTTTTAACTATATGTATATTCCCCCAAATATTTACTCATATACACTAATTTATTAATTAACACAAAAGAAAATTATATTATCCACTTATAATTGTACTCGTTACATTTTTTTACGTATATTACACACCGTTAATAATAATAATAATGCCTTAAATTACCTTGATATCACTTAAATTGATTTTGTGTGTTGTACGAAAAACAGGAATCATCGACTGGTACCAGAGCGACGATTTGTTTTTTTCCTTTCCGTTGTTGTATTGAAGTTGTTATTTTGTGGTAATAGTTGGTTGCATCCACATTACCTATATTGTAAGGGTACTTTTTTTTTGATTTACACTTATCTAATAGTTAATTCAAACTTACATTCATTTTGTTGTTAATTAATTATATTGTCTTGGGCTGTAATTACTATATAATATATTTGTTATCAATTTCTTTAACTCCACGAGTATTACTAGGCATGACAGTCTAAGGGGGTAATTTATCCAGGATGGTTGGGTTGTGTTTTCTCTCTAGGGTTCTCTCGAAGTCGCGTTGAACATTTACAGGTCCACCAGGTCGTTGGGAACTTCCAGCGATGAATACCTTTGGCTAACCTAGGACAAGAACGGTATGAAGAAATCTTCCTTTTGACTAGTAGGTAAGTGGTGAATCATATATGTAGCGGTCCAGTCACACCCCCCACGACCCCTACCGTCGAGCTAGCGTATACCGTGTGACCGGCTAATCACCCTCTATCACTATTTCGGAACTAGGGAGGATGGTTGTCTTTCAAAATTTGTATGTCTACCCAAGCATGATGGCAGTAGCCTTGCTGTCACCAGCAAGGAGCTCCATTGTGCCGGTACATTATTCCAGGCAATATCAACGAAAATCGGACGGAGGATTACTTATTCAAAAAAAACTACGAGGGCTTGAAGCCGTGCTTCAATTGTACTTATTCTTGAGTTAGTGGCTCAGGGCTAACGACCATCTTTTAACACAGTAAGCTCGTTTTGGTTTTTTTTACATTTTTTTAGTAGTCTAGTAAATAAATAACAATTATAGATAATTGACTTAGTCAACATTTTAATTATAGTGCAATTATATTTAAATTTTAATTATATTGTTATACCTATATAAAGATATTTACACAATCTACACTAATTCCTTATCAAACAAAGAAAAAAATTATATTACACCTTTATAATTATACTCCTTTTACTTTGTTTACATATATTACACACAGTGATTAATAATAATAATGAATTACCTACTTTAATTCCACTTACGTTTTAATCTTGAATGTGTGGGTTGTAAGAGAAACAGGAATCCTCGACTGGTACCAGAGCGACGATTTGTTTTTTTCCTTTCCGTTATTGGTTGGAATTTGTTGTTTAGTGGTAATAGTTGGTTGCATCCACATTACCTGTATTGTAAGTTTACTTTTTTGATTTACACTTATCTAATAGTTAATTCAAACTTACATTCATTTTGTTGTTAATTAATTATATTGTCTTGGGCTGTAATTACTATATAATATATTTGTTATCAATTTCTTTAACTCCACGAGTATTGCTAGGCATGACAGCCTAAGGGAGTAATTTATCCAGGATGGTTGGGTTGTGTTTTCTCTCTAGGGTTCTCTCGAAGTCGCGTTGAACATTTACAGGTCCACCAGGTCGTTGGGAACTTCCAGCGATGAATACCTTTGGCTAACCTAGGACAAGAACGGTATGAAGAAATCTCCCTTTTGACTAATAGGTAAGTGGTGAATCATATATGTAGCGTTCCGGTCACACATACCACGATCCCTTCCGGCGAGCTAGCGTATACCGTGTGACCGGCTTATCACCCCCTATAACTATTTCGGATCTAGGGAGGATGGTTGTCTTTCAAAATTTTTATGTCTACCCAAGCATGATGGCAGTAGCCTTGCTGTCACCAGCAAGGAGCTCCATTGTGCCGGAACATTATTCCAGGCAATATCAACGAAAATCGGACGGAGGATTACTTATTCAAAAAAAACTACGAGGGCTTGAAGCCGTGCTTCAATTGTACTTATTCTTGAGTTAGTGGCTCAGGCCTAACGACCATCTTTTAACACAGTAAGCTCGTTTTGGTTTTTTTTACATTTTTTTAGTAGTCTAGTAAATAAATAACAATTATAGATAATTGACTTAGTCAACATTTTAATTATAGTGCAATTATATTTAAATTTTAATTATATTGTTATACCTATATAAAGATATTTACACAATCTACACTAATTCCTTATCAAACAAAGAAAAAAAATATATTACACCTTTATAATTGTACTCCTTTTACTTTGTTTACATATATTACACACAGTGATTAATAATAATAATGAATTACCTACTTTAATTCCACTTACGTTTTACTCTTGAATGTGTGGGTTGTAAGAGAAACAGGAATCCTCGACTGGTACCAGAGCGACGATTTGTTTTTTTCCTTTCCATTATTGGTTGGAATTTGTTGTTTAGTGGTAATAGTTGGTTGCATCCACATTACCTGTATTGTAAGTTTACTTTTTTGATTTACACTTATCTAATATATTTTGGAGGTTATGTGGATTCCTTTTGTGTTTAATCATTAATAAGAATTAGAGTCATAGAAATCCGAAGTTTTTTAATTATGTTTTATTATTATATAAACATTGTTAATTGAATAGATAACTATTGGACGTTTCGACATTAAATTTATGTCATCATCAGCAATTATATAACAAAACGATTTAACAAACAAAAATATAATTATCAAAATGCATCATAACTTATTACATCGATCTATAAAATTATTTATTTGAGGAAGTTACCACTATATTATTATTTTTTTTTTTTTTTTTTTTTTTATTTTTTTTTTTTTTTTTTTTTGAAAAAAAATAATATAGTGGTAACTTCCTCAAATAAATAATTTTATAGATCGATGTAATAAGTTATGATGCATTTTGATAATTATATTTTTGTTTGTTAAATCGTTTTGTTATATAATTGCTGATGATAACATAAATTTAATGTCGAAACGTCCAATAGTTATCTATTCAATTAACAATGTTTATATAATAATAAAACATAATTAAAAAACTTCGGATTTCTATGACTCTAATTCTTACTTATCTAATAGTTAATTCAAACCTTTATTTTGTTGTTAATTAATTCTATTGTCTTGTGCTGTAATTAATATATCATATTTGTTATCAATTTCTTTAACTCCACGAGTATTACTAGGCATGACAGCCTAAGGGAGTAATTTATCCAGGATGGTTGGGTTGTGTTTTCTCTCTAGGGTTCTCTCGAAGTCGCGTTGAACATTTACAGGTCCACCAGGTCGTTGGGAACTTCCAGCGATGAATACCTTTGGCTAACCTAGGACAAGAACGGTATGAAGAAATCTCCCTTTTGACTAATAGGTAAGTGGTGAATCATATATGTAGCGTTCCGGTCACACACACCACCACCCCTTCCGGCGAGCTAGCGTATACCGTGTGACCGGCTTATCACCCGCTATAACTATTTCGGATCTAGGGAGGATGGTTGTCTTTCAAAATTTTTATGTCTACCCAAGCATGATGGCAGTAGCCTTGCTGTCACCAGCAAGGAGCTCCATTGTGTCGGTACATAGTTTATCCTGAAGCTCTCTAAGCAATTGGTTCGGAATTGATCAACAAGGTTTTTTTTTGGAAAGATGCTAAGGAGAAGCGGAAATGTGGAATTTATATATTATGGATAAGAAGGAAAGAAACCCATCACGTCTGAATTTTTAGCTATAAGGCTAGGATTCTACAATACGGGAAGAGGCTGGCATCTTTGTATACAAATAAAACCTGAGTCAGTGACATTGCAGATGAGAACCAGGGGCCAAACAATTGTCAGACATGTAATTTTTCTGCATTTTATAACATGTATGATAATGGACAATATTCGTCTGAAGTCACACCCCCTCAGTACGTGACTGCAACCGTATAATGTTCATCACCGTAAAAATTCCATTTCTAAATCTGAAATTAGTAGATATAATCTTTTTATTTTTTTTTCTTTCAGGATGTAATAATATTTTTTTATTATTGAATGTTTAATTGAACTAAAAGTCCATACGTGTGTTATTCATACTTTATTTCTATACTTTAAATTCATTTATTTATTCCATACAAACTGGCCGACAGCTAGATTCTGACTGACTGTGACTTACATTCTAGACTTAGACTACCATCTACACTTACACACTACTACATCTCCCCTCTTTTTCAAACAATTTCTTATTTTAGGCACTACTATAATATCTCTACATTTGATGGTAAATGCTAGTGCGTGCCTTCCATTTAGACACAGAAACACAACTGTGTCCGACACAGCGTGTCGCTCTGTGTCGTTCTGTGTAAGCCCAAATGGAACACTAAAGTTCATGAAAAATCCGCCACAGCACTCTTTTCTGGTTTTTATTTTCGCTTGTCAAATAAATCGTAAATTTTATGTTGATCATTTCTTTAAATTAATTACCCGACATCTGATAAATCCTGGGAATCTTAAAAATGAAACAATATTGTTGTAGATTATAAATTAACGATCACATTTCAATTGGCGAGGGTTGGTAGCATTGTCTTAGTTGTGCCCGGCTGTGTCTAGCTGTGTCGTTGATGGAACACTTCTGTGTCGGACACAGTGTAACACTGTGTCTCTCTGTGTCTAAATGGAAGGCACCCATAGATTATGAAAAATGAAAATAAAATTACGATAAGCGCGAACGTATCCTTTTTCGGGAAAACGTATCATCTTATCCATATGATTTTTTTCGACTAAATACTATCCAAAATGATACGAACGTATCCAAATGGCAACACTGCTTGATAGACAGAATAAGTACATATATTTGTCTCTACTTCTTTCTCTCGATCGTAAGTTTCTATATTCGTTCTCCACAGGTGGTTCGTGTCTCTGGTAGCTTCGTTTTACTGCGCTAATACGCGATCAACTAAAGTGTAAAAGTGACGGTGGGAAAGATAAACAAGTGAAGTGTTATTATTATAATTTTCAATTGCTTTTAGCTAATTTTCTAGTGCTTCTAGTTATTTTGAGTTTATTAGGTAAGTTGACATTATCAATGTTTCGTAGATACTGTTTATCCGAATGACTAATATCTATCTTTTCTTATAACTAATATAACTACTAAATAAATATAAGATCTAACTTCAATTTCCTAACATATTCTACTTTTCTAATTTTATTGTTAAATATACTGTTGTGATATCAAATCTGATATCAAAACCAAAAAAATAAAATAAAAATAATGAAAACAATTAGTCATGCCAAAGCAATATCCATGATACAAAATACCAGGGATCGGAAACGCACGCTCGCGTGCTCACGCGCCCACGTGCGTTTGGCCACGAGCAAATCTAATACGAACGCACTTGTGCGATGTGCGTTAGGGAATTTCAAACGCACGCGCACTTTGTGCGCGGACGTATGAAAAATTTCGTGTGCGCACGCGAGCGTTCGTTTTCTAACGCACGCGCTCGCGGACGTGAGGGTGCGTATACGAGTTGTTTATTCGACTCGTGAGTCGGGCTTAGATTTTTTGCTGCGATTTTTTGGGACGATTTTTTGATAGAACGAATGAATTAAGGTAGAAACAGAATGGCACGGCGACCGTGGCGGTGGTCGCGGCTCAGAGAGTTTCCCATACATTTAATTTGTTCGCGCCGCCTGGGGAGAAATTAAATGTATGGGAAACTCTCTGAGCGGCGGCCACTGCCACGGTCGCCGTGCCATTCTGTTTCTACCTTTACTTAGCAGTGATTTTGACGGTTGTTTTGCTAAAATGTTAACTAACATTTTGCGTTTGTGCATTATTTTATATTAATATATTTTCGTATTTTTAAGGGTTTGTTGGTTTCACAGGAGGAAAGCCATAAATAAATTATATTTCGCTACAGATCGTTGTTCGTCTACCTCGGCAAAAAAGGATGGGGGAGGCGTACTGGTAGCAGTTAGAAAGGAAATCTCAGCTTTTAGGCGTTTTGACTGGGAGAGTCGCTCACTTGAGGAGATTGTGTTGCAGTTCCCCAACCTTGATCAAGGTTTAATTCTTGTAGCTTGTTACATCCCGCCTCTATCTAACTCCATGGTCTACACATCTCATTTAGCCAAATGCTACGATTTTGTTGCAGATTTCCCTGACTCAAATGTATTGCTAATGGGGGATTACAACCTACCTAATCTTAAATGGAATTTCAATCATGCTGCAATAGTTGATACATCATCAGATATATCTGAAAACCTACACGATGTTATGTCCTTATTAAATCTAACGCAACGCAATAATGTCTTGAATGTCAACGATCGTATTCTTGACCTTGTCTTAGCTGATGTTAAGTGTTGTATTCGGCGCTGTGATGATCCACTCATAAGCAGTGACCCGTACCACCCAGCGTTAATATGTAACCTGCCGATAAATCCTAAACTCAATTACCTACCTAAACATAATGCTCCTAAACGCAATTTCTTCAAAACAAATTATGACGACATAAATATTCATATTAATAGCATAGATTGGGAACACAATTTAAAAGACCTTAACACAAATAATGCCGTTGATTACTTCTATAAAACTGTATATAATATAATTGAGGTTAGCGTGCCTCTTCAGAGAACACATGCTTCTAAACATCCAGTTTGGTTTTCCCCTGAACTCCGTCAAGAACTTAAGGTGAAAGTTAAACACTGGAAGAAATGGAAGATATACGGTAGTAGATATAACTACGAAAAATTCTCAAAATCTCGCGCTCGTGTAAAACAACTGTTGAAATCCTGTTATGAAACATATCTGCACAAGATTGAAGTATCCACAAAAAATATCATAAAATTCTTTTGGAAGCATGTTAATGATTTAAACAGTAGCAAAGCTGGATATCCATCGGTCATGAATTATAATGACCATTCCTCCGAAGATCCATCTGAAATTTGTGAAATGTTTGCAACTTTTTTCTCATCGGTGTTTGAACCTACATCTCTTAATGCTTATAATACATCTAGATTAGAACATTTACCCGACCTGAATCCATCAAATTCCCTGTCGACTATCACCTTAAGTGAGACTGATGTCAGATTAGCACTTAAAACTCTCGATGGTAGTAAAGGCTCGGGTCCTGATAAAATTAGTCCGGTTTTTCTGCGAAACACTGCTTCCTCAATTTACAAGCCGCTTAATATTATTTTCAACAAAAGCTTAGTTGAAGGTCATTTCCCTCTGGTATGGAAAACTGCGAATATATCACCAATTCACAAGTCAGGACCTAAAAGTGATATATTGAATTATAGACCTATCTCTTTACTCTCATCCGTAGCTAAAACCTTTGAGCGATTAATGCATGGCAGAGTCTATTACTTTTTTTAGCACATATTTAACCCCAATCAACATGGTTTTGTGAAGTCCAAATCAACTGAGACTAATCTCTTAATTTATTCGAATTTCTTATTCCAATTAATGGATGCTGGCATACCTGTTGATTCCATATACACAGATTTCAGAAAAGCCTTTGACAAAGTGGACCATATGTTAATGCTGGAAAAACTGTGTTTTAATGGAGTCAAAGGTAATCTGCTGCGATGGTTTTCATCTTATCTAGAACGTAGGCTTCAGTCTGTTGTTTTGAATGGTTTCTCGTCCTCGGTTACTCGGATCAGTTCAGGAATTCCTCAAGGATCTATCTTGGGCCCACTGCTCTTCATCATTTTTATAAATGACATCCAGCAGTGCTTTCACTACAGCCAAACATTGCTTTTTGCCGACGACTTAAAAATATATAAACAGATAAAAACTATGGAAGACTGTCAACTGCTGCAAGATGATATCATCCGATTTCAACACTATTGTCATGATAACAAACTCTTTCTTGCATTAGATAAATGTCAAGTCATTAGCTTTACAAGAAATACAAACCATGTCAGTTTTGACTACACATTAAATAATACTATTCTTATCCTAGTAAAACAAATACGTGATCTTGGTGTTATTTTTGATAGCAAGTTGATTTTCGACGTACATATTAACAATACTGTATCTAAATCATACAAGATGCTTGGCTTCGTACTTAGATCGACCAAGAATTTTAAACAGTTATCTACCTACCGTCTACTGTACCAATCGTTAGTAAGATCACACTTGGAGTATGCTTCATCCGTCTGGAGCCCATACTATAAAGTTTATAGTGATAAAATTGAAATGTTACCGAAAAAACTTACTAGAGCACTGAGTTTCCGGCTAAAATATGGTAAACTGGCCTACGACGCCAGATTAATAAAAACATCCCTCACAGGTCTGGAGGATCGACGATCTCTTCACGATGCAGTAATTCTCAGAAAACTTATAACATCTGAGATAGATTCCCCTGATCTTTTATCTCAAGTTTGTTTCCGGATTCCCTCCCGGGCCACTCGTTCGAAAGATCTGTTCTTTCTTAATAAAGCTAGAACCAACGCCGGTCAGAGAGCTCCTCTGTACAGAATGTGTGAGCAGTATAATATTAAATTTCTGGATATAGTGTACCGGCACAATGGAGCTCCTTGCTGGTGACAGCAAGGCTACTGCCATCATGCTTGGGTAGACATAAAAATTTTGAAAGACAACCATCCTCCCTAGATCCGAAATAGTTATAGGGGGTGATAAGCCGGCCACACGGTATACGCTAGCTCGCCGGAAGGGGTCGTGGGGTGTGTGACCGGAACGCTACATATATGATTCACCACTTACCTACTAGTCAAAAGGGAGATTTTTTCATATCGTTCTTGTCCTAGGTTAGCCAAAGGTATTCATCGCTGGAAGTTCCCAACGACCTGGTGGACCTGTAAATGTTCAACGCGACATCGAGAGAACCCTGGAGAGAAAACACAACCCAACCATCCTGGATAAATTACCCCCTTAGGCTGTCATGCCTAGTAATACTCGTGGAGTTAAAGAAATTGATAACAAATATATTATATATTAATTACAGCACAAGACAATAGAATTAATTAACAACAAAATGAAGGTAAGTTTGAATTAACTATTAGATAATTGTAAATCAAAAAAAAAGTACCCTTACAATATAGGTAATGTGGATGCAACCAACTATTACCAATAAACAACACGTGCCATACAATAACGGAAAGGAAAAAACCAAATCGTCGCTCTGGTACCAGGCGATGATTCTTGTTTTTCGTACAACACACAAAATCAACCGATAATATTTAAGTGATATAAAAGTAATTTAAGGCATTATTATTATTATTAACGGTGTGTAATATACGTAAAAAATGTAACGAGTACAATTATAAGTGGATAATACAATTTCCTTTTGTGTTAATTAATTAGTGTAGATGAGTAAATATTTGGGGGGAATATACATATATTTAAAAGTTTGAATATAAATTAATTAACTACCAAAACTAAGGTACAATACCCAAAACAAAACGAACTTACTTAACTGTTTCCCAACTGATAAAATATGTCAATCTTACAGAAAAAACTTCAGTGGTCCCTCAAGGAGGGAACGCCCATGGACCGTACTTCCGCGTCTTGTTAGGTGGTTGACCCTCGGATGCAAATGTGCTGGAATCTCAGCTACCTTCTGAATATGTGAGGTATCTTTCCTGGATAAACTAGTAAATTCAACAACAAAGGAATCGGAATTTACTTCCAATACCAGTGGCTGCAGTTGCACCAGTGTGCGAAGCACCAATGTTAATTATTCCTGAAATATTCGATACACCTCAATCACCAGATTTAGAAAAATCGCCTTATTTATGTCCGGCTCAAATTTTTTTTTCTTTAAAAAAAATCTCGACCACAGAACTAGTACAAGGGGTGACAGCAGTTTTTCAAGATGGTGGACGTCACAATAAAAAAATTTTTCTGGTCCCAAAATTTAAAAAGAATCCAGAATAATCTTAATTCAGCAACCAGGACTGCAGATTCCGTGACTCTCCTAATTTATTGACAAATAAAATTAAATTTAATTATAAGCCACTGATGACACGCAATTTAGGAGTTTGTCCTCTGATATGTTAAATTTTCCCATTCCTTAATGGATTCCAATCGCCATTTCGTCTGCCAATTTGATGGATTTCAAGTCCCGGATAAGAAAGTCGCTGGAGTTTTTCCGCTCTGCTTGTAGTTATATATATATATATTTCGTTAGCCCTTATAAATGAAACTTGGGGACAAACAGCAGGCCGCACCTCGTCCTTTGTTTTTTTTTATTGGATCTTTTCTCGACGTCCTCCAAAAAAAAAACGTCCTTTTTCGACCAGCAAAAAAATCCTCACTTTTCAAAATTTTCCATTTTTTTCTCAGCACCAAAACTATTTTTCTTCGACTACTTGAATTTAAAAAAGTTTTCCCCAAATTTTTTTTGTGAAGTAATTTTATTCATGAAGCCTGAAATTTCCGATAGATGGGGGACCATCAAAAGGGGGAAACTTTCGGTAAATAACCGACCGTTACAATAGATATATGTATTACTAAGGAGGCATAATTTAAGCGTAAGATCTTACACATTCTTAACAGACATTAGTTTTTATCACCTATAAATTTATTGCTGTAACTTAACATAATGTAAAATTATTGTAATTCTGAAAGTATTTTCATTCCCTCTGTCACATATCAGTTTTGTATCATTGTATCATATTTTTGTAAGCTATCTTATTACATTATCTCAGTAAGAAACGTTTAGGATATATGTATATTGTATTGTAATCTGTGGTTTCTAATCTCGAATCTATTTCTGTAATGTGTAGCTGTTGTTTCTTCAGTAAATAAATAAATAGAACAGTTTTTACGATAATGGATAAAAATCAATTACAAATTTGGAGGTAATTCCATACGTTTTTGTAATTTTTGTTAACTTGAATAGCTTGAATGAAATAGTAATATTTAGAGTTTCAGACATGTGAGTGAGACAGACAGCTGCTTACTTATAAAAGTTAGGAAATAATTATTTTGTAAATGTTGCATTACTAGAACAGAAATTAATAGAAAAAAGCTAGTTCGGATTGTTTAATCAATTCGACTAGTATTATTCATTCTTTAAAAATCTTACTATAAATTTTCTTTTGACTATTTCAGTTTTCAGTCAGACAATAATTGTCTGCATCTTTAAATTCCTAAGAGTCAAAATTATCTATGCTGAAAGTTTTCAGTCAGACAATTGTTTGCAACTTAAAATTCCAAAGAATCAAATTTAATGCTGTTAATATGAAGTAAGCATTTATGATGGTGAGAAAATTCTTGTCCGTTTAAAGTTCCCACCACGGAGAGAAATTTATGTCCCATTAGAACAATTAAATCAGCCTTGTTTAGGAAATGAAACCAGTAAGCCTTCTTTTATTCTAACGGGAGGCTGCGTTGCACCCTACAAAATAAAGTTCTAAGCGGGTAAGCAAAATAAGGTTAACCGCTATGAACACAGATTAAATAGTTTTTCCCTATACATATTACCAGGGATAAACTCCAAAATATCTTAAGATTGATTAATTTTTTCCAAGTAAAGCGGTCAGCGTCTATGGAGAATACTTCCAGTTATAAATTAGTTCATGGAAGAAATTTAGTAATATACTCATATCAACCACACAGAGAATTGTCAATAGACGAATCGCTTATGAATTGACAAATAATGTCTTTTAATATTACCACGTCTCTTTCCCGATAACATTTTTTCACAAGTCAAACACATTGACTTCGCCAACTCAGTATTATAAGACCAGTGGCGGTTCGTAAGGTTCAGGATAAGGGAAGCAATGCGTAGGGCGTCAAAGCTTATGTACCCCGCGAGCGATAAAAGCAAAGGTATCGGCGGCTTTAATTATAAAAACTGAAAAATAACAAATTTGAAAACGAATTAAGTAATTAACCTCATGCGAAAAGTAGAAACCCGTACTACCAATCTATATTCTTTTTATTTTAATATAATAAAAAATAATATAGTAAGATATACATACAGTGGCGAACAGAAGTCAACGTACACCATTCAAAATAGCGAAAATTCGTATTTTTATTTTATTTTTAAAAATTGAAAAAAATTGTGATATCACAATATACGTATCAAAACATTTTATTGAAATTCCATAATAAATTATTTCTACAAAAAAAATAACAAAAAAGTGAAATATACAGAATTCACAAATAACAAAAGTCTACGTACACTTAAAAATTTTTATTATTATTTTTTGTAGAAACAATTTCATTATGCAATTTCAATATAATGTTTTTGTACAGAGGATTGTACTTATTTATTTTGTAATATCACAATTTTTTTTTATGCTATAGTAAACGAATTTTCGCTATTTTATATGGTGTACGTTGACTTTTGTTCGCCACTGTATAACACAAATCAAAAAAATGATCTCTCTCTATCCCTTTAAATCATCATTAAAGAGAATCATAAAAAACAAATGGAAGCTACAAATTTTCAGCTTCTTCAATACACACCTCCTGCCACCCAGTAGAATAAAGAGAAAGTTCACCCATCATCGATCTCTTTTTTTATTGACTCAAACGAAAATTCATATTAAGAGTCAAAACAAATTTCGAAGCAAAATTTTCAAGAGCAACTCCACAGCAGCCGAAACCAGAGCAGAATACCAGAAAACGAAACCAAGAAAACAAGAGAATATGGTGGATAGAGAAAATTTGTCTATGTACGACTTCTCATATCCCGGTATTCGGCTCCGAAGAAGCTGCGTTTAGTTCAGCTTCTGAGGGCCCTGTATCAACCAAAGCCTTCTGAATGTGTTGGACTTTTCACGTTGATTTTCGGTGCCAAAGAAGCTGGAGATATTACAGCTTCCCTACGTTGTGTTAAGCCTCGGCCACGATAAGAGCGGCGAGTGGCACCAGGGTTGCCAGAAAGTTCGAGTGGAAGTAGCGCCACTTGAGGCTAAAAGTCGCAAAATTTTATGTGTAGTAGCCCAATCTCATTTGCCAATAAAATTTAAATTAATTTTAATTATTATAAAATAGTAGTATGTATAATAATAAATAATGAGACATCTCTACATATGTATATCGGAGAACAATTTATTTTAAAAAAAAACGAGCCACTTCGATTGAAAAGTTTTCCTGTATTTGGACCATTTACCCCTTTTTAAACCTTTATTCTTCTCTCTGATCCAGCCAAATAATATAAAAAAAAAGTATAAACAAAACAATTGAATTTACCTGGATTGGAAACAAATTGAAATGTTCTCGTTCAATTTCAAAAATGTAAAAATACCCAGTATCGGTTAATATCGATTCCACTATTTATCTGTCACTTTCTATTATATTGTTATGGGTTTCAATTAAACATCAGTAAAAAAATTATTTATAACAACTATTTATATCATTCATGTCGGGTTTTTCTTCTCTCCGTGACTATAAGAAATATACATACACATACAATTTAACGGAAAATAGGGCGCTCCGTGGTGAACATGAGCAACTAAACTAGTATGAATTATCACTTATTTCGTTTACATGATGGCTTGAATTCCTGACTGAAATTTACCCGAAATTTCAAGTTGAATTTTCGGTTCCCTTACTTGCCTTAAAAATGCCTTTAGCTTTACTTCTTCATCTTCTTTCAAGCCCTAAAGACGCATATAAAATTTCAACTAAAGTCAAATACAAAAATTTTGTGATTTAGTTGACTAAAGTATGTTTGAAGACAAGACGAGTTCCATTCATTTTTGGTTACACTGAAATAATGAAGTAGCCCAATTTGCGACTTGTAGCCCAACTAATAATTCAGTAGCGAAGAGGCATGGAAAATAGCCCAATTTGCGATAAGTAGCCCAATCTGGCAACGCTGAGTGGCACCAGAAAAATTTAATGTCTCGGATTAGAGGTGAGCGGCACTTTAGTATTGCCGCTCTACCGCTCTCCGCTCGTATCGTGGCCGAGGCTTTATTCTTTGTATACAGTAGTATGAATTGTACATTTTATATAAAAAAATCTGTACATTGCTTGCTTAGTGTTTCCAGATGAAGAAATATATTAAGATTTTGTTTTTGATTAATCTTAATATATTTAAATTAATTTTTTATGAAGTTGCCTATTTTTATGAAGTTGCCTATACTGTATAAGACACACATATTTGTTAATGTCAAAACTTGAAATTCCCACAATTTTAAAGTTTTAATTTTTATTTAATAATCCAAAATTAATTTTCATTTTCACCAGTTTTGCTTCACAAAAATTAAAGCTTTCAAAATGAAAAATCATCCTTTCCTTCTTTTCCCTTTTATACAGCTCACGAGTCATTTCTATTAACTCGCGTGCGCACACGTGCGATAAGCATGTACTCAACTCAAAGTCTCGCGAGCAGTGTGCGATACGACCGCACTCATGCAAACGCACGCGCACACGAGTTTTACCTAAGGACTCGTGAGCTGTGTGTCATTAGAATGTGCGTGAGTCGTATACGTGCGCACGCGAGCGTGCGTTTCCGATCCCTGCAAAAAACGAACGAAAATAAATAAAAACACTCGACACCGCGGTCGAAGACCAAAACATAATTACGTCAGGGAATTCCTACCCGAAATTATCACTTGCACATGTGACTCAAGTGCAAGACGCCAGTTATGCTTATGTGCACATGTAAGTGACCCCTCCCTTTTCTGTGTCAACTGTGACTTGACAATTTTTATGAGTGTAACAAATATTCTCGGGATTGAGAAATAAATTATTGAACCCGGAAAATATGGATTTTTCTATGAATGAAAATTGGTGCGTATAAGTGATGAATATTGAAAAGAACAATGTCCATCCCTTATGCACTGAAAGATCCCCACAACCTGTCGACGTCAGCCTCCAAGAAGAAAGAATTGAAGCAGAAAATCAATTAAATCCGCTCAAATAGGATTTGCGGACACAAAGATTGAAGAAAAAAATAAATATAGTCTAAAATAATAAATAACATAAATATAAAACCAATTAAATATAATACCATGATATAAATATGTCATTAATAGTAATAAGAAAAAAGGAAATATTTTTTGGAAAAAAATAAATAAAAGGTACAATGAAGTCTTTACAAATGAAAAACCTAGAAGAGTTAACCAAAGTCTGGAAAAATTTAAAAAAGGCACCGAATAGAATCTATACAAAGAAATACTCGACAAATACATTACTAAAAATAAATGAATTAAGAGAAGAATTCACAAAAGAATTAAGAGAAGCTAAATTAACTGACCAAGCCGAGATAGCGTTGATAAACACATTTAAGGAAACAGTAAAGGAAATGGAAAACCTAATTAAAATAAACATAGAACACGAAGAAAAACAAACAATGGCGTCTGCACACTTATTTTCAGCCCTAAGAATAATTCCAGAACTCACAGGGAATTCTACGGATTCACATAACTCTACAAGCATTCTCAAAGTGATAGAAAAAACAATAGCCACCCATCCACAATCGGACTTTTTAACTCTGGTGATATGCACCAAGCTGAATACAGCTTCAAGACGAAAATTGAGCTTGTTACCAAAGCCAGAAAACATTACGGCATTTATAAAAAACTTAGAAGCAACGTACAAACCAGTACAATCAATAAACACAGTATTAACAAAACTCGGTTACAGAATATGCGGAAAGAATAGACACAATCATTGCAGAGTTAACAGAACTCCAATTGACAGAGATAGGAGAAAGCGGACGAGAAACTATCACAAAAGTAAATGAGTCACTTGCAGTAAATACTTTCAAGAAAGGCTTGAAAGATAAAAATATTATACAAACCATAGAGGCAAGTAGAGTGAAATCTTACCGAGAAGCAATTACTTTGGCTGAAGAGGCCGAAACAACTATACAGGAAAATAAAATCTTCCACTTGAGCAACAGATATCAAAATCGGAACCAATGGCAACATAACAAACGCTTTCACCCAAACCAGTACCAAAACAAAAACTACAGATATCAGAAACCTCAACGTCACGAACATCCAGGATATAGATACCAACAAGGTAACACTCAACGCTATGAACATTCTAGAAGTAGACAAAATTACCAAGGAAACAACAGAAACGACAGCCATAATCGCCAAAACATGCAATACAGAAACAAAAGAATATACATGGAAAATGTACAGGGAAACGAGGAGATCCCCGAAACCAACGAGGAAATGTAATAAACGGTCACTCGGAGCAAACAATACAGAACCCAAAGAATACACAACATAAACATAGCAGAAAATGTGGGAATAACCAACTATGTACGGATATGCGGAATAACCAACTATGTACGGATATGAACAAATAAGAATAAAGTATTGAACCTATTAGTTGACACGGGAGCAGACCTATCAATATGCAACAGCAACACGCCCCGTTTTAAACCAATTATTATGTTGATGTCTCGCACTTCCAATTTTTTGACGAAAAGTTGATATTTGACTCATAAGAAATGTGCCCTTATTTTTTTTCAAATCGTTTCACGAGCTTCTTCCGAGATTTTGAAATATAAAAAAAAGCGTGATTTTTAGAAAAAAAAATTCCATTTTTGACTAATACCTCTTAAACGGTAAGTGTTATCATAAAATAGTATTTGCAGAGTTTGTAGATTATGCGAAAATTATGAAAATATGGATTTTGCGATGCATGAAAATTGGTGTGTATAAGTGATGAATATTGAAAAGATCAATGTCCGTCCCTTATGCTGGGTTTTCATTAGTAGAATTAGCGGTAGAGTAACTGGCGTACTTTTAAGTGGTAGAGTAACTTTACAACGGTGCTATCCCACTCTACTCTACTATAACCAAGTTTGCATTAGGCGAGTTCACATGATAGTTAGTACTCGCCCAGTATACTCTACCACAAATTCTACTAATGAAAACCCGGCATTATGCACTGAAAGATCCCCACTTTTAATTTTAAGAACTAGTATAAATACCGTAGGTAAAAATTGTAGAATTAAGGCCTTACATACCTCTAGCAGCGCCAAAAATGCGCTAAAAGAAACATTTTCTTTAGTAGCGATAACAATAGAAATTAATAAAAATAAATAATACACATTGTTTATTGGTATTTAACTTTATTTTTAAAAAAATAACTAGGGTAAAAAATTACGTGATCCACAACACTAAGAAAAAAAAGTTTCTCCACGGTCGGCATCATATCTCCAGTAAATGTTGATCGATCTGCAAATTTTAAAAAAAATCCTGTAAAATAAAGTTGTAGTTATTGTATGCCGGCCGGAATTTTGATTTAAAAATTTTATAAAAATAATTAAAGTGTAAAATTTATGACGTAAAACGCATATTTTACGAAATTCAAAATTCCAATAAACAATGTGCACTATTTACTTTTATTAATTTCTATTGTTATGTTTCTTTTACACCATTTTTGGCCCTGCTAGACGTAAGGCCTTAAGAATTGACTGTTAAATAAACAAGTTCGGCTTCTTAGCCTACGTTTAGTAAACAAGTTTAGTCTTTTCTTCTAATTCGCGCTCGTGCCTTATAATCTGCAGAACCTAACTGCTTAGCGAATAAAATATTTTTATTTTGGCAATCAGTGCCTATTAATTTGCCGCCAGACGCTAAGCAATTTCTCTGGTAAGTCTACGACACAACACACACACACACCAGTAACTAATTTATCATGTTTTCCTTTTAGCTATATTTGAAGTCTCTTCCGGTGTTGAACATTATCCAATTGTCATCAGATAAGTACATCTTTATTTGATATTTGGTTTCTTTGTGGTTTGTTTTGGTTTCTTTTTAGGTGATGTAGCCAAGTATCCAACAGTATAGACTTGTAGTTTTGAGTTCAATGTCTAAATCTTTACAAAAACTTCTAATTTGAGGGATTGTTATCAGCAATAATTATCCTAGGGATGCCGTATCGGGCCATTACTATCTTTAAATTTGCTATTATTTCATTCGTTGTTTTATTTCTTAGTATTATAACTTCAAAAAATTTCACAATATTATCAACAATTACTACGTCTGTATCTGTATCATTTGTTTTGTATGTCATAATGTCCATACCAATCTTATAGAATAGTATCTCAGGTATTTCGTGATTCTTTGGGTTTGCCGAACGATATCGTTACATGATATAATCATATTTTCTATATCTACGTTTATTCCGCGTTAATGTATTAGTTGCTTCGCTCGTACTTTTGTTCGCTCAATTCCCATGTGGCCCTGATTTAGAGCCCCTAACATCGAATCCATTAATTTCACAGGTATAATGATCAGGCGCGGATCTAGAATTTTATTTTGGGCGGCGGTAACGGAATTAAAAGTGGCGAAAAAAATGTCTACTCCTAAGGGCCTATTTAGACGGTTCGCTCCCAGGAGCATTCCTCACGAACTTTGTGGATGATGGAGGTAGTGGGGCAGTGCCGCGGCTGGCATGTGTGCAGGACGTGCAACTGCACAGGGCCCCGTGATTTTGGAAATTAAAAAAGAAGAAAAATTATTTTGGAATAAAAATCATTTGAATTCATTATTTGCGTTTTTACTTCATTGAGAATGGGCCATACAAATGAGGATGGGCCACAGAAATCAGCATATGGGCGATTATTCTGTCGCGGGGACGGGTTTGTATGAAAATAAATGCGCGAGCGAAGCCAGCGAAATTTTTGAAGTGAAACTTCCTTGCTCTCGTTCCGGGAATTTTGAAGTGATTCGAGCTAGTACGAGTGAATTCAGAAAACAGAAACGAAAACAAGGATAGTTGTACGAAACGGAAGTTGCCTTCTCACTCATTTACAACTGTCACAATTCAGAATCGGCTACAAAAACAAGGACTGCCGTATGAAACGGAAGTTGCCTTCTCACTCGTTTACAAAATAACGAGAAAAAACCAAAAATCTTGAAAGAAATTAAATATGCACAACAAAACACAAACACAATGAATGCACAAGTATACATACTAAATATTTAGTTTCCACTGTATTTCGTTAAACATTTTGGATTTAAACAACCAAGCTGATGAATATCACCGCCAAAAGGGCAGCAAACAACAAAACACAAACAAATTTCAAAATTCAATGAATGCACAACTAAACTAACAATTTAGTTTTCACTCTATCTCGTTTAACATTTTGGTTTTTAATAACTTAAACTGATGAATTTCGCGAAGATCACCAAGTAAGTGACAGCGACAGCCATGATAGCAGTTAAGTGATGCCCTATAAACAAATTCTTAAATATTTACAATTTATTTAAATTCGTACATAGATGGCGCAGGCATCGGAAAAGTAAAAATGAGGAGTCGATTATTTAAAAAATTAAGATTGTTTATTAAAGATAAAGTTTTTGTAAAAGCAGCGAAATGTTTTTGATTTTATACACTGTACTGCATTACTTTCAAAATATTCATTATACTATGATTTATCAATTGAGTTAAAATATTATGGTTCTTACTTCCTATTCCCTGCTTCATTCATATTTTAGATTATAACACAAGACATGACCAAATGAAGAAAAAAATTCAATAATAAAGATCATATAGACATAAATATGTACGCGAAGTTTCACTTCTGCTTTGTGTTCTTTAATACACAATTATTTTTTTTTTTTTTTTGGACTCTCCCCAAATCCCCCAAATTGTCTGGCCGCGGCACTGTGGTGGGGTTGATGAGAGGTACCATCCCACCTCTCCCTTCATCCATAAAGTTCGTGAGGAACGTTCCTGGGAGCGAAGCGCCTAAACAGGCTTTTTTAGGGACAAACACAAAATTAACAAAACGAACAAAATTAACAGAATTTTCTCGTGGATTAAAAACAAACGTAGTCCGCTCAAATTAGTCAAACAATCGCCGTTTTTAGGAAATTTTCCCCAAAACTATGAGACCGGTGCCAAGTGAAGTCTCTATTTTGTGGAGAACCTATGCATTTGGTGAAAATATTGAAGTTGGAGAGCATAAAATTACCTACAAATTTTACTTTTACAATTTTTCCCAACTCCGCATATTTTTGCCGATAGAGGCCGTATTACGCCATTTTTAGATTTTGAGCCAAAATTATGCATTTGTATGAAAAATTAAATGAGATCAAAGTAGTAATTGTAGTTTTTCAACGGCCTGTCTTTGGACGCTTTGATTATCAACAGAGTCTGAAAAAAGGGGCAAAACGAGCTCTACCGGCGAAACAATGCCGAATTCGAAAAACAGTGAATTTGCAGGAAATTTTATGCCTTATAACTTTGCTCTTTTGATATTTTGACCAAAATGCATAATTTCTCTTAAAAATAGAGAAAAGGCGAAAAAACTATAAAATTCACATATGTATTTCTCAAAAACAACCCTTTTTTCGAACTGCGGGTTGTGAAAATCATGCTTAGACAACCCATATCCTTCCCTTGGCACCGGTCTCATAGCTGTGGGAAAAATTTCTTTAATTTCCCTAATTTGAGCGGAGTATGGCAGAAAACGTGCCCTAATGTGTTTTTGATGAAGACGCGCCCTTTCTTGTGAGTGCAGCTAACTCCAGAGTTTACGAATCAAAATATATAGAAAGAGTATAGATCAATCTGTAGTTGACCTTGAAGGTCATTTTTTAAGGTCGTTGCTTTAATTTGCGAAAAAGTTGGGTCGGTTTTGGACGTTTGGTTATTTTTTGTTTTTGTTTTTTTAGTTGGATCAATTTTGTTTTTTAAACAGCGTGCGCTTTTGGGGGGGAGTCATGACCCCTTAAATCCGCGCCTGATAATGATTTTGTTCTTATATAAAACTAAATCGTCTTCTAGACTGAGAAAAAAATGGTCTTGTAAAATTGAATAGATTTCATATAAATGTAAGGTAAATGATTTTGGCTGTGTTCCGAAATATAACCCAGTATACAGGCCAGTGGTAATGACGTCATTAATTGATGCCATATTTTACTTGTGTGAATCGGTGTGACGTAATGGTAATCAAAAAAATATTAAATATTGGAGGCTGAAACAGTTTCAAGTTGTAACACTTTCATGTATGCTGCCGTTAACCACAGCGTAAACGCTTGAATTTACCATTTCTCACTGGACAGTATGCTGGGTGATATTACGGAACACGGCCTTTATGTATAGCACGCATGCTTTTTTAGGGATTTCTTTTAATATTAAAAGACATTCCGTACCCCGGAACGGAATCTTTACAGGATCATTCTCATGTCATAAAAATTCTTGCGCAGTTTTTTTTAACATAGCTGGGTTTACCAGTTATTCTTAAAATTGTGCCAACATTTAATTATACATTGCTATTGCATATTTTAGATTGGGATCGATAAGTTAGATCCTTAAAATATTTGTGAAAAGAAGATATCAAGGAAGCAATAAGCAATATAGGATTGAGAGCCGAATTTCGACAGGAATTGTTTTTTTTTTGGAGGAAAAAGGAAGTAAGTGATGCGTTCGTATAGCATAACATTGATGATTTGTTTTGACCTTTTGTTGTTGTGCGAGATATCGACCAAATACAATGCCCTTCCGTCGAAACCCTGGAGTCACGTGCAGCCAGCGTCTGAGTGGACTATTTTCTTAGATATAAGTATTTTCTTCATTTTAAATAATTTTTCTTTTTTTCCTGTTTTCTATTTGTTATATTTGTTATATTTTCAGGCTTTTTCTTACGTTTCTTTGATGCCTTCTTTTATCTTTTATCTTTTAAGTTCGCCTTTTATCTTTATTTTTCTAAGTATGTATTCTTGCTCTAACCCAGCTCAATTTCCCTCCTACAGTTTCAGTTACCTAATTCTGCTTTCTGACGGTGTTCGCTGTTTCGTATTTTTGTACCTTACCAATGTCTAGCTTCAGTTGCGGCGATCGGGTGAGAACGATGGTCAAAATTTTAAGTGCGAAACATCGAGGATTCAACGCTTGCTTACTAAACGCGCGAAGCATCCGGCCGAAAATTGATGAATTAAGTGAAATATTTATTAACTCAGGTGTGCACGCCGTACTTTTTAGTGAAAGCTGGCTTAATCAATCCATTCCTTCCTCCTTGGTATCCATTGCAGGATATAAAGTATTCCGCAGCGATCGCCAAGGGCGCATTGGTGGCGGAGTTGCTATTTATGTGCGTGATCACTTAAACTCCAAACCAGTTGCGTTCTCTAACCACTCGGGTATCGAATTCATATGCATCGAAATCTCTACTGCTTCTGATAAACTCCTTCTTGTTTGTGTTTATTCTCCTCCTGGCCTTTTTAACCCTGTTAACGTTCAAGAATTCAGCGACACGCTTGAGCTCCTCTCTCGTACGTACAAAAACATCTTGGTTGGCGGTGATTTCAACGTCAACTTAATAAAGAAATCTACACTACAAAATTATTTTGTGTATACTATGCACACTCTTAGTTTGAATCCTATCAATGTTCTCCCCACATATTTTAACTGTAGGACACCCTCCTTGCTCGACGTGTTCCTTACCAATGATCTTAGCTCCATCATCTTTCTAAATCAAATTTCTCCCCCTAGTTACCTGGATCACGATATTTTATTCGTTTGTCATAGCTTCTTCGTTGACCCGCCTCCTGTGACCACTCTCACTTATCGTGACTTCTCCAATATTGACCAAGAACGCCTCGTTCAGAGGTGTCTTTGTCTACCCTGGTCTAACGTATTTGCTATGACTGATGTTGATGCTAAAGTTATTGAATTCAATCGGATATTGCTTGATCTATTTGATGAGTTCGTCCCTTTGCGTAGCAAAATGTGTTTAGCTAAATCTAAGCCTTGGTTCACCGCGGAAATAAAATCGCTTATTGCTGAAAGAGAGTTTCTTTATCGCAGGTCCAGAAAAGTCAGAAGTGCTCTAGCTATTAGATCTTTTAAACGTATAAGGAACTTAGTCGTCGCCAAAATTAAGGAAGCTAAGAGAAACTTTTATGCTCGCAAACTTGATCCCGCCCTTCCTGCAAAAACTATCTGGAATAATTTGCGTCACTTAGGCGTTCACTCTAAAAATGCAACCGCTGCCCACACTCTCTGCCCTGAAACTTTTAACCAATATTTTGTCGCCAGCCATATGGTAAGTGAGATTATTACCCCTCCTGTGGCTTCTCTGGGTGGCTTCTACTTTCGCTGTGTCGACTCCCTCGAGGTAATGTCTGCTCTAAAATCAATCAAATCTAATGCGACTGGTAGTGATAACATCCCTCCCAGGTTCTTAAATATGATCACACCTTGCCTCTTACCTGTTATTACTCACTTATTTAACGCTTGCCTCACTGTATCTAAATTTCCCTCGGCGTGGAAGCTTGCCTTGATAATGCCAATCCCCAAGTGCCCGTCCCCTACTTGCCCCTCGGATTTCCGGCCTATCAGTATCCTCCCTTTTTTGGCAAAGGCTCTCGAAAAGCTGATAGCGTCTCAAATACTTGAGCATTGTGAACTTCACCAAATAATAAATGTATGGCAATCTGGCTTCCGCAAGCATCATAGCTGTGAGTCTGCCCTCCTTAAAGTTACTTCCGATATCCGTCAGTCCCTTGATGAGCATCATGTTTGCTGCCTGGTGCTACTTGATTTCTCTAAAGCGTTCGATAGTGTTAACCACGCCTTGCTTCTGCAAAAACTTTCCCAGCAAGTAAATTTTTCCCCTTCTGCTCTCAACCTGATGCAAAGCTTTCTAACCAACCGTTCTCAGAAAGTCGTGCTCGGCACCAATTGTTCTTCGATTGCCTCACTTCATGCTGGCGTCCCCCAAGGCTCCATCCTCGGGCCTCTCCTATTCAGTATTTTCATTAATGATCTTTCTTTAGTAATTAATGACTCCAAGATTCACATGTACGCAGATGATGTGCAACTCTATATTTCGGCACCAAAAGATCAATTTGAAAGATGTATTGAGAAGCTAGCCGCCGACCTCCAGCATATTTGCAACTGGTCTTCTTTGAACCTTCTACAACTCAATCCTCTGAAATCCCATTATATCCTCTTCTCCCATTCTCCCACTGTTCGTCGTGACTTCCCTGATATTGCTATTGCTTTAAATGGAGTCCCTCTCGACTGCGTTGGTAGTGTGAGAAATCTTGGAATCGTCCTGAATAGTGGTATGACCTGTTGCGATCACGTCAGTTATACTCTTCGTAAAACTTACGGGCAACTATCTAAACTTAGGCTCCACTGTGGTCTGCTCAGTAGGGCTCTCCGTATGAACTTAGTGAAAACTCTACTCCTCCCTCATTTAATGCATGGCCTTTCCATTTTCCCTTCTCTTGATTCCTCCTGCGCCCGTAAGCTCAATATTGCCTTCAATGATTGCGTACGTTTCATCCACAAATTACGCCGTTTTGATCATATCACACCCTATTCTAATTCGGTTTTAGGCTGCTCGTTTAGTGATTACCGCGAGTTTCGGCTTCTTCGTCTACTTCATGATATCCTTCATCATCACAAACCTGGCTACCTTCAACAGTTTGTGCAGCCTTCGCAATCTCTAAGAAACAATAACTTAATTATTCCACGTTTCCGCACGCTAATTGGTCAACGTTCTTCCTTTGTCGTCGCAGCTCTGCTTTGGAATTCTCTCCCAATTGATTTGCAACGCGTGGATTCAGCGCCCATCTTCAGGAAGCGTCTTTTCAATCTCCTAACTAATAGGACAGTTTAGAGCACGAACGCATACTTTTGCACTTTTCTCTTATCATTTAACTTCTTCTTTTCTGCTTTCCTTTTCTCTTTTTTTTCTCCTTTTTATATTTCTTCATCTATCCTAGTATTTTGATTTCATATTTTTTTTTTATATTTTTTTTATATTTTGTTACTTTTTTTTTGTTTTTTATTATATTATTTTTGTATTGCTTTTTTTTATTTTTTGCTATGTATTACTCTTGTTAGTTCCTCAGTTTTATCAATGTACTAGTTATAAGATTTCTATCTTTTGTACATGTTTTGCCTAATAAAAATGAAAAATGAAATGAAAATGAAAAAAATGATGATGATACGGTGTCAATTCCTTCCACGCAATCAAAAGTTGTCCAGTGGTTGCAAACAACTGACTGCAGGAACAGAATGTGTCGCTTGTCGCTGCCCTGCGGCTGTCGCTGTCGCCGTTGCTGTCGATATGCTTGTCGCGTTGATGAACAGAATGATATAACAGAGTGCAGCATTCTAGTCGTAATTTTTGTTCGGAGTGCTTGTTTTGGTATTTCACTACTTTCCTTCAACGCAATCCAAGAACACGACTGCACACGTTCTCGAATTTATAATTTGTATTCTAGAATTTCAGCTGTATATGTACTTGAATCGTAGCAATCCACACGAGCTTGTCGCCCGTAAAATTTCAAATTTTCCAAAACCTGGCGACCGCGACTGCGGCAGGGTTAGCGACAGCGACTAATTCTGTTCGCGTAATAGGGGTGGAAAAGTTTTAATATTTCACGGCGACAGCGACCGCGGCAGCGACAAGCGACACATTCTGTTCCTGCAGTGAGACGTCTGCTTCAATCAGTTCTTCGCCTACTCGCCCTTTCAAATCTAAGGTAAAATTTCATTTGTCTGCGGGAAATATTAAAATTAAAATGTGTTGTTTTTGTGTTTTATGATAATCGTTTAATTACAGAACCTTTGTGAATTACTTGCGGAGACGCAAAAGGGGAGAAGTATTACACAGTATTATATATAATACTTACAACAAACTTCCCGATAACGATGGAAATGGCATTATATCAAATTTTAGAAGACACTCAACTTAATGAATTATATTTGTCACCCAGAGATTTCCCGCAAATTGTAAATGTAGTTGTCAAATATGCAAAATTTTTGAGAGATTTTAAAAATAATATTGAAGAGACCGAGTGTCTAACGGAAGTACGCAATTTTTCCAATACAAATTTATCTCAATCTAATTTAAATTCTTTTCAAACTCAAATAGATATGAGTTAGATAGCTGTATCAAAATATGTTATATACAAAGGTAAGATGTATAAAAAAGGATATTATTTAGTAGTAGCAAAAAATATTGAAGTAAAACTGTATAAATTTTGTAAACATAAACTATACTATATATCAGCGTTTCCCAAACTTTTTTTTTACCTCGGCCCGGTAGGTGGTTTTAAAATTTTTCGCGACCCACCTTATGAAAAAAAACCATTAAAAAAACAAATTTAATTTTTTAATAAAAATCAAGTTATTTGCTTTTTTATTTCATACACAAAAATTGCAAAATAATTATATGTATAAGAAAAATATAAGTAATTAAAAAATTAACAATTATATTCTTTTAAAACTTTAGTAAATGAAGCACACTTTGTTTCCACATATTTTGTCCTTAGTGCGAGGGATGATGCTGATTGTCATCACATAGCAGTTTCAAATTAGGAGGTAGCGATGTTAATTTTAGGGAGTGGCTATTCGCACTACTCTTATCTACTCTTATCTACTCTGCAGTGCGAATAGCCTCGGCCTTAATTTTATTCTCAAATTAGGTTCGACATCCAATCTGTTTCGATCAAAGCCTTCTTAGACAGCTGAAGGCTTTGGTTTCGATACTTATTTTTAACTTACACATATACATTATTTTTAACTTACACAATACTTCCCTGCAAACATTTCGATCCGGAAACGATTCGAAAACGATTTGCCAAAAGCGAAAGCTTGCTTCGATCTCGGACTCGTTAACGACTCGTAAACGAATTCGAAGGCAATCAAAGCGGAGCAAGAGATCGAATCGCTTTCTCGTGCTGATAACGAATCGCATGCTCGTATCGATAGCAAATCGTTTCTGCGCCGAAAATCACTCCGCCGAGCAAAAGAGTCAAAAGCTCAAACTTTCCAAACAAATCGTTGAAGAGAAACCAAAGGCTCTCAAAATTTCCTCTCAATAGGACTTCAAATCGGTTAAATTCAGGGGAATTCGGCTCTCAATATTTTTCTACAGCATGAAGGCTTTGGGAGAAACAAACCAACCAGGAAAGCTTTCATTTTGCGTTTTGAATCTTTTTGTCGTACCCTTCGCAAGCATTTTTCGAATCGAGAATGGTCCGAGAAAGCGAGCCTCCGAGAAATTGTTTGCAGGGTTATTTTTAACTTATTTTTTAAGTACACCAAGGCGAACGCAGCTTCATACATATAAGTGGTGACAAAACACATTAAAAATTGTATCGCTTTTTCGCTTACGCTTGGATACTCCTTTTGACAACGCAACCAAAAATTGATTATTCGTTTGAAACAATTTTTTCAGATCGGTGTCGCATGAAATTTCAATTAAATTATCAACTTCTTGTTCACTAAGATTAAACATTACTTCCTTTTCAATTTCGACAGAAACAGGGTCTTTAATCCACATATAAGGGGATAAATCGAGAAAAAGTTTAACAAATCGAGAAATTTTCCTTAGTAAATGACATTTGTTTCGATTTTAACAAATAACATCTGAAAAGGCGTGTTAATTCAACAACTCGAGATCAAAAATAGCACGTATTTTTTTCTTTTACTGTTAACAGTTGCTTAGAATTTATTTTGATTGATAACTGTATATGAAAGGTGCAAATTAATATAAAAAAGAACACTTTAACATGGAAATTTAAAGAGGTCGCTCATGATCTTATCTATTTCAAAGATAACATTTTACGATTTCTCGACGTTTAACAAAGATCATGAATACCCTATTATTTGAAGGAATATCCGGAAAGTACTACATATTTAAAACTAAGCTTCGAAAGATGTTCTTGAATTGAAACTGATAGTGTTTCTGGATGTAAATCTCCTTGGGAAACGTTGCTATATATGATTTTTGTGAAGAAATTATTTTAAAATATTTTGACAAATATTTTCAAGCATATGAAGTAGGTAGGGAGTGCAACTGGTAATATATAATTGAAAGAGATTAAAGTTTTTACAAGTGCTCCATTATATATATATACTTTAAATAATGGAAAAGTTTATGTTCGGATTAAAGTTATATAGACAAGTGAAATAAATGTCTAATTTTCTAAAAATGTTTTTTATTAACTATATTTATTTAGTATCCCTTTCTTCCCTTTCTTTTATCTTGCAGGATTTGATCCAAAGTAAGCTTCAAATAGGTCAGACTCATGGTTAATTTTGAAAATAGTCCAAGTTTGCTGTTAAAAAACCGAATTTACATTGAATTAATTTTGCCTGTTAGAATGGCATAATGTCTTTCTGATTTATAAATCTGAGGGAGAAGAGGGGACGTTTTGGTTCGTCGAGTAATCATTTAAAAAAACTATATTCCTTCTCAAAACTATACGACAATATTTTATTTTTATGTGACGATGCTACTTTTGTTTAGTACGACATCTCATAAAAATACAGGATGAGTATTATTTTAATATGGGATATCATTGTAAGTTTAAAGGGATATCGCTTAAAAGATCTTTTGACAAAATTTAAAAGACTGTCGCTTTAATTTTAACAGAAACAGTAACGAAGAAAAATCATGTTTGAATCACTTTAATTTATATTTCTTTCTTATAGATTTACAATAAGCGTATTCACGATTTGGTGGAAACAGGTCTAGCTTTGGGTTTGGGTGCAACGGAGGAAAACTTTCCAACGATACAACAACAATTGTACAGAAAGAAACTTTCCAACACTGGAAAAATTTTCTAGACCCCCGAGCCAGTGTAAAGTTTTCCTATGGCAACGAGAAATCAATTGGCATGTGGCGATTTTGTTTCAAGTACTGGCGATTTTGTTTAAAGTGTTTAATTGTTTTAGAAAAATCGCTAGCGAAAATGTAAAAAAAGAAAAAACGAAAAATAGATCGAAACCAAATAAAAAGTAGACTAGCTTGACAGTTCTTGACAATCAGCTGATGAGAAGAACTCTAATTTGTCAAGGGGCGTTCACGATATGAAGAAAACAGCTCTTGGAAAAATAATCCTGGGAAACATTTCCTACGAATCGTGAATACCCTTAATGATATTTTTCTCAGTGTATGTATGTATCGTATGTATCGTTTCTAATTTCCCAATATGGCTTTATATCACTATCTACAGATTTTCTGTCTTTTGGCCATCCATTTATGATCATTTGCTTTAGTTTTACTAATATTGCATCTCCGTTTGTAGCTTTTACGATTTCATTTTTCTTATTATCACTCTATCACGTATTTTGTATTATTTCAGAAAATTCTTTTGTTTCTTCTTCAACATCCGTTTGATTTATAAAATACCGCGTTAGTACATCCGCAATTAACATGTCTTTTCCAGGTAGGTATTCTACCAGAGGTCGATATTTTAGTAGGCGTAATTTCATTCTTTGAAGCCTTGGAGAATCGACTTCAATTTTTGCAAATTTACCAAACAGAGGCTGGTCTGTTATTATTTTAACCTGCCTGCCATAAATATAATAATGAAACTTCTTACAGGCAAATACAATTGCAAGCATTTCCTTCTCTATTTGTGCGTACCTTGTTTCTACTTCCGATAAGCTTCTAGACGCAAAACAAATTGATTTGCCTTCTTGCAGTAATACACTACCTAGACCTGATTTCGATGCATCGGTTTGTATAGCAATTTTCTTCCTTTCATTGAATATGGTTAGGATTGGGAGGTTTCTTATTACATCTTTTATCTGTTTTAAGTATTTCTCATGTTCATTTTCCCAAGTAAAAACTATATTTTTTTAACAATTCTCGCAATGGTGCTGTTAAATGTGCCCAGTTTGGAATAAAATCTCGCAAATAATTTATCATCCCTAATATTTGTGTAGTTTACTCCTTGAGAAACGTTTCATATATAGAGCGCGGTATGAAAAATAGATGGGTAGTAAAATCAAGCGTTGACAAAAAAAGTTAACAAAAAAAACCCTTCTACTTGATTTTGACCCACTTCCACACAACCGATCAACTTCGAATTTTGCACCATTTTTACATTTGTTTTCCCCGATCTCCGACATGGGTATCATATAAAAAGGCATGACAGGTAGAATATAATTAGTGGTGTAGCGTCATTCCAATTTCAAAATGGCGCCATCACAAAATAGCGGAAGACATACATATAATAGACTAAAAATTAGAAAATATAACCGATCAAGTTCAAATAGATAGGTAGAAAACAATTAGCGGTTTGTCGGCTATCCAAATTCTTTATGGCGGCCAAGACAAAATGGCGAAGAATATCCCTCTCTATATATAAAACAGTAACGTTATTGACAAACTTGACTGAAATTTTGAGAGTGCATCCCTATAATAACGTGGACATTCACTATGAAGCAATTTTTCAAAATTCATCCCCTAAAGTGGTGAAATGGGGTTGAATAGGTTGCATGGGGAATTTTTTTTCTTTAGTCAGATTTTCTTCAAACTTAGCGAAAATACTCCACACCATAACACTAGTCAACACTAGTTTTGGTGCCGAGAATCGGTGTGTTTTTTCTAACTTAGGACCTTATACTGATTACATTAATAGCAAAATTTTTGATATCCTACATGTAGTTTTCTAGATTTTATCTTGTACATAAATAAAGGCAAATTTACATCGAAAACATCATTTATTACTTATTATTTAAATAAAAACTTTCTTTTTCGCGACTTTCGTGAATGAGGTGCAGTGGGACTATCAAGTTGCATCCCCCAGCAATAGTCAGCCATCATATGCCGATCCCGTCAGCCTTGGTACATTTCTTCCATTATTTTTAGGTCGTGGTGAAACCGCTCTCCTTATTCTTCGCTATAGGATCCAAGATTGTCTGGGAATTGGTCAAGATGATTGTGAAGGTAGATTTGGATCATTAATACAACTACTTCGGGATGAAGACATGATATAAAAATCAATTTATTTAAAGAAATGAATCCATATGATAGCATATCATGCACACGAAATACTTATTACAGCTAAAATTCAAAACTAAGAATTACAACGTAGGAAAAAAAGATGAAAAATATTTTTAGTGCTGCCAATGTACACCTAATACAAAACCATTAACGATATCTCGGCACCAAAATGTTTTTTTATTTGTTGACCTGTGTAATGAAACACATGTTTCAGCATTTCTCGAAATTCAACCCCTACGGGGGTGGAATGGGCGTTCAAAATTTGAGAAACTCGAAATGGTAGCACCGCGTCAAAACGGTGCACATTAATAACTACCGTGCAGGAACTGATATATCACATTTATCCAGGCATTGCTCAAATAAAGAATAAACCTATAGAATGGTTTTGTGAACGGGCCATTCTGACTCCAAGAAACGATCAAGCTGCTTTCATTAATGGCATGTTGCTAAAGTCCTTTGATGGGGTAGAAATGATCTATAAGTCGATAGACACTGTCTGCAACTCAGATGAAGCCGTTAACTATCCGGTAGCATTTTTAAATTCACTTAAACCACCGGGTCTTCCATATCATAAGCTTACTCTGCGCAAGGGCACACCGGTAATGCTCCTTCTGTGTAATGTTGCTAGACTACAAGACAAAGCCCTGCATAAAAATTTAATCGAACCCATTATTTTAAGCGGGTGTGGTCAGGGAGAAAAAGTGACCTCGCCGTTGACTTGAAGACACTGCAATTTTCTCTTAAAGTATGCTTCGCCATGACGATAAATAAGTCTCAAGGCCAAACCTTAAAATACGCTGGCTTAGTTTTCCCACGGTCAATTTTACAAGGAAATCCTTTAAAAAACAAGTATGGAGTTTCACATTTTGTTATTTGGAATCAAAAATACGAAAAAATTGGCTTTTTTAAACTCTCCTACTGTATATTAAAATTCATATCACCTCAACTGCAAAATAAAAGGAAGCTACTATTGGCTAATGGGTGCAGCGAGGCGCACCAGGTTCCAGCTATCTCTATACAAAAAACAGCTCCGTTCGTCCCTACGCACAGTTCAAACCGCTGGACCACCACCTTTTTCCTACCGCGGACCGCGCACACATAATCTTTTTTATTGAAAGGCGTTGCAACCCACGCGGGTTTTTTGCTAGTCTTCATACAGGGTGCGCCAGAGAAACTTACTTATTGGAAAGGTCAATAAAAACACAAGTACTTCAGTTATTGTTTTAAATTTTTTTTATTTTAGAATACAATATCCCAATTTTTTTTTCATGCAGTCTTGAAAATGACATCGGATAAATGGCGACCCCCATAGCGCATACACTGATGAAGTCGATTTTTGAAATTCCTATCCACTCTTTGCAGCATATCAATCGGTATGTTGGCAATGGCGTCGCGAATGTTGTTCTTGAGGTGTGCTGTGGTCCGTGGTCGATCGACATAAACCAGGGATTTCAAATAACCCCATAAAAAGAAATCGCATGGAGTCAAATACGGAGAGCGTGGCGGCCATTGCAGATCGCCTCTGAGAGAGATGAGGCGGTCGGGGAAATGCTGTCGCAACAAATTCATTGAGTCTCGTGCTGTGTGTGCTGTGGCTCCATCTTGCTGAAACCACACGTTCCTAAGGTTCATTTCTTCGAGTCTTGGAAGAAAAAATTCCTCGATCAAGTTCCTGTAACGAGCTCCATTCACGGTAACTGAGCGTCCGTTTTCTTCAAAAAAATAAGGACCAATTATTCCCATTACCGACATCGCAACTGACTGGAGGGAAAAACAAACTTGGGAACTTCCCCCTCCAGATGCGCCCCCTCTCGCCCCTCTACCCGCCTAACTCACCGCGCGGGGATTTTTTCAAATAAGTAAGTTTCTCTGGCGCACCCTGTATAATAGACTAAAAAGCAGAGAATATAACCGATCAACTTCAAATTTTTCACATACCCATAGTTCGCCTGACAATGCATTCCGACCATTTTGATGCCGGTTTCAAAATGGCGGCCGATTTTTGCAATTGCGTTCCCCGACCTACCGACATGGGTATAAAAGGAAGGGCATGACAAGTAGAATACAATTAGTTGTGTGGCGTCATTCCAAATTCAAAATGGTGGATTACCTTTTCCTTGACAACCCCTTCACTATGGGTACGACGATTAGAATACAGTAATCTCTGTAACGTCATTTTAAATCTAATATGACGGCCACCACAAAATGGAGGAAGACATATAATAGACTAAAAAGTAGAAAATAAAATAGATGTAATATATTTTATCAAATCGATATAAATAAATATATGAGTTCATTTACTTCCTTTGCCTATCTCTATATATAAAGGTCCGGTTACACGCAACGATCTGCTTGTGCAAATTGACTGGCGCAAGTCATTTGGTGCAAATAAACCGAGTGAACATGAATCCGTTTACACGCAACGATTTATTTGTACAAATTGACTGGCGCAAGTCAATTGATGCAAATAAACTGAGTGAAAATGAACCAGTCACCAGTGAACCATTCCGTTCTACTTAAAAATAGTTGGTACCCTTTTGCTAATTTGACACGATTATTATATTATATTGATTATGATAAGGTCGAAGGAGCGTCATAAAATTTGCTTGAACATCGTTTAAACGCTCATGCCAAAATACCAACCTCAAGCCGATTTTCTAAGAACACATAATTTGCACAAGGCAAACTTTTTGGCTTGCGCAAGCCAAAAAAATGCGTTTACACGCAACGATTCACTTGCGCACATTGCAAATTGAAATTCACTCGCCAATTGGCACAAGCAGATCGTTGCGTGTAACCGGACCTTAAAACAGTAAGTGACTGATAGACAACGCACAGCCCAAACCGCTGGACCGAAATGGCGGAAATTTTCACACTACATCCCTATAATGACGTTTACATCCAATAAGCAGCGATTTCTCTAAATACCGCTGGACCTAAAGAACTGAAATTTTGACAGCGCATCCCTATAATAACGTGAACATGCACTATGAAAAGATTTTTTGAGATTCATCTGAATAGGTTGTATGGGGTATTTTTTCCTATTTTTCACCAAAAAAAAGTGTTTATATGCCGCGAGCCAGACATGATGAGCCAGGCATAGGCAGAATGGAACAAATGGTTGAGTGGTTGCCTTACGACGTTGATATTCCAAGAAGTCGCGGCTTCAATTCCTGATCTCGGCATTTGAATTTTATTATTTATATTTCAAAGCTCTTATTTGAAATTATTTCAAAAAGATATAATAAAACAAGTGCGCTATTTTTGCATAAGAGTTTAAGAGGACGTAAAATGACTTTTTTTATTAAATGTAAATTGCACAAAATATTACTGAGACAGTAAATATCTTAACTAGAATTTACAAAAATTTAGATGGAACATTCGGATTTCTAAGAATTCTGTCTGTAGAAGGGCAGAATGGCACGAAGTTACAATCGATTAATGAAATTGATTATTAGATAAATTTACTTGAATTTCTATAAAAATGGTTAATGGACTTAAATTACTTTTTATACGTTTTATATTAGCTTCACCTGTATGTTGTATCTTCTATTTTGTATTTTGTGAAAGCCCTGCGTCTTACCCTTAAGCTAACAATGCCTATAGATTCCAGTGGTTGAAATCGATAATTATAGTCTTCTGCTTTGATTTATAGGCCTTTGTATGCGATGAACCAAATATATTCGCATGAATAAATTAGAAATTTGAAACTCAAATATATTTATTTTGTAGCACAATAATGCTAACCAATTTTTGTTCGTTTGAATGAATTAATTTATATTATCGTGGCATTAAAGCAATTATGATCGCGGCGTTGATCAGACTGGGTATCCCCAAATACCTTGTGCATAGATTTCCTAACAGGCAAGACGCTGCACTGTGACTCCGATAATATAGAGACATAAATAAATAAAATAAAAAATCTATTTGATATGAACCCTCGGCAAATATGGAGGTCACAAGATGAGTGGTACCATTCCCACAATGTACATTGGAACCGGGGGTATAAAACCAGGTCTGATGAGCATAAGCGTACCCAGCAGACTATTGGAAGGTGCGGCTTTGCCCCGCCGGGCTGCGAAATGTTGTTTCCGCGCTTAAAAAACAAATGCGGCGCGACTAAAGGCTCAGTTCACGACTGGCAGGCCCGTTTCTACCGGAATCCTTTAATTTTTGGACTCCTTGTCTGTAGGATAGTCCTTTTGCTAGTTTTTATTGCTCCTTTGTTACTTACTATTCATGTTGAATATGAAATCAGAAAAATTTATCATTAGTTAGTTTGCTTGTACGACCACAGTTCACAAGTCTCACGTATTCCCAAATCATCTACAAATACGATAAGAAGCTTTCGAAATCATCATTACATGTCGCTTTGCCACGTGCAGGTTGTGTCCAGTGCTGCCACCTTTGATTCGTACGTATCATTTTGGATACTATTTAGTCGAAAAAAATCATATGGATACGATGATACGTTTTCCCGATAAAGGATACGTTCGCGCTTATCGTAATTTTATTTTCATTTTTCAAGATCTACTATTACTTAACGTTTCTTGTCTAATCACTACAATTAATTTCTAATATCTGCTACATTTTCTCTCGAAGTTGTGACCTACTTTTCATTATGTTGTCTTTTGCCTTGTCATGTTCATATGGGGTTTTAAAAATGAAAAACGGTTACGTTACTTGTTGTTTGCGTATTGTATCGTATTATGGTGCTGTGAAATGAGTGCGATTGATAGATATTTTTTTTAATAACTACGATTTACGGCATCTTTAAGTAATTCATTCTTCTATGAAAGCGGTTTTTTAGTGTTGACATTATGATCCGTGTACGCCACCCCATTTAGTATCATATGGAAACGTACAGAAAGGTTATGGATACGATTGGATACTTTTTCTGTCTTGTAATGGATACGACCAAGCGCTCAGAGAGTGGCAACACTGGTTGTGTCCAAGGACTATGGTAGTAGTAAATCGGTGAGTATAAAACTTACGGCTATTTTACATCCCAAAAGGCAAAATTTCTGTGTGATGGTCCAACCGAAGGGTCACCCACCCCCAAAGTTTGCACGTAAATAGCTCATAAATAACTACTAGTAACAAGCTGATTTTTTGACTGTTGGTTAGTACTTAGGAGTAAATTAAGATGGCCACATTGTCCTACAAATTCAGTGGTCCGATTCCCAGAGCGTAGGTCTGGGAAATCGGACCACTGAATTTGTAGGACAATGTGGCCATTTTAATTTACTCCCAAGTACTAACCAACAGTCAAAAAATCATTATATATTTAAAGACAATCGTTTTTCAGGAGTAAACTCCAGGATGACTTCTATGAAACTCTTAGAGTGACTTATGACCAAGTCCCTTCTTACGACATGAAAATCGTATTAGGCGACTTTAACGCTAAAGTGGGTGAGGAACCATATTATTACCCCTACGCTGGCAAATTCTCGTTGCACGAAGAATCAAACGATAACGGGAACAGAATGGCCGAATTCGCTATCGCAAGAAATTTGACAATAGCTAGCACCTGGTTTAACCATAAAAATATACACAAAAGGACATGGACATCACCAGACGGCAGGCACCATAACCAAATCGACCAGGTTCTAGTTAACACTAGGCATGGAAGTAGCATACTGGATGTAAGGAGTTTCCGAGGAGCGAATGTAGACACCGATCATTACCTAGTTGTTGGGAAAATAAGGGCGAAAAAACTAGCGACAAGACATAGAACACACAATGATAGACAAACAAAGTGGAGCATAGAAAAATTAAGAAATGAAGAAACAAAACAACACTATGAAAGAATGTTAACGGGAAAGCTAGAGGAAATAGCAAGGAGTCTGGAAATGGAAAATGATCTGAACGTGATGTGGAACTCGATAAAAGAAAAAATCACAGAGACAAACAATAGTGTATTAGGCACACAAAACCAAGAGAGAAGGAGGCACTGGTTTGATGATGAATGCAAGAGAAGCATTGAAATAAAAAACCAAGCAAGACAGGTGTACCTAGAAAGAATGACCAGAGGAAACCACGAGAAATATGTAGCAGCACGAAGAGACACGAAAAAGTTATTAAGGAAGAAAAAACGTGACTACTTTAGAAATAGAATAAGTGCGATTAAGCAAAGCTACACTAATAAAGACGCTAGGAGTTTCTACAAAGAAGTCAACATGATTAATAAAGGATACAAACCCACCTGCACCATGGTAAGAGGAGAAGATGGTACTACAGCTAGTAGTATCGAGGACATACTCGAGGTGTGGGAGAAATACTTTAGAGACTTCTTCAAAGAGAACATAAACCTAACACAGGGAGAAGCAGACAACCGTAGTACCCAGAAAACGATACGCCAGATCCTACAATAGAAGAAGTTGCAAATGCCATAGCGAAACTTAAAAATCATAAGGCTCCAGGTCCAGATGGCATACCCCCGGAAATCTTAAAAAATGGTGGGGAGAAGTTATGCCATGTCTTACATAGCCTCATCGTAAAAGCAGAAAATAAGATAAAGGATGACATCCATAGACGCATCGTAGCCGTAAATAAAACCTATTTCGCACTAGTCCCGGTCCTAAAAAACAAAGCAATTTCAAGACAGTGCAAGGTCAGACTATATAAAACATTAATCCGCCCAGTTCTATGCTATGGGTCTGAGGCTTGGACATTGACCCAACAAACAGAAAATCCACTTAAAATCTTCGAAAGGAAGATCTTAAGAAGAATATTTGGTCCTGTAAGGGTTAACCAGAACGAATGGCGCATTAGGACAAACGAAGAACTTCAAGAAATGTATGACGAAATTAATATAGCTACATACATAAGACTGAATAGACTGCGATGGCTCGGACACGTTGTACGAGCTTCAGAAGACAGAATGCTAGCCAGGATTTTTAATGGTAGACCATCAGGAAGAATAAGAGTAGGACGACCAAGAAATAGGTGGATAGATGACGTGCTAGCAGATATACGGAAATTTCGTATAACAAATTGGAGAGAGCTAGCAAGACGTAGAGATGACTGGAAGAGGAGACTTCGAGAGGCCCGAGTCCTGCAAGGACTGTAGCGCCATCCAAGAAGAAACTCCAGTCTCGCGTCGGAGCTGACACGCACTTTTGTTATTTGTAAATCTCTTTTATTATTCGGGTTTTTTATCTCGTCAATTGCTTTGAATCTTTCATCATCTACTTTAATACCATCACATCTGATAATCCTAGATAACTAACCTCACATTTTCCATATTGCAACTTTTTTTCGTTAAATTTTATGTTTCTTTCTCTTGCTCCTTTCATTACACTCTCAAAAATTCTATCATGCTCTATTTCATTATCAGCAGCAATTCCAAAAGGAATTGACTCAGACTTTTATTCTTTTTTTCAACTACTACTAATTTTGCTACGTCTTCATTCACCACTTCTTGAATTATATCCCCTCACACAAATTTTTCAATTCTCTCTTTACGTCCTCAGCCAATTTGCAGCTTTTGCTACTGGTACTATATTCCCTCTTCATTTTATCTTCAAAAAATCTCTATCCTTAGAAAAGTTTCCTACGCTATGGAAAAAATCCTACCTTACGCCAATCTATAAATCCTGTGATAAACACTCGGTAGACAACTATAGGGGCATTGCCATTTTATCATCAATCCCTAGGCTTTTTGAAAAACTTGTTTTTGACAAGATTGCCCCTCTAATCGACCCATACCTAAATGAGCAGCAACACGGTTTCAGAAAAGGGCGTTCAACTACCTCAAACCTTATGGTCCTAATCTCAGAACTGCTATGTGTTATGGAAAGCGGCAACCAAATCGATGCTGTATACACTGACTTCAGCAAGGCCTTTGATCGAGTGGACCATAACATTCTAATTGGAAAACTGTTAAAATTTGGAATATCAGGTTCTGCCCTTGATTGGTTAAAATCATATCTGAACGGAAGGACACAGGTTATCAGATTCCAAGGATTTCTATCTGATGAAATCGAAGTAACCTCTGGCGTTCCTCAGGGTAGTCATCTCGGTCCTCTTCTTTTTAATATCTTCATCTCCGATCTATCAGAAAAATTAGTTAATATCCCACATCTCTTCTATGCGGATGACCTCAAAATATATAATGTCATTCAGTCCCAAACCGATGTCTCCTAGCTGCAATCTAAGCTCAATGCCCTACAAGACTGGTGCAACACGAATAAATTGCAACTTAACACCAGCAAATGTCATGCAATTACCTTCTCCCGTAGAAGAAACCCACATAAGCAGTACTATTATCTCAACGACATGATGTTGAATCAGGTTGATCATATCGTAGATCTGGGTGTAGTCCTAGACAAACAACTTAATTTCAATCTGCACTACGATAATATTACTGCCAGAGCCAACAAGCTTTTAGGTTTCATAAAGAGGAGGGCCAAGGAATTCGACAATGTATGGGTCACGAAAACACTCTTCTGTTCTCTAGTCCGCCCTATCCTGGAATATGCGTGTCCTATCTGGGATCCTATATTCCAAGTTAGTAGCAGCAGGATTGAATCAGTTCAGAAGAGATTTCTCCTTTTCGCCCTGAGAAATCTACATGACCCTCGCAACTACCAAACCCTACCGCACTACCTGGACAGGCTCAGAGTGCTTGACCTTATGCCGTTATCAAGCAGGAGAAAATTCCTCATTTCTTGCGTTGCTTTTGACGTCCTTAGCGGAAAACTTAAAGTGCAGTTTCTGTCGGACAAAATCAAATTCAATGATGAAGTCCGACAGACCAGACACACTAAATTACTTAAAGAATACCCACATCGTACCGATTACGCTAGGAGCGAGCCCGTCAACAGATGTTGTATGGTATTCAACAATCATTCCTCCTGTTTCTCCCCTTCACTCAACAAGGCATCCTATAAGAAAAAACTTAGATCCCTACTAACATAACCCCACCTTTCCTGACAATAGTAGCTTAAGTTTTCAGTAGTTTCAATAGTCATTAAAATGTGTTTCATATTTATAATAAGAATGTACTACTATGTATTTTAATTTAAGTGTGCCTTGTTTGGCTTAATAAATAAATAAATAAATAAATAAATATTTTCATTTAATTCAATTGTTACTAGTGACCGACCGAAACCGGATATTCAGCCGAAACCGCAACCGAAACTTCGGCCTCGGTCGCATTTTCGGCCGAAACCGAAACTCATATAGACATGTTAAAATTTCTATTGTATGCTGAAATCTAGTATACGTTTTACATGTTTGTATACTTCCAATAAAAACATGTTTTACATGTTTGTATACTTGAAATAAAAAACACCAACTAAAGTATGTAAGATGAAATAGTTATTTATTTATCTAACATTAGTATTCATAATTGTTGTATTCGTAATTAAAAAGTCTTATATTGTACGCTACAGCTGGCTTCCTACGGTGCGCGATATGGCGGACAGACGCGGCAGGCGCACCATGAGAAGAATGTCGTCCGTGAAGGCGCAGGGGCGTAGGATCTGCCGCGAGTCGGTAACTTCAAAGATGCGATGCGAGCTTTTGCGGTACGGTCCGAAGTCGTGCGTGGACGTCGACCGTGCGTGATAATCCGCAAAATCGCGCACCATGAGAAGCCAGCTTAATAAAAGCAGTTTTCCTACGTTTTCACCAAGCAGGCTACTCCGGCGAACTGCGTATATTTGTCCAGCGGCACAAATCTGAACATCTGAAAATTTATTTATTATCTCAAAATTATTTTGGTGTATGCTATCTATTCTTTGTATTAACTTTAAATTATTGCATGCTGCAAAACCTAAAATTGGTACTGCATCTTTATCTGATACCGTAAATTCCACTGTGGTAGCTGTATTCCTTATCATACATACTAATTTAACTTTTCCTAGAATACCTATTTCAGCTCCTCCATAACCTTCTACTTTATGATAACACGACTCTATTCTTGCTTTATTGTGTAATTTCATAAAATATTCATACGGTGACTTATTCAAATCTGTACCAGAAACCAGCTTAAAACTAATAATCATATTTTATATTCTAATTTCCTCAAACCACGCTTGTGCATCTTGAGGTTTTCTGTTATTATTTATATCTTAATATATAAAAACTACGTGTCACAATGTTTGTACACGCTAATCTCCGAAACGGCCCAACAGATTTAAATTAATGTGTAGGGTTGGTTCCAGATTGAAAGATAGGATAATTTTGGTCCAGATAAGTGAAGCTGCTGTCGAAATATAGAGAATTTCAATGTTTCACTGATTATATTTAAGTTGGCGGGGCGAAAAAATATTTAATTTTAATTGTCATCTATATATATAAAAATGAATGTGTATATGTATGATCGCTATAGGCTCCTACACCGTGCAACCGACCTTAATGAAATTTTAACAATGTGCTATTTACATTCAAACTTAGAACATAGGCTATTTTATTACTTTTTAAAGTTACCCCTAGATGGCGCTGTCATGGAGAGCTTCGTTGAAAATCATCGCAGAGCTTTGAATTTTTGCATGAAGTTCCGTTCAAAATGCCCGCCGAAATATGACCGAAATTCAAAATTGCCGCAGAAATATGGTTGAATTTGCCAATTTTATTCAGATTCCAATGAAAGTGGGTATCTAGGGGTTTTTAAGGTCGCAAATAACGAATTTGTGGTCAAAACTTATAAATTCAAAATGGCCGACGAATTTGCTAATTGTGTTCCGATTCCAAAGAAAATCTGTATCTGAGGTTTTTTAAGGTAGCAAATAACGACTTTATGATCAAAATTTAAATTCAAAATGGCCGCACCAATATGGCCGGCGAGTTTGCGAATTGTATTCCGATTCCAATTTATATCGGTATATGGGAGTTTTTAAGGTAGTAAATGTATGAAAATTCATATCTCGAAAAATGCCATGTCAATGGATGGTTTTTATTGTATCGATCAAAATGTCAGATCCCTAATAGTTTCACATTTTGTTATTTGGAATCAAAAATACCAAAAAATAGCCTTTTTCAAACTCTCCTACTGTATATTAAAATTCATATCACCTGATTACTACTATTGGCTTTTGGGAGCAGCATAGGCGCACCGGGTCCCAGCTAGTGTACATATAAAAAACCGTTAGCTTTAAAAAAGCATTCCGATTTTTACGAGTGACAACGTCAGGCCCGCCACATAGGGAAGGCAACTGGGACGAATTGCCCTGGGCCCCCGGCCTGAGGGGGGCCCGAGATAGATTGAAACCCAAAAAAATTAAAATCCCAAACCCTACATACTAATGGCCTAGGGGCCCCGAAACTATCTTGAAACCCAAAAAGTCAAGACCGCCCTATGCAGGCGTTCTACTTGTCAAGGAAGCACTAATCTAAAGCCTGAAACCCAAGCATGCAGCACTCTAAAATATATGTTATGTTTGTATGGATATGGATTCTTCTACTTATCATGCTTAAATAGTAAACACTATTTTTCTTGCTTTAATTTCCGCAGTCGTCAATGACATCGTCATAGTCTACATTTTTGCCAGCTCTCGTTCTTTTAATAATATCAATCAATGATTTAAACGTGACTGACCCATACATGATCTTAGATAATTTTATATCACTAGTCGGGCCCCTGCACAATTGTGCAGAGTATATATTATTTTAATTATCCCAAATCCCACAGCGGTAACTTCTCAAATCGTAACTTCCTTCTTTTGGATCATTTCGAACTTGAATTTTGCAATCGCTTGAGCACGGTTCAAAAAGGAAGAGTTATCTCCTGGTTTATTTTTTTAATTACATTAAAACTTCTTTATAAACCAAGTTCTCAGTGACAATTCCTTGAGGGGTAACTTCATGTTTTAGACCACTTGAAACATCAAGCACGTAAAACATGGTTCCGCAAGAAAAGGACCAACTTTTTCGAATGCTTGACCTTGTGACTTATTTATTGTCATTGCTTACGCTACACTGCAAACCAAAGTGTGTGATTTTAAAACGCATTCCTCGTGTAAAATCATGTAGTCACTTTTCACGCGTTTAAAATGAGTTAATTTTTAATACGCGAAAAGTGTGTAAATTTAAAACACTTAATGCGTGTGTTTAAAACACAACAAATAAGTATTGCTTGGAAGCTTTTGAGTGAAGCTTTTTGAGCGTCGTTTTGCGGGGAGTAAACTTTTAAAAATCGTCACCGTAAGCTTCAATTTCTTGATGTAAACTGCAACGACTTGTCTCGATGCCTTCTGTTACCGACTGACTGTAAAGAGAGGTCGTGAAGCTCTCTGTTCATTGAGCATTTAAATATAGGACTTCAACTGTCTAACTTTCCTTTAAGTTATCCTCTCCTGCGTGTTGATATAGTGAAATGTGTGAGATGACACATAATGTGTGATTTTCACACGTTTAAGACGTGAAACGATAAAACGTTGCAATTTCTTTAGCGTGTAAAAAATGTGTGATTTTTACACCTATGTCTTTTTATTCGCATTATTTTAACACGGTTAGTTCCTAAAACGCTTTACTTTAACACGATTAGCCGAATTTACACGCTTATGAAGTGTGTAGTGTGTTAAATTCACACGGAAAAAATATTCTTGGGTTTGCAGTGTAGGCGCAGGGGAAATTGATGACGCTTGAAATTAAATGGAAGACCAGGGTCGTTTGATGTATCCGTGGGATAAAGTGAATCTTGCCTCTTTGAGATCTTGTAAGACACTCGGCTTGGAATACACTCGCGCGATAGTCCCGAATAGCTAATCTGGTTCCATTACACAAACCATTCTTAATAGAAAGGTTTCGTAGTAACAAAACTATGCAACCTTTTTTTAAATTTAACTAATGTGGGGGCCTACCGGATGGGTTCAAAGTATTAAGAAATTCTACTATCGTCATCTATTACCATGGAATCGATTGAATAGTATGACATTTCTTCCGCGTTCATTCTAGCAAGAGCAGATTCATTTAGTACACAGACTTGATCATTTTTAGGACATAAAACTGCTTTTTTAAAAATACTAAGGACATCTTGCGTTGTGAAAGTTTCACCAAACCCACCAGTACCTAACAATATTTTTCGAGATAAATTTAGAGGGAATTAAAATACTATGCTGAGTATTTTTAATTCCTTGTGGACATTCAACAGTAGAATTGCCAACTTTGAGAACCCAACTTGAAAAATCGTATAATCTATAACTTAAACCTGAACAATATGTACATTCCTTGCACAAATCATCTAAGCTGAATTTTTCCGGTATAAAATTATTACAATAATCTTGAATGGCTGCCTTGAAACATGCTTTAGGTTGCCTACGAACACAACTGGTAGAATTTGTAGCATTTTGGCTTTCATTTCCATTCCATCAATTGCAATTCATTAGTTTGTCTCGATGCCCTCTTTTTAGCGATTTCTTCGCGATGTTGTTCATAATAATTTCTATTTTGTGTGCTTCTCTTCATTTTAAAAATTCAAATTACCACAATAAGTCACTTTTACGCAATTTTTTTGCACTTTTTTTGATTACCCCTTATGACGTTTCAAAAGGATTCGACGATTTTCATATATTTCCTTAGAATATAGAACTACAGGAAACCCAGGAACCCTGTACGTGAGCGTAGTGAAATCCGGTATCAGTCAACTGTCAAACGGGGCTATTTGCTTGTTAGTTGACTGTCAAATTATAAATTGTTTTCCAGCGTTCGGTAGTGCATTTTCTTTGAAACCAGTGTTTTTTATCAATTTTACTTACAGTTTTTTTTTCAAAACTAAATTAAAAGAAGAAAGAAATTTCAAAGAATTTGTTTTCAGTGCACTTAAAGTTGTTACGAGTGAATTTTGAGTGAAATAAGAACAATGAAGTGTGCAGTTTGCGGATGTACGAATAATTGGCTAATTCCGCGAGGAAAATCCTTTTTCAGGTAAGTGGGTAAACTCAAATACTTCCTAAACATATATATTACATATTGCCATTAATAATTATGGAAATAACTGAGCTAAATACTCTAAATAATGTAAATTTTGTGTGCTTGGATTTCTTTGTTTACATTAACTAATGCCACGCAAAATTCAAGGGGATCAGCTGATTAGAATGCGTAGTGACGGCGTGTATACAGTTCATTTGTAGGGGCAAGATTTTATTTTAGTTAACTGATTATTTCAACTCGCTCTTGCCCCTCCTCTATTCGATTCGCTTTATCCGCTTGTAATGGACAAACAACTACTAAAACGTGAGCACTCACACAAAAAGAATTTCACTACGCTAAAATTCGGCGAGGGCCCTTCCTGTAGTTCTATATTCTAAGTATATTTCATTCAAGAGCAAGTAAACAAACTCTTTCAAGATTTTCGAAAGGCAAAAACCATGGTACAAATACTTCATGTAAACAGCAAGGAATTATTTTTTCCAGGCTGCAATTACTTATTACAATAAAAATTTAAATGCTCTTGCAAATAAACAAAACCATTGTAAAACAAAATTAAAGAAGATTGTACTTAATATCAGAAACCACTTTTGAGTTATCCCATATATTTCATTAAATACCATTATATACGTTGAATGCATTGAAAAATTAAAATTATTGGTTGCATATATTCTTACCTGGTGTACCATCGTATACCATGCAAAATTGCAATGAAATCGGTGCAGTAGTTTGCACGTGAAAATTTAAAAAACAATTTATTTCCTAATAAAATTTCATAAATCGGCTACCAGTGACGTCACACCATAAAAGCTCTCCGTAAGGGCATACCTTGGGCAAAAACTTACATTGAGAGAGAATTTGAGTGAACTTTCAAAGATTTCCATAAGTATAGATGATATATATGCTATTTTCATTTTTTCAATATGGAAAAAAGCTCCTAAGGGGTACTGAAAAGAGCTTTCCTTGTATAATTATTATATAGATTTTTAATTTACTGAAACCGTGTTCACCAGTTGCAATTGCAACACCAATAGGTATCACAATAAAAAGGCCTAAACAAATCCATAATTGAGGAAAAACAGATTGAAGACCTTTATCAAAGATTAGATTTCGAGATTTGGCTCGCCCTTAAGTAGCCTCTTCGCAACCACTGAAGTAGTATAAGCTCGAATTGAGTATTAAGAAAAAGAGAAAACTTACCCAGCGGGAAATGAAGCTAGAACACTCTTAAAAAGCTTGGTGCGTTCCCCTTCCCATCCCAGTTCTATATCTTTTTTAACATTGCATGATCGCCTTTTACTGCTTCTTTTTTTAGAAGCGTTTTTGAAGCAGTTACAAAAGTAGAAACAATTTTCTAACCCTCCAATTTATGTTGTAGCGCCTGTGGATATGAGAAACAACTGCAGTGTCGAAAAGCTTTATATTTTTGTTCACCTTGTGCAATTGCCTTTTCGTCCTTCCAAACGCGAGTGTCGACAGCGGTTTTACCAAGCGGTCCCCCAACTAAGTACCAACCGCGTTCAATATGCTGCTTGACCTCCGCATCGAACGAGAACCGGCCTCTGTTTGCCGTTTTCTTCGTTCCATACAATTCCTTAAACATCCAATCGGAGCATATTAACAGCGCTCCGGATTCGCTTCGCTTAGTAGTGCTTAGAATTTTTCCCTCTGGGATAGCTTGGATTGATTCTGCCAAAAGAAAGATGAGTGCTGAGCCCTAGAGCTAAGTAAAAGGGCCTGTCTACATAAACCTGTTCCATTCTAGGTTAAACTATGTAACTATGTAACCTTGTACTGGTGTTGTGTTGTAGCTGGCAACCATTCGGAATTTGGAAATTTCTGATTATTCTCGAGCTGGTTGAACCATTTAGCTGGAAATGTTCGGGGAGCCAGCGGAAGATACAACCAGCGCTGGTAGCCAGCTAAGTGGAAAACCCTCTTTAAAACCGACTGTACTGAACTTATTTTTAAGTTACCACAATTTTTTTAGTCAAAGATTTTTTGGAATTTCAAAATTCTTAAAGGGCCCCCAAATATATTTTAGCCCCGGGCCCCCCAGGGTGATGTGGCGGCCCTGGACAACGTATGAATTAGTGTATTGAGTGTAGTGAGTGTACAGTGTGTACAGTATGTACAGTGTGTACAGTCTACTGTGTACTATATACTATGTACTATGGACTGTATACTATAACTACCGGAGCCCGCAAAAACACACCAGTTAAGAAACATATAATTTACATACAAAATAAAAATAACCTGTAAAATATTAGCATCCATTGTTATTTATATACTTCCACCGAAAAAATGCGTAAAAGCTTTTAATAAAGTGTTAATAGGAAAATATATAAATGTCGAGTTTTTGCCTCAGATTGCGGTACATCTTTTGGTCAACGCGTATATTTCACTGAAGAAAATACTCTCCAACGAGCTTTCCAGCTACCAAAAACTACAGTTACTGAATTTTTCACAATGTGCCAAAAACCTGATATTTTCGGACAATTCGCAACAGCATTGTTATATACCGACGTCCCTCGCTATCACACATGGAACAAATCAGGTAAAAAATGGAAGCCACGTAGACAAGGCGAACCACATTCAACTATCGCACGCGTATTGAAAGCAAAGACATTGGCACGACTTTACACAGTACATCCAAAACAACGTGAATGTTTCTTTTTGCGTTTTCAATATTTCAAGATGCATGTCGCGAGTTGCAATTGCTGGAAGGCGACAATCATTGGGGGGTGCTACACACGAGACTAATACGGACGGGTGAAACCGGTTTTATGGGAGAGAAACGAAGTGAAGAAAGGGGAAAATAGGCTATTTTCTTCTTTCTTCACTTCGTTTCTCTCCCATAAAACCGGTTTCAACCGTCCGTCTTAAGGCCCCCATACACGGTCAAATTGGATGTACATCCAAATTTTCATCAAACCCATGCGCGCAACGATTTTTGATCGACCAGCTCACAATCGATAGTTTTGGTTGTACATCCTCACTTTGATGTACATCCAACTTGACCGTGTATTGGGGACTTTAGTCTCGTATGTAGCACCCAGTGTGCCCAACTAAGGGGTTTCCCCTAAATTTAGGGGGAAAAACGTATTTGGGGGATTTTTTAGGGGGTGAAAATGTTTAGGGGTTTTTTAGGGGGGATTTATATGATATTTTAGAATAATATGTAAAGCTATCTTCCTTATCACCAATTCTAGGCCAGGTTGGAAATCATTGGGGCCAGGACATACTTTTGTCTAAAGGCGTGGATACACAATACGAGTTGCTGACCTGACAGTGGACAGCTACTGCACCTGTGTACTCGCATGACAGTAGCTCGACTCGCCTCGCCCGGCCACACAAGTACGAGTTGCAGACCTGACAGTGGACAGCTACTGCACCTGTGTACTCGCATGACAGTAGCTCGACTCGCCTCGCCCGGTCACACAAGTACGAGTTGCAGACCTGACATGATGCACTTGTATACTCGCATGCCAGTAGCTTTCTAAAATTTCAATAGTATCGAAGAATGTCATGAAAATGGCATAGTCCCTGGTTTACGAGTTAAGGTACAAACAGAATGGCACGGCGACCGTATCGACGGAGGTGTCCGTGACGGACAAAACCTTTAAAATACACGCACCGCCATATATGCTAACATAATGATACGGAGGCGGAGTCCGGCACGGTAAAATTAGAGCAAATCCGAATTCTGCCGCCGCCGCCAAGTGATACCAACCATTAAAAACTGATTTAGTACACATTTAGAACACATTTTTTGTTTTCAACTGCTGTTTGCCTGCAATTTGACAATTTTGTCGTGGCGCTGTTTGGCCGTTATTTTAAATTTAATTCGTGAGTTTTTTTTAGTATTTTAAATAAATTAATGCAATTTATTACATAATGGCAAAAAGGAGTTATTTATAAATTATGGGGCATCAGAAAGACTATGTTGCAGGTATTTAAATCTAATTTTTATAATAAAATCAAAGCAAAATAGTCAACAATAAAAAAAATGTCTTGTCTTTATTTAGCAACTCAAGATGAATTAAATGGAAGTTTATTAATTTAAACTTTTGGAGATACTTCAAGGTACTGTGATGTTATTCATTTTCTAATAAATACTAATAACTTATAACTTTAATTATTAGTGAAAAACAATGAAAGTTGAAATGTTTGTATTTTTCCTAGAGGAAAAACTATAAAATTCCGGAACCAGAGCTTGTAGTTGTGATAGCTGAGGAAAAACAGGAGCCAAAGTAAGTTATTACATTCATTTCTGGGAAAGTTTTGTAGTTAAAGTTTTTTGTCAGATAAAAGGTGAAATAAAAAATGCTGAGGATTCAAGCTGGAGATAGTGATGCTAGAAATTTTAGGCGGAAACCCGGAAAGGTGAGAAGTATTTTTTATTGCTTTCTAATGATGTAGTATACATTTTTTGTACTTTCAGGCTTTGAAAGTTATAACATCATCCAAGAGAGAAGGGGAGTATATGTCTTATAGATTATGTACTGTGCTATGGCTTAAAATAAAAGTGCTTGTTTAATAATTTGTTTTTCTTGATGTTTCTCAATTAGATCTTTGCGGCAAGCTATATTTTATTTCTTTAGCTTGTTTTTAGTTCAGATTTCTAGCGAATTCGTGATTTATTTATGAATATGTATATTTATACCTTTTATGAAACGCTCACCCTATAGACATACTGCGGAACTCCTTCGATTTTTTTGTACCCACTTGATGAAGTATGATACACCAGGTGGTTGTGGTGTTAAGGTTGTCTACTACTACTTAATAAAAATTAGTTTTACAGAAAAGAAACGAAATAATTGTCATCGAAAACTTCCTTGAATAGAAACATGAACACATATGCCCATTTCTTTCTCTTCTTAACAAGAGAAATTCCATCTCGGTGAAAAAATGTTACACGCCCATTCAAAGCTTCATATAGGCTAAACAATTATTGTAATCTCCAGGTAATTTGCGGTAAATGCCAAAATATCATTAAGCAGCCCAATGTAAATAACAAATCGCTCATTTTCTACTTCCAGGTAAATTTATCTAATGTAATGTCATAAAAGAGGTCATGAAACCACCCTCTTTCAAAACAAACCCTTTAATTTTTATGTTTCGGGTAATCTTCGGTAAATGGCTAAATATTATATAGCAGCCAATTTTTAAAACAATTCTTCGATTTTTGAATTCCAAGTAAATTTTTCTTTACTAAAATATTGAAAAAAAAAATATGAAAATATTGAAAATAACTTAAATTTTTAATTCCAGGTAAAGTTGCAATTAACAATCATGTATTTTTACAAAACAAATAATTAAAAAAGTTTATTCTGTACTCATGAAATTATATTTACGTTAAAAATTTCAAATTCGTTTATTTCAATTCCGTCGTCCGTTAAATTCCGTTAAATTTGACCGCGCCGCACCATTCTGTTAGCTAAGACGGAATCTAAAATCCGTCGACGGCCACCGGCTCGGTCGCCGTGCCATTCTGTTTGTACCTTGACTGTCATTTCCCAATATCGTGCCAGTTGACGTCGGAGTCGCGTGCGAGCTGCTGCTTGTGGCGTGTTTGGAAGGCGAGAGGCGAGTAAAAACAAAAAATGTTGTAGTAACTCGCATGCGAGGTACTGAACCACACGCACATGGCAGGAACTCGTATGATGCGGTCCCATGGTGCGAGTAGCTGCACTGCAGTAACTGACTAGGCCAGCTCGCATGCTAACTCGTATTGTGTAACCCCGGCATAAGACCTCCTCCTCGAACTTTCCGTTACTTACGTCCCAGTGAGGTATTGCTATATGCAATATTATTATTTAGATAAAAATGTAAGATCCACTGTGTTAGCAATTCCGAATTTTGCATACTGCATACTTACGACAATTTGATAGAATGAAAATATTTACATTTCTGGCATTCTCTCTATTCTACAAAATATTAATTTTAGGGGGTTTAAGTCTGATTTTAGGGGGTTTTTGACTCACTTTTAGGGGGAAAATTTCTCGGTGTTGGCCACACTGGTAGCACCCCCATTCGGATCTGACACTTACTGATGCAGCATTTACATCCACGCCCAATAACATTCGTCAACTGTTCGCAATTATATTGACGACTGATACCCAAGAGAACCATCGGTTTTGTGGGAAAAATACAAGAACGGCATGACTGAAGACATACTTCGCAGAATTAGACAAACAAACCAATATCCAAACTATTGAACTTTTATAGGAATAACTGGTTTTTCGTTAATGGTTATAAATATTTGTTGAAGAGTTGAATTTTGAAGACTTGGATTAATTTTAAATGTCTTAAGGTTGGGTGCAGCGAGTCGGAAAGGCATCATCTTTGTTTATTTACGCGCCGGAAAACAAAACCAAAAACATAGTTTACCAGCAAGCTCTGCAAAAGAATACATACATAGGTAATTTTGGTCACACTTAATATGAAAGCATATTGAATCGAATGTCTCCAAATTTTACAGAAATAAGTATTGGTTCTTTCCTTAGATATTGCGAATAGTTTGATTTTCAATATTTGCATTAATTTCAAATGTTTTCACGAACACAATTTCGCAATATAAGAAAAAATTAAAATTGGTTTTTTGGTATTGCTTTTTCCAACTATAAAATATTTGTTTTATTTTTCAATTTTTATTGTTCTCGAAAAATTTTGTTTGACTTCTAGATTTAAATTTAAAAAAGCTATAGAAAATGACCCTCAAATTTCGAGGGCTAGATGTTGCTATATCCATAAATTTTAAATCTTTTAACGTTCATGGTTTTAACAGAATACACAGGCAATTTTGTTCATAGTTAAAATAAATGTATTTTGAATCTAATGACTCCAATTTTTATAGGAATAGTTGGTTTTTCGTTAATGGTTAAGAAGAGTTGAATTTTGAGGGTTCGTATTGATTTTAAATATTTAAATGTTGGGTGCAGCGAGGCGCACCGGGTCCCAGCTATCCAAAATACAGAAAATAAGCGGTTCATTGAGACACTTCATCTGTGTATGAAAATTCATATCTCGAAAATGCCATTTCAATGGATCGTTTTTATTGTCTCGATCAAAATGTCAGATCCCTAATAGTTTCACATTTTGTTATTTGGAATCAAAAATACCAAAAAATTGCCTTTTTCAAACTCCCCTACTGTATATTAAAATTCATATCACCTGATTACTACTATTGGCTTATGGGAGCAGCATAGGCGCGCCGGGTCCCAATTAGTTATATTATATTTAAAGATATAAAGAGATAAAAGTAAAATTATAATAAGTGAAGAAGTTTGTTAATAAAAGAAGAAATATTTATTTTATTTTAATATAAAAATAAATCTGTGGAGAATTTGTGGAGAATTAAGTGAGTTGAGTTTTTTATTGAACTATTTGATTGAACATTATGTGTGTCCGGAATCAAAGTGAATCGAAATATTTCTATTGAACAGTACAATCGAACGATTTAGAATAAAATCGAAGCCACGTTTATCCGTGAACCTGGCTGGCGGGCAGGAAAAGTAAGAAATCGTTGACCAGGTGAACCGAGTTCAAATCGTACGGAATCCGCCTTTTATATGTCCTCTCTTGTACGTCTTTTTGGGTTTCTTTTCTGATTCTATTTTTTTTGTGGCAAATATTATTTCGTTCCAGAATTTTTGATGTACTGTTAGCATAAGTAATTAAGTAAGAACTCATGTAAAGAAGAAGTAAAAAAGTGGCTGTGTGTACTTATGTACGCGCATTAGAAGTTATACTTCTTTGGCGTGATTTAAGACTAATGTTTAATTTGCATGCAAATAATTTATTGGATTTTCTATTATTTGCGTGAGTTGTCAGGTGGAAGCTTCATGATGCCGACACGCACCAGCCTGTCGGTTATACCGGATTCTAATCCTAACTAAAATCACCTACTAGTCAACCCATTCTCCGGCAGAGAGAGGCCTTTTCAGCAATGCTTCGCCAGCTGGATCAGCTTTTATCTACCTGCTAATACTACCGACATTTCTAAGCTTTACTCTCTTCCTTTTGGTTTCTTTGCGCCTTACCTTCTGATGGAGCATATTTAGCGTCTCCTCCACTTTATTCTTTACAACACCCGATGTTTGGCACAGCCCAAACCCTCTTAAAATGCACCTAAAACGGCGAAAATAAGGTCAATAAAACTTTAGATAAAATACTTAAGAATATACAAAATAACATATTAGTGAAATACATGGATTAAAAAGAATTAATATTATATGTAAACAAAAATGCAACAACAACATAAAAAGACACAAAAGTACAAAAAATGAATTAAATTAAAATTGTTTTAAGTGGAATGAATGAATTAAATATAACTTGAATTACATAAAAGGAAAATATTATTATTAATAAATAATGAATTCAGAAATTAATTGACAGCTACTAGAATTAAAAATTACAAAAAAAACTAAAACTACAAAAATACAAAAAAAACATGCACAAAACAACGCCACCCAATTAAAATTTCACCTGGTAAATTAAATCACAAATTCACATCGCGCAACCGTAAACAAAACAAGATGTTAAGGCGACAACGACGAAGCCCAAAGGTAAACAACCACGAACCGACATTTTGGTTGCGCAAAATATTGCCTATATGCGTTCGTAACCCCCTGTCTACACTGTCAATGAAAAATTGCCTCCTATATGTTATTGCTTCGAAATTGCAGAGACAAAAATTTGACAGTGGGCAAATAATGGCAAGAAATTTCATTTCAAGCATTGCAATGGAACTGTCTAGGTGGCAAATTAGTAAGATTGTAGCCTTAATTTCTTTAAAGAGCTTGGCGCTTAGTGAGTTGGAAGCGTTAAGAAAATTAAGAAAAAGGAAGTTTTGGGTGAATCCCTTTTTTTAAGTCTACTCTTTTGTATTTTACACTTTTGTAATTCCACAAGCACTCATTTATTTTGTATAGATTTATTAATTTTATTATATCAATCCTTGAAATCTTCAAATCCGCCATATTTTTTCAATATGCCAAATTTATTTCCAGGCATATGTTCGGAAATAAATGGCATACTATTTGGTTTGCCATATATGGCATGCAAAATGTTATTTCTGTGTTTCGCCATCTCCATTAGCAATAACGAAGCAATAACATATGGCAGGCAATTTTTTATTGACAGTGTAGACAGGGGGTTAGATTTAATGTGGCAGTACATAAAATATTGGGCAATAATAATTTAGAACAAATTTGCCCATCTATCGAACGACTCCAAAGGAATATAATAACCAGCGACATCGACACCAAGAGAACTTTTGGCATTCGAATTTGGACTTGCATTTGGAGCTGTAATGCACTTTTTTCTTAAAGAGCATGTCTCCAATGAAATGCATGTACCACGGTGATGGAATATAATTTTTTTTTGGAGATAATTTTAACAAATTGTTCTTGTTTCAACGTGGGATATTTATTAGAAATTTAATTAAATTGCATCTCTTTGTGTCCTTCCTTTGGTTCTGATTTAAGTGGTTTCAACGTGGGATTTATTAAAAATTTATTGCAGAAACTGTACATCTCTATGTCCTATGCTTTGGTTATTATTACAACCGACTTATTATTATTGCCGACTTAAGTTTTGCGTTTGGTGCGTAACCTTTGCGCTATGTGTTGCGAATTTGTATTTTTAGGAAAGAATATGTACTGTACATAGGTGTTATGAAAGACCAAAGAAGCATAAAACAAATACCAAAGAAGCATAAAATTGTTTTCTTTTACAAACAAAAATTACATTAATTACGGCAAATCTCATGGAGGAAATCAGATTGTTAAAAATCTTCGTTTTATTAACCGGCATGTGGGTAGCGGTTCAATAAACCGCTGCACTAAACAAAGGGAATTTAACCGTTGAATTATTTTGGATACGTTGGTCATCAGCAGCAAGCATTTTACAACAATAAAATTATCTTTAAAGAACAACTAAATTTACGGGTTCGCAACAACGTCTTTTTTTGGTTGTTTTAGTTTAATATATCGAATTTTCTTTTGGATTAATTATTTTTTATATCTTTATTGAATTTTTTTTTGAAATGAAATTACTTATCATTTACAATGAAGTAAAAATTAACAGATTATAAATAAATAAATAAATTAAACAAATTGCTGAGAATTCTATTAGCAATAACAATTTATGACTTTGAAATAAAGTGGAATTGTAACACTAAGGCCATTTGCGTTCTTATTTCTGGATGTTCCCATTTCTACAAATTTTCCGCTACACATTGAGCCCCATTGAATATATTATTAATTACAAAACATTTTGGTGGTTCCATCCAGGAATAGTAAGTGGCCCGTGTATAATTCCAGTTTATTCATTAAATTTGCGGTTGTCCCTTCGCTAAGAGATTAATTACAACAATGTCTGATCTCAAAAAATTGCTGATTGAAGAACGCGTTTTACGAGCTAGGATTTTAAATTATATTGAGAATGCGAAGAAAACGGCTTTAGCTAAACGGAATCAAGGTCATTATGAGAACCGAATCTCCGACCTAAAGGATTTATGGGTGAGATACAATGCTCTGGATTTACAAATAATGCAACAATATTATGAGGAACAAACACCAAAGGAATCCGAAAGCGACGAGAAGGACCCAGAATATATTTCTGAGGAGTATTATAACTCCACCGAAGCAAAATATTCGGAATATGTAAGCGATTTAAAGGAAGGTCTACGCAAGCTTAAAAGCAACGATCTCCCTATCCAGAATGAACCATCAGTGGTCACGATGCATCAGGAACCAGCTCTTCCAAGGATTTCCCTTCCGAAGTTCAATGGTGACTACGACATGTGGAGGTCATTTTGTGACATGTTTACGTCTTTAGTTCACAATAACACCAAACTGTCTCCAGTACAAAAGCTGTATCACCTCAAATCATGTTTAATAGGAGAAGCGGAGCAAGTTTTACGACACACGCCAATTACGGATGCGGATTATATCCCTGCATGGGATAAATTGAGGGGTCGTTTCGAAAACACGCGCATTTTGGTGAATCACCAGTTAAAAAGGCTAGTAAATCAACCAAAACTAATGACGGAAACAGCAAAGGGAATCAAAACTTTAATAGACACATCTGAAGAGTGTTTGCAACAGCTGAAAAGTCTCAAAGTGAACACGCAGGCCTGGGATGTTCTATTAATTTATCTTTTAGTTCAGAAGCTTCCATTCCACACACTGAAGCTGTGGGAAGAAGAGCAAGGTGCCAAGGATGACCTACCAAGCTTCGAGGAATTCAAGACATTTGTCACAACTCGGCTGACGGTGCTCGAATCTATTGCAGATGCGGTAGGTTCTAAAACAATGCAATCTAAGCCCAAAGCGCACTCCAATTCAAGTACAGCAGTGTATCATGCTACAAAGGAAGGAAGATGTCCAGCTTGTAAGGGAAAACATTTCGTTCTTAAATGTTATAAATATAACAAAATGACGCCTGAGGACAAACACAAGATCCTTAACAAAGCACATTTATGCCTTAACTGCTTATCTAGCAATCATCGTCAAGTCAATTGTACCAGCAAATACAACTGTTTTAAATGTAAACAACGGCACCATACATCTCTTCATCAAGATAAGGCAAGCGAGGTACCTACATCGTATCCCCCAAACTTTAAGGACAACATTAATGAACCGAAACCGAAGGACCAACAAGCAGAAAATTCTCACAACACAATGAAGCCAGAAACAGTTCAAGCCTTTGTAACAAGGCAAAACGTGCGTGCGTTACTAGCAACGGCATTAGTAACCGTCAAAGGTGGATCAAGGCAAGCAACCACCTTAAGATGTCTCATCGATCCAGGATCGCAATCGTCGTTCCTAACAGAAAAAGCCTGCTCCAGAGTAGGCGCACAATGCAACCCCACTTCAATGGTAATTACTGGTATAGCCGATTGCGCTGCAGCCAGCTCATGTAAGGAGGCTACCTTACAATTACAATCCAGGCAATTAACTGGACCCATAGTGGAGGAAACCTTCATAATACTAAAGGAAATCACAAACCCTTCGCCACGACAACGAATTTCCAAGGAAAACTTACACCATATAGACGGTCTCACCTTAGCTGATCCGACCTATTGGAAACCAGGAAAAATTGACGCATTACTCGGGGTAAACGTTTATGCCCAAATAGTGGAACCAGGACTCATTAAAGGAACAAAAACAGCTCCGGCGATTATCAACACCATCTTTGGATGGATTTTATTAGGACCAAACTCCAATCAACCACATCGAGAAGCAATTTCGTTAGTGGCTACAACGGAAAACGATCTCAACCAGCAATTGAAACAGTTTTTCGACATCGAGGAATACCCCACGCATCCAGTGTTTAAGGAAGAAGACGTTCAATGTCAAACCATTTATGGAACTACACATGAACGGCAGAGTAATGGGCAGTACCAGGTAAAACTGCCATTTGTTAACAATGAGACTCCTGACTTAGGCGAATCGCGACCTCAGGCATTGGCAAGATTTACAGCTCTACAAAAACAATTTAGGAGAAACCCAACACTAGCCAAAGACTACACTGCATGTCTCGACGAGTACCTCAAGCTCGACCATATGGAACTGCTAGTTCCAGTTGCTGAAGACAAGCCACATTATTATATACCACACCACGCTGTTTTCAAGGAAAGCACGACCACGAAGTTGAGAGTAGTTTTTGATGCTTCGAGCAAGACAACCAACGGCAAATCATTAAATGATCATCTCCTGAAGGGTCCAATTTTACAGCCTAAACTTTTCGCTATATTATTAAAGTGGCGAAAGCATAGAATCGCGATGACGGCGGACATTGAAAAAATGTATCGCATGATCCTCATACATCCAGAGCAACGCTCGTTTCAACGAATACTATGGACCCATCCAATTACTGATCAACTACAAGACTACGAGCTGAAAACGGTTACCTTCGGCACAACATCCGCACCCTACCTTGCCATACGAACTCTGCAACAATTGGCCATCGATGAAAACAGGAATTGGCCACTGGCATCAACGGTAACAATGAAGGATTTTTATGTTGATGATCTGTTAACTGGAGCGGACGATATACCCACAGCTAAACTTCTGCAGACCGAGTTAATCAATATGATGAAGTCGGGGGGATTTAATTTACGAAAGTGGGCTAGCAATCACAAAGGTTTATTAGAACACTTACCACCTGAATACTGCGAGAAGCGAGGTGCTTTAGACATTTGCGAAGAGGAGGCAATTAAAACTCTGGGGATACAATGGTTGCCTGGTGAAGACTACTTCACATTTCATTTCAAGCCAAAGCCAGAGCAAGACGTATACACCAAACGTACTATATTGTCGGAAATTGCTTCATTGTACGACCCTCTAGGATGGTTGGCACCAGTGATAGTGGTGGCAAAGATACTGATGCAAACAATGTGGATAACAGGTTGTGCATGGGATGATCCTGCGTCATCAACCGTCACCTACCATTGGAGGAAATTCAAACAGGATTTAACAACTTTACCTCGGATCAAAATTCCGAGATGGATTCGATACACTAATACAGCTCAACTTCAACTTCACGGTTTTTGCGACGCGTCATCCAGGGCATATGCGGCGGTGCTTTATTTACGAGTGGTTCAACAAGACGGTAGCATTTCATCCACATTATTAACTGCGAAGACCAGAGTGGCACCTACAAAACCCACAACTATTCCACGACTCGAACTCAATGGGGCAGTTATTCTTGCACGACTTATTAAAACCACTGTTACGGATATGGAATTAGAAAATGTTCCCATTTATGCCTGGACGGACTCAACCATCGCATTACAATGGATCAGAGAACATCCATCTCGATGGAAGACCTATGTAGCAAATAGGGTGGTCGAAATTCAGGACAGCATAAAATATGAGACTTGGAAACATGTACCTACTAAAGATAACCCTGCTGATTTGGCATCCAGAGGCACGACAGTAGAAGACCTGCTGTCCAAAGATATATGGTGGCATGGCCCAGCATGGTTAACTAAATCAGAGGAAAATTGGCCGAACATAAAGCAAGGTGAGACAATGACTAACTTGGAGGCTAAGGTTGTCCGTTCAGCAAATTTTGTAGTGGAAATCCAAGAAGACATTCTTACTCGCTACTCTTCATTTGGAAAAACAACCAGGATCATCGCACTACTCCTTCGGTTCGTAGGCAATTGCAGGGACAAATCAAAGAAGCAAGTCGGTTTCATCTCTAACGAGGAAATACGCAACGCAGAGAGGATTATATTTAGGCAGGTACAACGAGAAAGTTTTCCCAAGGATTACGATCATTTGAGTCAAAATAAACCTCTGTCACCAAAAAGCAAGTTATTGCAGTTAACTCCATTTATTGATACCCAAGGAATAATGCGATTGAAGGGTCGTTTATCGCATGCGTCTATAACTTACAACAAAAAGCACCCAATTATCCTTCCAAAGGCTCACCATATAGTTTCACTCATCATTGACCAATTGCATCGAGACACATTACATGGTGGAACTTCTCTAGTGTTAGCAACCAGCAGAAGCAAATATTGGATCTTGGATGCACGAAGAGCTATCTCCACCAGATTACACAAATGTGTCACATGCTTTCGTTATAGAAAGGAAGTTTGCAAACAACGAATGGGAGACTTGCCAGAAGCTCGGGTCAACATATCTAAACCATTCAGCAAGGTGGGCATCGATTATGCAGGACCAGTGGTAATAAAAGCATCCCCGTGCAGAAAGGCGAAGTTATTAAAGGCCTATCTCTGTATCTTTGTTTGTATGGCAACGAAGGCAATACATATCGAGCTAGTCTCAGCGCTAACAACAGATGCTTTCATTGCTGCTTTGCGAAGGTTTATATCAAGAAGAGGTCTATGCACGGACATCTACTCAGACTGTGGCACCAATTTTGTAGGAGCCAAATCAACATTGGATAGGGAACTGAAAAATGTCATAGCACATATAACACAAGAAGCGAAGCAATATTGTACCCAGAAGGCCATCAATTGGCACTTCAATCCACCAGCGGCACCACATTTTGGAGGAATTTGGGAGGCAAGTGTTCGATCAGTCAAGCACCACTTGCGCAGAAGCATAGGAAACATGACATTGACCTTTGAAGAATATGCGACGTTATTAACACAAATAGAAGCTATTCTCAATTCACGTCCATTATGCTACGTCAGTACAGATCCAAGCACTGCTGAGATACTTACTCCAGGACATTTTCTCATTGGACAAGCATTGAATACTTTACCAGAGCCCGACTACGCCAAGGAAGTAACATTAACCCAAAGATGGAAACAAATTCAACAGAAGGTTCACCAGTTTTGGAAGCAGTGGTCAAGAGACTATCTACATCATCTTCAAACACGATCCAAATGGCAGCATGAACGGAGAAACCTTAAAATTGGAGATGTAGTACTTGTCACGAACGAAAGCACTCCACCAGCAAAATGGCCCTTGGGCATTGTAGAGGAAGTATATCCAGGGTCAGATGGTTTAACCAGAGTGGCACAAATCAGAACGCAAACCAATACCTTAAAAAGACCAATATCCAAATTATCCCTTTTACCATTAGAAGTAACGTAGTCCCGAACCAATACTAACCAATTTTCGCGTGTTGTTAGTGTCTCAATGTTGTGTTTGTCGTACAAAGAAAGTTATGCAAATTAGTTAACATGATTCTTTCAGATGGATTACGACGAAGATGTACTCATCCTGCAGGAAAAAATATTTTTTTCTATGGATGACGAGCCTGATCCTGAGTTTTATGCCGATCCAGTTCCTAGTGTACCTGAGAAGAGGCATATGGCTACATCACAACCAGCGAGCACAGCATCCCAGGCAACTAAGCATCGTCCTAGTAGCGGATTGAAAGAGACCACCAGACACACCACCACAACGTTGCCCCAGACTGCTACAATAAATGGAGCTCGTGAACCATCACTCCAACTATTGAGAACCACAACCACTATCAGCGAGCTTCGAATGCGGATGGATAACACCCACCAGAAATTTAGAACCAGAGAAGGAATCGATATTTATCGGACAAGGGACGTTTTGAAGTGTATTAATTTTGAGGCCATCGCTAAAACCAAATTGAAGGAGAAAACAATAACACTCCCAGGTCGCTATCAAGTTCGGCTTAAATTAAAACCCGATGGTAGACTTATATTCTTCTCATATCACAAGAGAGGAGTTGTTAAAAAATTGTTGAACAAGGCTGTTCAACAGGGGGGAGAATGTTTGGCACAGCCCAAACCCTCTTAAAATGCACCTAAAACGGCGAAAATAAGGTCAATAAAACTTTAGATAAAATACTTAAGAATATACAAAATAACATATTAGTGAAATACATGGATTAAAAAGAATTAATATTATATGTAAACAAAAATGCAACAACAACATAAAAAGACACAAAAGTACAAAAAATGAATTAAATTAAAATTGTTTTAAGTGGAATGAATGAATTAAATATAACTTGAATTACATAAAAGGAAAATATTATTATTAATAAATAATGAATTCAGAAATTAATTGACAGCTACTAGAATTAAAAATTACAAAAAAAAACTAAAACTACAAAAATACAAAAAAAACATGCACAAAACAACGCCACCCAATTAAAATTTCACCTGGTAAATTAAATCACAAATTCACATCGCGCAACCGTAAACAAAACAAGATGTTAAGGCGACAACGACGAAGCCCAAAGGTAAACAACTACGAACCGACATTTTGGTTGCGCAAAATATTGCCTATATGCGTTCGTAAGATTTAATGTGGCAGTACATAAAATATTGGGCAATAATAATTTAGAACAAATTTGCCCATCTATCGAACGACTCCAAAGGAATATAATAACCAGCGACATCGACACCAAGAGAACTTTTGGCATTCGAATTTGGACTTGCATTTGGAGCTGTAATGCACTTTTTTCTTAAAGAGCATGTCTCCAATGAAATGCATGTACCACGGTGATGGAATATAATTTTTTTTTGGAGATAATTTTAACAAATTGTTCTTGTTTCAACGTGGGATATTTATTAGAAATTTAATTAAATTGCATCTCTTTGTGTCCTTCCTTTGGTTCTGATTTAAGTGGTTTCAACGTGGGATTTATTAAAAATTTATTGCAGAAACTGTACATCTCTATGTCCTAAGCTTTGGTTATTATTACAACCGACTTATTATTATTGCCGACTTAAGTTTTGCGTTTGGTGCGTAACCTTTGCGCTATGTGTTGCGAATTTGTATTTTTAGGAAAGAATATGTACTGTACATAGGTGTTATGAAAGACCAAAGAAGCATAAAACAAATACCAAAGAAGCATAAAATTGTTTTCTTTTACAAACAAAAATTACATTAATTACGGCAAATCTCATGGAGGAAATCAGATTGTTAAAAATCTTCGTTTTATTAACCGGCATGTGGGTAGCGGTTCAATAAACCGCTGCACTAAACAAAGGGAATTTAACCGTTGAATTATTTTGGATACGTTGGTCATCAGCAGCAAGCATTTTACAACAATAAAATTATCTTTAAAGAACAACTAAATTTACGGGTTCGCAACAACGTCTTTTTTTGGTTGTTTTAGTTTAATATATCGAATTTTCTTTTGGATTAATTATTTTTTATATCTTTATTGAATTTTTTTTTGAAATGAAATTACTTATCATTTACAATGAAGTAAAAATTAACAGATTATAAATAAATAAATAAATTAAACAAATTGCTGAGAATTCTATTAGCAATAACAATTTATGACTTTGAAATAAAGTGGAATTGTAACACTAAGGCCATTTGCGTTCTTATTTCTGGATGTTCCCATTTCTACAAATTTTCCGCTACACATTGAGCCCCATTGAATATATTATTAATTACAAAACATTTTGGTGGTTCCATCCAGGAATAGTAAGTGGCCCGTGTATAATTCCAGTTTATTCATTAAATTTGCGGTTGTCCCTTCGCTAAGAGATTAATTACAACAATGTCTGATCTCAAAAAATTGCTGATTGAAGAACGCGTTTTACGAGCTAGGATTTTAAATTATATTGAGAATGCGAAGAAAACGGCTTTAGCTAAACGGAATCAAGGTCATTATGAGAACCGAATCTCCGACCTAAAGGATTTATGGGTGAGATACAATGCTCTGGATTTACAAATAATGCAACAATATTATGAGGAACAAACACCAAAGGAATCCGAAAGCGACGAGAAGGACCCAGAATATATTTCTGAGGAGTATTATAACTCCACCGAAGCAAAATATTCGGAATATGTAAGCGATTTAAAGGAAGGTCTACGCAAGCTTAAAAGCAACGATCTCCCTATCCAGAATGAACCATCAGTGGTCACGATGCATCAGGAACCAGCTCTTCCAAGGATTTCCCTTCCGAAGTTCAATGGTGACTACGACATGTGGAGGTCATTTTGTGACATGTTTACGTCTTTAGTTCACAATAACACCAAACTGTCTCCAGTACAAAAGCTGTATCACCTCAAATCATGTTTAATAGGAGAAGCGGAGCAAGTTTTACGACACACGCCAATTACGGATGCGGATTATATCCCTGCATGGGATAAATTGAGGGGTCGTTTCGAAAACACGCGCATTTTGGTGAATCACCAGTTAAAAAGGCTAGTAAATCAACCAAAACTAATGACGGAAACAGCAAAGGGAATCAAAACTTTAATAGACACATCTGAAGAGTGTTTGCAACAGCTGAAAAGTCTCAAAGTGAACACGCAGGCCTGGGATGTTCTATTAATTTATCTTTTAGTTCAGAAGCTTCCATTCCACACACTGAAGCTGTGGGAAGAAGAGCAAGGTGCCAAGGATGACCTACCAAGCTTCGAGGAATTCAAGACATTTGTCACAACTCGGCTGACGGTGCTCGAATCTATTGCAGATGCGGTAGGTTCTAAAACAATGCAATCTAAGCCCAAAGCGCACTCCAATTCAAGTACAGCAGTGTATCATGCTACAAAGGAAGGAAGATGTCCAGCTTGTAAGGGAAAACATTTCGTTCTTAAATGTTATAAATATAACAAAATGACGCCTGAGGACAAACACAAGATCCTTAACAAAGCACATTTATGCCTTAACTGCTTATCTAGCAATCATCGTCAAGTCAATTGTACCAGCAAATACAACTGTTTTAAATGTAAACAACGGCACCATACATCTCTTCATCAAGATAAGGCAAGCGAGGTACCTACATCGTATCCCCCAAACTTTAAGGACAACATTAATGAACCGAAACCGAAGGACCAACAAGCAGAAAATTCTCACAACACAATGAAGCCAGAAACAGTTCAAGCCTTTGTAACAAGGCAAAACGTGCGTGCGTTACTAGCAACGGCATTAGTAACCGTCAAAGGTGGATCAAGGCAAGCAACCACCTTAAGATGTCTCATCGATCCAGGATCGCAATCGTCGTTCCTAACAGAAAAAGCCTGCTCCAGAGTAGGCGCACAATGCAACCCCACTTCAATGGTAATTACTGGTATAGCCGATTGCGCTGCAGCCAGCTCATGTAAGGAGGCTACCTTACAATTACAATCCAGGCAATTAACTGGACCCATAGTGGAGGAAACCTTCATAATACTAAAGGAAATCACAAACCCTTCGCCACGACAACGAATTTCCAAGGAAAACTTACACCATATAGACGGTCTCACCTTAGCTGATCCGACCTATTGGAAACCAGGAAAAATTGACGCATTACTCGGGGTAAACGTTTATGCCCAAATAGTGGAACCAGGACTCATTAAAGGAACAAAAACAGCTCCGGCGATTATCAACACCATCTTTGGATGGATTTTATTAGGACCAAACTCCAATCAACCACATCGAGAAGCAATTTCGTTAGTGGCTACAACGGAAAACGATCTCAACCAGCAATTGAAACAGTTTTTCGACATCGAGGAATACCCCACGCATCCAGTGTTTAAGGAAGAAGACGTTCAATGTCAAACCATTTATGGAACTACACATGAACGGCAGAGTAATGGGCAGTACCAGGTAAAACTGCCATTTGTTAACAATGAGACTCCTGACTTAGGCGAATCGCGACCTCAGGCATTGGCAAGATTTACAGCTCTACAAAAACAATTTAGGAGAAACCCAACACTAGCCAAAGACTACACTGCATGTCTCGACGAGTACCTCAAGCTCGACCATATGGAACTGCTAGTTCCAGTTGCTGAAGACAAGCCACATTATTATATACCACACCACGCTGTTTTCAAGGAAAGCACGACCACGAAGTTGAGAGTAGTTTTTGATGCTTCGAGCAAGACAACCAACGGCAAATCATTAAATGATCATCTCCTGAAGGGTCCAATTTTACAGCCTAAACTTTTCGCTATATTATTAAAGTGGCGAAAGCATAGAATCGCGATGACGGCGGACATTGAAAAAATGTATCGCATGATCCTCATACATCCAGAGCAACGCTCGTTTCAACGAATACTATGGACCCATCCAATTACTGATCAACTACAAGACTACGAGCTGAAAACGGTTACCTTCGGCACAACATCCGCACCCTACCTTGCCATACGAACTCTGCAACAATTGGCCATCGATGAAAACAGGAATTGGCCACTGGCATCAACGGTAACAATGAAGGATTTTTATGTTGATGATCTGTTAACTGGAGCGGACGATATACCCACAGCTAAACTTCTGCAGACCGAGTTAATCAATATGATGAAGTCGGGGGGATTTAATTTACGAAAGTGGGCTAGCAATCACAAAGGTTTATTAGAACACTTACCACCTGAATACTGCGAGAAGCGAGGTGCTTTAGACATTTGCGAAGAGGAGGCAATTAAAACTCTGGGGATACAATGGTTGCCTGGTGAAGACTACTTCACATTTCATTTCAAGCCAAAGCCAGAGCAAGACGTATACACCAAACGTACTATATTGTCGGAAATTGCTTCATTGTACGACCCTCTAGGATGGTTGGCACCAGTGATAGTGGTGGCAAAGATACTGATGCAAACAATGTGGATAACAGGTTGTGCATGGGATGATCCTGCGTCATCAACCGTCACCTACCATTGGAGGAAATTCAAACAGGATTTAACAACTTTACCTCGGATCAAAATTCCGAGATGGATTCGATACACTAATACAGCTCAACTTCAACTTCACGGTTTTTGCGACGCGTCATCCAGGGCATATGCGGCGGTGCTTTATTTACGAGTGGTTCAACAAGACGGTAGCATTTCATCCACATTATTAACTGCGAAGACCAGAGTGGCACCTACAAAACCCACAACTATTCCACGACTCGAACTCAATGGGGCAGTTATTCTTGCACGACTTATTAAAACCACTGTTACGGATATGGAATTAGAAAATGTTCCCATTTATGCCTGGACGGACTCAACCATCGCATTACAATGGATCAGAGAACATCCATCTCGATGGAAGACCTATGTAGCAAATAGGGTGGTCGAAATTCAGGACAGCATAAAATATGAGACTTGGAAACATGTACCTACTAAAGATAACCCTGCTGATTTGGCATCCAGAGGCACGACAGTAGAAGACCTGCTGTCCAAAGATATATGGTGGCATGGCCCAGCATGGTTAACTAAATCAGAGGAAAATTGGCCGAACATAAAGCAAGGTGAGACAATGACTAACTTGGAGGCTAAGGTTGTCCGTTCAGCAAATTTTGTAGTGGAAATCCAAGAAGACATTCTTACTCGCTACTCTTCATTTGGAAAAACAACCAGGATCATCGCACTACTCCTTCGGTTCGTAGGCAATTGCAGGGACAAATCAAAGAAGCAAGTCGGTTTCATCTCTAACGAGGAAATACGCAACGCAGAGAGGATTATATTTAGGCAGGTACAACGAGAAAGTTTTCCCAAGGATTACGATCATTTGAGTCAAAATAAACCTCTGTCACCAAAAAGCAAGTTATTGCAGTTAACTCCATTTATTGATACCCAAGGAATAATGCGATTGAAGGGTCGTTTATCGCATGCGTCTATAACTTACAACAAAAAGCACCCAATTATCCTTCCAAAGGCTCACCATATAGTTTCACTCATCATTGACCAATTGCATCGAGACACATTACATGGTGGAACTTCTCTAGTGTTAGCAACCAGCAGAAGCAAATATTGGATCTTGGATGCACGAAGAGCTATCTCCACCAGATTACACAAATGTGTCACATGCTTTCGTTATAGAAAGGAAGTTTGCAAACAACGAATGGGAGACTTGCCAGAAGCTCGGGTCAACATATCTAAACCATTCAGCAAGGTGGGCATCGATTATGCAGGACCAGTGGTAATAAAAGCATCCCCGTGCAGAAAGGCGAAGTTATTAAAGGCCTATCTCTGTATCTTTGTTTGTATGGCAACGAAGGCAATACATATCGAGCTAGTCTCAGCGCTAACAACAGATGCTTTCATTGCTGCTTTGCGAAGGTTTATATCAAGAAGAGGTCTATGCACGGACATCTACTCAGACTGTGGCACCAATTTTGTAGGAGCCAAATCAACATTGGATAGGGAACTGAAAAATGTCATAGCACATATAACACAAGAAGCGAAGCAATATTGTACCCAGAAGGCCATCAATTGGCACTTCAATCCACCAGCGGCACCACATTTTGGAGGAATTTGGGAGGCAAGTGTTCGATCAGTCAAGCACCACTTGCGCAGAAGCATAGGAAACATGACATTGACCTTTGAAGAATATGCGACGTTATTAACACAAATAGAAGCTATTCTCAATTCACGTCCATTATGCTACGTCAGTACAGATCCAAGCACTCCTGAGATACTTACTCCAGGACATTTTCTCATTGGACAAGCATTGAATACTTTACCAGAGCCCGACTACGCCAAGGAAGTAACATTAACCCAAAGATGGAAACAAATTCAACAGAAGGTTCACCAGTTTTGGAAGCAGTGGTCAAGAGACTATCTACATCATCTTCAAACACGATCCAAATGGCAGCATGAACGGAGAAACCTTAAAATTGGAGATGTAGTACTTGTCACGAACGAAAGCACTCCACCAGCAAAATGGCCCTTGGGCATTGTAGAGGAAGTATATCCAGGGTCAGATGGTTTAACCAGAGTGGCACAAATCAGAACGCAAACCAATACCTTAAAAAGACCAATATCCAAATTATCCCTTTTACCATTAAAAGTAACGTAGTCCCGAACCAATACTAACCAATTTTCGCGTGTTGTTAGTGTCTCAATGTTGTGTTTGTCGTACAAAGAAAGTTATGCAAAATAGTTAACATGATTCTTTCAGATGGATTACGACGAAGATGTACTCATCCTGCAGGAAAAAATATTTTTTTCTATGGATGACGAGCCTGATCCTGAGTTTTATGCCGATCCAGTTCCTAGTGTACCTGAGAAGAGGCATATGGCTACATCACAACCAGCGAGCACAGCATCCCAGGCAACTAAGCATCGTCCTAGTAGCGGATTGAAAGAGACCACCAGACACACCACCACAACGTTGCCCCAGACTGCTACAATAAATGGAGCTCGTGAACCATCACTCCAACTATTGAGAACCACAACCACTATCAGCGAGCTTCGAATGCGGATGGATAACACCCACCAGAAATTTAGAACCAGAGAAGGAATCGATATTTATCTGACAAGGGACGTTTTGAAGTGTATTAATTTTGAGGCCATCGCTAAAACCAAATTGAAGGAGAAAACAATAACACTCCCAGGTCGCTATCAAGTTCGGCTTAAATTAAAACCCGATGGTAGACTTATATTCTTCTCATATCACAAGAGAGGAGTTGTTAAAAAATTGTTGAGCAAGGCTGTTCAACAGGGGGGAGAATGTTTGGCACAGCCCAAACCCTCTTAAAATGCACCTAAAACGGCGAAAATAAGGTCAATAAAACTTTAGATAAAATACTTAAGAATATACAAAATAACATATTAGTGAAATACATGGATTAAAAAGAATTAATATTATATGTAAACAAAAATGCAACAACAACATAAAAAGACACAAAAGTACAAAAAATGAATTAAATTAAAATTGTTTTAAGTGGAATGAATGAATTAAATATAACTTGAATTACATAAAAGGAAAATATTATTATTAATAAATAATGAATTCAGAAATTAATTGACAGCTACTAGAATTAAAAATTACAAAAAAAAACTAAAACTACAAAAATACAAAAAAAACATGCACAAAACAACGCCACCCAATTAAAATTTCACCTGGTAAATTAAATCACAAATTCACATCGCGCAACCGTAAACAAAACAAGATGTTAAGGCGACAACGACGAAGCCCAAAGGTAAACAACTACGAACCGACATTTTGGTTGCGCAAAATATTGCCTATATGCGTTCGTAAGATTTAATGTGGCAGTACATAAAATATTGGGCAATAATAATTTAGAACAAATTTGCCCATCTATCGAACGACTCCAAAGGAATATAATAACCAGCGACATCGACACCAAGAGAACTTTTGGCATTCGAATTTGGACTTGCATTTGGAGCTGTAATGCACTTTTTTCTTAAAGAGCATGTCTCCAATGAAATGCATGTACCACGGTGATGGAATATAATTTTTTTTGGAGATAATTTTAACAAATTGTTCTTGTTTCAACGTGGGATATTTATTAGAAATTTAATTAAATTGCATCTCTTTGTGTCCTTCCTTTGGTTCTGATTTAAGTGGTTTCAACGTGGGATTTATTAAAAATTTATTGCAGAAACTGTACATCTCTATGTCCTATGCTTTGGTTATTATTACAACCGACTTATTATTATTGCCGACTTAAGTTTTGCGTTTGGTGCGTAACCTTTGCGCTATGTGTTGCGAATTTGTATTTTTAGGAAAGAATATGTACTGTACATAGGTGTTATGAAAGACCAAAGAAGCATAAAACAAATACCAAAGAAGCATAAAATTGTTTTCTTTTACAAACAAAAATTACATTAATTACGGCAAATCTCATGGAGGAAATCAGATTGTTAAAAATCTTCGTTTTATTAACCGGCATGTGGGTAGCGGTTCAATAAACCGCTGCACTAAACAAAGGGAATTTAACCGTTGAATTAGTTTGGATACGTTGGTCATCAGCAGCAAGCATTTTACAACAATAAAATTATCTTTAAAGAACAACTAAATTTACGGGTTCGCAACAACGTCTTTTTTTGGTTGTTTTAGTTTAATATATCGAATTTTCTTTTGGATTAATTATTTTTTATATCTTTATTGAATTTTTTTTTGAAATGAAATTACTTATCATTTACAATGAAGTAAAAATTAACAGATTATAAATAAATAAATAAATTAAACAAATTGCTGAGAATTCTATTAGCAATAACAATTTATGACTTTGAAATAAAGTGGAATTGTAACACTAAGGCCATTTGCGTTCTTATTTCTGGATGTTCCCATTTCTACAAATTTTCCGCTACACATTGAGCCCCATTGAATATATTATTAATTACAAAACACCCGATGTCACCATGTAGTCTATGATGTTCTCTACTCTTAGTCGTGCCAGAGCTGTCGCTTGCAGAGCAGCAGTTTGCTCGTCTAATATCGGGAATAGATTTACTCCACCTCCTTTCCACTACTGAAATAAACGTCACTTCTAAATTATGTTCAATTCCCTAGATTCTTCTTCTAATAGTTACTCAATTGAATTGAGCGGCTTTTGGTAACTGAAATATGATACGGAGAGCCTTGGAACTATTTTGTTTTGGTGGACTTGGAAACACATTTTTCTAGACAAGTTGTTCTTATTTACACAGGTTATACAGGTTTTTATGCGCCCCATGTTTTTATTTTAGCCTGTTAAAAGTCCCAGAATATTACTTAATTCGCTGACACATCGACACAAAGTGCCCCTTGGCAAACGACATGAGAAGACAGCACTCCTACTATTCCAGAAGGTCCATGTTTGTGTTCTAATTATTTTCTAGTTTTTGGTACAGCAGATTTAAAATAAAACTATTTAACTTAAAAGTTTTTTTTACCTGTTTTTATTATATTCTTTTTAGTCTTAATTCAGTCATTTTTGGATTTTACTTTTTACAAAATTCTGGTAAAGTGATTTGTTATGCAAACCATATTTCCACCGCCATTTTGAATTTTATAATTTTGACAACAAATTTATTATTTCCGACCATAAACACCCCCAAATAGCTATTTTCAGTGAAATCGTGAATCGTAGTTTCTAAAATCGTACCGCCATATTGGCGCCGCCATTTTGATTTTTTAAAATTTTGACCACAGATTCGTCATTTGTGACCTTAAAAACTCTCCGTTACCGATTTTGAATGGATTCGGAACACATTTGTAAAATTCATCCGCCATTTTTAATTTTCAAATTTTGACCACAGAATCGTCATTTGTAGCCCTAAAAACCCCCCGATACCGATTTTCAATGGATTCAGAAAACATTTCCAAAATTCATCCGCCATTTTGAATTTTTAAATTTTGACTACAGAATCGTCATTTGTGGCCCTAAAAACCCCCGATACCGGTTTTTAATGGAATCGGAACACAATTGAAAAATTCGTCCGCCATCTTGGAATCGCCATCTTGATTTTTTTTAAAAATTGTCAGATTGCACTGTCACGTTAGCTCAATCTGTGTGAAAAGTTTCATAAGAATCGGTTACACGAGGTCAATCGGTTATACGAGGTCAAGCTAAATAAAATCATTAATATCTTGTTCATTGTTTTTTTTTATTAAATTTTGTTTTTGATTAGGGGTAACCAACCAGAGTCTGATTATATCGTCGGTACAATAGTAAACTAGTCTATCTGAAAATTCCTTACTTTGGGGAGACGCAAAACAAATTATAATTAATGACTGAAAATCAGGCTTTCTTCCGTAAATATTCAAATAAATCAGTTGTATTAGTCTTCGACTATGGTCTTTTGGATCACACTTTAAATAATCACAATATAAATCAAAATAAAATAAAAACTTCTCTAGTTAAGTCAAAAATTCCAAAATGTCAGATAGGTTAGTTTACCATTGGACCGACGATATGTACCCCTAAGTTTTGTTCTAATTTTTACTAGTCATTTATTAATTTGGTGTCAATTAGGTATTTTTCTAACTTGATTATTTCATCTGTATTGTTTCCTAGGATTTCTTCGAGATGTGGTTTAATATTATGTTTTCTTCTTGCTTTTTCGTATTTTGAACATTCGATTAATATGTCACAATTTGGGTGTTGCATGTGCTGCAAATGGGTGGAGATTCCTTTTCTAGTATACATTTGTGTGTGAGATTGGTGTGTCCTGTTCTTAGTCTCGTTAGACTGATTTCGAATTTTCTGTTCTGGTGGTTTGTTGTTTCCCAGGGCTCTATTGTTTTTTTTATACTAACTAATTGGTGTGAATTTTGTAACCATTCGATGTTCCATTGGGCTTTGATGAGTTTTTTATTTCAGCAGTTATAGATTGATGTGGTGGTGGAAAGTTTTTATTGATTGTGTTGTTTAAAGCGTCTTTGGCTGCGGCATCTACTAGTTCATTTCCTTTAATTCCAACATGGCTTGGAATCCAGAGGAATTTAATAATTTTTTTGTAGTAGGGTTTGGTGGAGTAGATCTATTATTTTCCATATCATTGGATTTTTGCTGAAGTTGTTTTCTATTGCATTTAGTGAACTCAAGGAGTCAGTGATTATTATAGTACCATGTCTATTGCATGTTGAATAGCGTGTAGTTCGGCATCCAAACTAGTGTTATTGGGTGGGATTCTGGTTTTCGTGGTATTACCATCTATAATTATTGCGAACCCTATGCTGTCCTCTGTTTTGGACCCATCAGTATATATTTGTGTGTATATATTGCTGGGTTAGTATCCTCTTTTTTCCTTTCGGCTAATGTTTTTATAGTTTGAGTAGTTTTTGTAACCCAAGGTGGGTGTTTCGGTTGCAGTATCTGAAATGGCATCGTCGGTTTTTTGTAGTTTATGGATTGGATTGTTGTATTGAATCGGTTGTATAGTAATTTTCTTGAATGTTTGTTATTTGGGGGGTTTAAAATTTCCTGCGACTGTACTATCTTGTAATTGAGTTGAGATGGTAGGCTCCTAATTTTTAAGAGGTAATTGGATTGAAGGATCTCTCTTCGGAATTTTAGCAGGATAATGTCAGCGTCTACCTCCGTACTTTTTACTGGAGTGGTACTGAAAGCTCCTGTATCGATTCGTATTGCTGTATTTTGAATAGTATTTAGCTGTTTTAGGTCTTTATTATTAGCGCTGTTATATACTATTGCCCCGTAGTCAATGATAGGTAAAATTATTGATTTATATATTTTGAGGAGGGAGTATCTATTTGTTCCCCATTGGGTGTTGGCGAGGCTTTTTATGATGTTCATGTTTTGGGTACATTTATTTTTTATGTTTGTTAGGTGGGCTTTCCAAGTGATTTTCCTGTCAAAAGTTATCCCTAATATCTTAATTTCGTTTTTATATATTATTTCACTGTTTCCAATTGTGATCCTCGGGTTTGTAATTTTATATTTATTTGTAAAATGGATAGCTGTTGTTTTTCGGGTGAAAAAGCAAAACCTGTTTTCCTGGACCATTTTTTGTAAGTTGTTAAGCCTTTCTTGTAGTTTTTCTTGTATGAGAGTTGTCGATTTGTGTCTCATGTATTACGAAATCATCTGCATAGAGCAGTGCTTTTACTTGTTCAGTGCAGTTATTTGTAATGTTGTTGATTGCTATAAGGAATAGTGAAACACTTAATACGGAGCCTTGAGGTAAGCCATTTTCCATTTTGTGTTCATTGGATTGAATATCATTAATTAGAACTGTGAATTTTCGTTCGCTTAGAAAGTTCCTGATGTATTCTGCTAGATGTCCTTTGAGGCCAACTTCTTTCATTGTAGATAGTACGCGATGTTTCCAGGTTGTGTCATATGCTTTTTTAATATCCAGAGATACAGCGACTACGTGTTCTTTATTTGTGAAGGCTTGTAGAATTTCTTGCTGCAGCATTACTGCGCAATCGATGGTAGAGTGGTATTTACGAAAGGCGCATTGAGATGGTGTTATTTATTTCTCTATTGTTTAGGAACCAGGTAAGTCTGTTTGTTACAATTTTTTCAAGTATCTTGCATAAACACGAAGTTAGAGAAATTAACCTTGTATTGTCGATCTGGGTTCGGTCTCGTCCTGGTTTTGATATGGGGATTGCGAGAGATATTTTGCACTTTTTCGGGAATCTTTGTGTTATAAAAATTTTGTTGTAGAAAGTTAATATCTGATTTAATGCTTTGCAATCGAGATTTTGTATCATTTCATAGTGGATATCGTCCGGTCCGGGTGCTGATTCTTTACATAATTTGATTTCTTTAGTTCGCTAAATGTTATTTTTTGATTGTAGGGTTCAGTGTTATCCTTGATGAAATCTATGTGAATGTTTTCGGTGTCAGTTTTGTATTTTCTAAAGTTTTCTTCGTAGTTTTGTGTAGAGGTGATTTTAGCATAGTGTTTAGCAATTAATTCTGCTATTTCCTTTTTATTACTTATGATGTTGTTGTTAATGTTGATGTATTCGATGTTATTTGTTTTTGGTTGACAGTTTACTTTTCTTATGTTGTTCCATATTGTTGGTATAGGTGTTAGAAAGTTGGTGTTCTGTACGAAATTTATCCATGATTCTCTTTTCGCTTTTCTGATAAGTCGTCGAGCAATTGCTTTAGTTTTTTGGAAGTTGATGAGGTTGGTTGTTGTGGGTTTCTTTTTATATTTATTCTGTGTTTTTCTTCTATTTTTTATTGCGTTATTAATGTCATTGTTCCACCAAGGGACTAATGTTCTCTTTGAAAATTGGGGGTTTTTCGGGATAGTTTTTAAAGCTGCTTTTATTATTTGGTTTGAGATATATTCACATTCTTCGTCGATATTTATTTATTTATCATTGCAAATTACAAAATGGTAGCACATAACAATAAATACTAATCATAATGGAACCTGCAATTTCGATCTACAGAAGCAACATTCTTCAGATCTACAACATTAAACGCAAAAACTAAGTTTTTCAAAACAATAAAATATAAAAAGAATATAATATAAAAAGTAAAAATATGAGGAAAATTTAATAAACTAATCAAACTAAAACTACTAAAAATTAAGTTCTGAAATTAATTTCCGAAAAGAATCACGAGGCAAAGTGAAATCTACATGAGAGCTCGCGATATTAAATAGCTTCGTTGAAATGGAAATAGGCTCGTGTGAACCATAAGCTGTACGATGTGAGGGCATTTTTAAAATATTCCTGGTACGTATGTTTCTTTCAGGGGCGTATAAATAAAAAAGAGAAAGCAAATCCGGAGAGTTGATGTGGCTCATTAACACATCCCGAGCTAGCATTACCGCTGCAATATTCCTCCTATGTGATAAGAATTTCAAGCCCAGCAATTTGCATCTAACGTCGTATCTGGGTAAGTTGCACTCCCATCTTAATTTACGAAGCGCATATCTAGAAAAGGATTTTTGCACCGACTCAATCCTGTTGATGTGAACTTCATGCTGAGGAGCCCAAATAACAGAGGCATATTCAAGGTGAGACCTTACTAATGACACGTACAAACTTTTAATAGTATAAGGGTCGTAAAAATCTTTGGAGTGCTTCATAACAAAACCGAGCATCCTAAAAGCTTTTGAGATAATATAATCGATGTGAGAATTGAAAGTTAATTTCGAATCGAATACAACCCCAAGGTCATTCAGTTCAGTAATTCGGACTAGGCTTAGGTTATTCAGTGAATAAGGGAACATCACAGGGTTATGACGACGGCTAAAAGTAAAGCAGTTACTTTTATTAATACTCAATTCAAGATGGTTGGAGCTGCACCAGTTGGTTAGGGCGTTCAAATCTCGTTGCATACATAAACAGTCTACAGCATTAACAACCTCACGAAATAGCTTCAAATCATCCGCATACAGTAAGCATTTTGAAGAGGAGATGCTGCTAACGATGTCATTGATAAAGAGAATGAACAACAGTGTTCCGAGATGACTGCCTTGAGGTACCCCGGATCTTGCTATGAACGTACGTGAGATTGATCCATTTACTTTTACGCAGATTTTTCTGTTATTTATAAAAGATTGAATCCAGTTAAGTAAAGACGAGTGAAAACCAAGAGCTCTGAGTTTGTGAATTAATAAGCTGTGTGCAATTCTATCAAAAGCTTTCACAATATCTAGACTGATAACATCTATTTGAGTACCACACTCCAACGAGTTAGAGATGAAGTGCGTAAAATAAACAAGGTTTGTGACGGTTGAACGGCCTGTCATAAAACCGTGTTGAGCGGGAGTAATAAATTCTTTTACCAGATTATACAATTTGTTTTTTACCATATTATCATATAATTTAGGAATACAATTAGATTTGATAATGCCTCGATAATTGGAAATAGAAGATTTAATGCCCGATTTAAATATAGGGAAAATAAATGCCTCTTTCCATGATTCCAAAAATTCACCGCTATTAAGGGAGAAATTTAGAATAATACAAAGAGGTTTAGCGAGACTGTTGGAGCAATTTCTGAGGATCAGTGGGGGGATCTTATCTGGACCTGCTTTTTTATTCACGTCCAAGGTATTTAAAGCTGTCAAAACCTCAACATTATTGAACGACAGTTGCCCTATATTTACAATAGATTCAATATTGGAACAATAATCGCTAGGGGGAGAGACAGTTTCCGTTGCAAAAACGGATTCAAAAAACTCCGCGAATAAGTTACAAGTAGATTCCGCATCAGTGGAACATTTATTTTCCAGGCACATAATATCAGGTAGAGATGAGTAGGACCATTTATTATTAATGTAGCTCCAGAAGCTACAAGAGTTGTGTTTAAGATCAGTTTCAATTGACCATAAATATTGCCGGTATAAGAATCTGTGAAGAAACTCATATTCACGCCTAAGTTGTTTAAATTTTTGCAAGTTTAAATCAGAGTTTAGACATTTATATTTTTTATGGGCGGCATTTCTTGCATTTCTGAGGTTTAGTAATCTTCTGTTATACCACGGGGGATGAGAGTTATTCTGAAAGGTTTTCTTTGGGACAAATTTGTCGAAACCTTGAGAGAGTATAGCTAAAAAATTGAGATAGATTGAATTCAACGATTCGCCAATCAAAATATCATGCCAGGCAATTGAGTCAAAGAAGCTATTTAATTCGCGGAAGCTGGTTAATTTAAAATTAAAATCAAGGGACGGGGATATTATACGCTTTGCAAACGATAGTATTTTAAATCAACATAAACTGCCTTGTGATTCAAATCGGATTTAACTAATGGAAATTCATTACAAGTGGCAATAGAGAAAATATCATCTTTTATAAATATTAGGTCAAGAAATTTACCAAAGAAATTAGGAATTACATTAATTTGTTTGCGATCCATTCCTAACAAAGAATCTACAACTAACCGTTCAATATCAGTTTTAACATTTAAAGGAACCAAAAAGTTGTCCTCCTCACGCCATGACCAATTTATTCCAGGAAGATTGTAATCACCAAGCACACAGAGATAATTATTATCGTTGGATTTCTCAATCAGATCAGTGATGTTACGCATGTGTTTGTTGTAAATGTCGAAGGGACTGCTCGGAGGGATATAACTTACGCAAATAAGTAAACGTGCAGAATTCGGATGATTACTGTTGATGCACACACAAATTTGTTCTATTAAACCATCCTCATGAAGTAAAGGCACAAGATTAGATGATAAAGATTGATGAACTGCAATTAATACACCACCACCTCTTTTAAGGCTAGTTGAAAACTCGCAACGATATTTCCTAAAGACAATGTAGTTGCTATTAAAAAGTTCTGAAGACAAAATTTTATCGTTGAGCCATGTCTCTGTCAAAACAATAATATCAAAATCATTTTCTAGCGTTGATAAATAAAAATTATTAAGCTTTGTGCGTTAAGCGGCCTACAGACGATCAACTTGAGTTTTCAACCCGTTGTCAACTAGCCCTAGTTGTCAACGAGTTGCACGTCTGTAGTCGTGTTTATGATTGAAAACAACCGTTAATAAATGGTTGAAGCAAAATCAAATTTTTTAGTTTTTTGGTAGGCGGAGCTTACAGGTTGCCAACTAATTTTCGCGTCTGTAGTGACGTTGACAACTGTAGTGGGCAACATCATTTTAAATCGTGAGCTTGAGCAGTGAACGTCAGTGTAAATTACAAAAAAACGTTATTTTCGGAAGTCTCACACGCGTGCTTTGCAATCAAAAACTGAAAATGAAATGATGTTTGCAAATTGGTTGACAACAAGTTAAGGTGTATGTACACTTTCTGTTGACAGCAGGTTGACAACCCAAGTTGATCGTCTGTAGGCCGCTTAAGCCTCCAGTGTTCTGGTAATAAATTGAGAGGTTTCGATCATAGCGTAAAGCACCAAGGCGATTATTTATGATGTTGGTATGTCTGGGGCGAGCGCCCCGTTTTTATACGCTTTATATTAGCTTCACCTGTATGTATGTGTATGTATGTATGCATGTATGTATGTATGTTCTATGTAAACAAATCTTGCAACTTGATTTTGACCCACTTCTATATAACCGATCAACTTCAAATTTTGCACATATGCATAGTTCGCGTGACAATGCAATCTGACCATTTTGTAAGAAAATCAAGATGGCGGTTCCAAGATGGCGGTCGATTTTTGCTATTGTGTTCCCCGACCCCCCGACATGGGTATCAAATGAAACAGCATGACAGGTAGAATACAATTAGCTGTATGGCGTCATTCCAAATTTAAAATGGCGGCAAACAAAATGGCGGACTACCTTTTTCTTTACAACCCACTCGATATGGGTATCAAATGAAAGGGGGTGACAATTAGAATACTATTATCTGTGTGGCGTCATTCCAAATTCAAAATGGCGGCCAACACAAAATGGCGGATTATCTTTTTCTTTACAACCCACTCGGTATGAGTATCAAATAAAAGGATGTGATAATAGAATACTTTTCGCTGTGGGGCGTCTTTCCAAATTCAAAATGGCGGCCACCACAAAATGGCGGTTTACCTTTTTCTTTACAACCCACTCGGTATGGGTATCAAATGAAAGTGTATGACGAGTATAGTATAGTAAGCTTTGTGATGTCGTTTTAAATCTAATATGGCGGTCACTACAAAATGGCCGAACACACATATAATAGACTAAAAATTAGAAAATAAAAAATATAGTTTAAAAAAACTAAAACATACGCTTTTATTTTAAAATGAACTAAAAAGTAAAAAATAATTTTGAATGTAAAGTTTTTATTGCTCCAGCCAGTATAAGAAAACAACCTTCCTTTCGAAATCTCGGGGGCCTCGGTAGTCTAGGGAGTAAGGCGCCTGGCTACTATCCAAGAGGTCCCGGGTTCGAATCCCGGCAGAGCCCCACGGTCCTTCGCCTTTCCCACCTTCTTTCTTCTTCCCTCCTTACATTCTTCATTCCGCCTGTCATAGCCTTCCGCTAGCATTTCCCCGCTCCACCAAGCGCATGTCATCGGTTGGTTGATGGGATTCAACTCGTTTCAGGAGGCATAACACTCCAGCGAGTTGTTTCTCATTGCCCCGATGCCAGAGTCGCGATAGAAATGGTTGGGGTTAGGTGGTTGTGGCAGTTCCTTCCTACTTCTCTCTTCCCCTTCACTATCTATCGACTAGGTCTTGCTGTTTGACATTGCACTCTATACGAAGAAAAATAGATTGTCGACAGTACAAAGGGCTTTCCCTGAGCTCTAGTCTTCCACATAAAAAAAAAAAATCTAAAAAAGCGTGGGGCGCTAGCTAAAAGTTCCGGTGTTAATAAAATAAGAATATAGAGAGCCCCACGCTTTTTTACATTTCGAAAGGTAGGTTGTTTTCTTATACTGGCTGGAGCAATAAAAACTTTACATTCAAAATTATTTTTTACTTTTTAGTTCATTTTAAAATAAAAGCGTATTTTTTAGTTTTTTTAAACTATATTTTAAATCAAAAATAAATGGTTTAATTGCGACACCTCTAGGCCACGATGAAGCATTTAAAAGTTTATTTGCGTCCATTGTTGGGATACCAAGCTTAACAGAAACAAATGTGAGCTCCTCAATTACCGCATCCTTTTTGGTTAAGCGTTTGCATAATATATCCATATCCGGTATGCTAAATTTCGAGGAAACAAATTTTTTAACGTCGTCTTCAGTCGTTTTAACATCTAGTCTGGAAACATGGAACCATTTGAGGGATACGACAGCACATAAATCGGAGGAATTATCGCAACCAAAAATTCTTTTTGAGTTGCGGTTCTTTTTCTTCTTCTTCACGACAGTCCAACTGATGTTATCGGGAGGAATGGTTAAGGCTGGAGCTTCATTGTTGATAGTAGACTGATTTGTGATCGCAGTCGACTGCTTTGTGATCGCAGCAGGCGGCGGCGCCTCTGGTGCTGGTGCGTTGAGAGCAGCAGATGACGAAGCAGGATTCGACGTCATAAGAGTCGATGAGTGGGTCGATGAACTTGACAGGCCGTTAGGAACAGAATGCTTATTTTTAGGGCACTCCGATGACCTTAAACTGTCATTATTATTTTTGCTGCGGCCGCCGATAATGATTCCAGAATCCTTTGCCACAGTTGGAGGAATTAACTGCTTGATATTTAGTATTTCTTCCTTCAAAGAAAGTATAACACTAGACAAGTCAGAAACTTTAGAAACGAGATCATTGAGCGAGAAGTTTGCACAATGGCGACACATCCAGAAAATGCTACAATTGGATTTTAAAGCTTTACACTCGTTTTCCGAAATGGTTGCGAATCTTTTATGGTACGAATATTTGCAAATCGCATAAACCACGGAGCTATCAGCGAACAGCTCATTATCACATTTATGACATGGTTGAGACATGTTTACTTTGAGAAAATAAAGATTGCCAATCACTCTCGAATAAATACGTCCGATCTCGACTGAACTAGAAAGTGGACTGATATTGTATGGTTTATTTTCTAATTTAACTAATTGTTTGAATTGTTGCCAATTGGCTTTTTTGATAATCCATTTGGGTCTTCTGGTTTCATGGATTTTATGTTTGTCGTGTTGTATTTGTATAGGAAAGTGGTCGCTATTGTGTAGGTCAGAGAGTGTGCTCCATTTGAATCAGTTTAACTGATGATTTATACTTAGTGTTAGGTCAATTGTGCTTAATTTCCCGGTGAATGTAGTGAAATGAGTGGGTAAGTTTGGTTTGTTTATATTTCCGATATTATGTTGGTGTATTAAACCTTCTAATACTTTTCCTCTGTAGTCTGTGCGTTCAGATCCCCACAGGGTATTGTGCGCATTGAAATCACCTAATAGAAGATTTGAAGAAATAAATTGTTCTAGAGAGGAGGCTATCGGCAATACACTAAAATGTGAAAAATGAAAAAACGTTTGCCAAAGTATTTACTTAAACTTTAATAACTCCTATACCATTTCATTTATAGAAGAGCAACATAGTTAGGCTTGTTTTTTTAGGTTATTGTGTGTTCTCTTTTTGACTCCATTTAGAAGTAATGTATATTAGGGTGGCCTAGGGAATCCAAAATTGCCGAGATTTTGCATTACCGGTTTTCGGTAATATTTTATCGGAATTGCCTTTTTTAGACGCGTCTCCTACCCCTGGCATCAGACCGGGGTGTCCTTCCCAATAGTTTCCTGACTCGGGACGGTGAGTAGGAACCCCCACCCCAGCCCGCCATCCCCTTTCACCCGGCTCGCCTAGGCCCCCTTGGCTTGTGAGGCCGGGTGCGCCCGATTGCGTCATAACTTTCTAAGATGAATTTTTAAAGATATTTTTATTGCAATCGCTCGTTATACTCAAAGTAGGCCTGGTCTATGCAAAGTTCGTAGATATCTTGAGAAATAAGTGCTATTCTGACCCTGGCCTCTCAGGCCGAGTGCGCCTGATAACGACCCAGAACCATCTATCGGACGGCAAAATGGCGAATCGTGCGTGATTCCACGAATGCATGGATCCTACCGAAGGATTCCCTTCAGATGTTTTGACTTAAAATCGGACAGATTTTGTCGGACAGAATCAGATTCAATGTTGAAGTTCGACACACTAGGCATACGAAACTGCTAAAGGAATATCCACATCGTACCGAATACGCAAAGAACGAACCCGTCAACAAATGTTGTGTGGCTTTTAATAGACACAGTCCATGTTTCTCCCCTACCATCAGTAAACCATCTTATAAAAGGAAAATGATTGCCCTCTTTACATCCTAACCAAAATCCTATCCACTAATAATTAAAATTTAAGTTGAAAAAAATCGATTAGGGGGTGGTGCGGAGCTAAAATATATGTGGCCTCTCAGGCCGGGTGCGCCTGATTTTGTAACGTAAATTCGCTATGCCAGACCTGTTATTCAGCTGCTGCTTTGGAAAACTAAACGTGGGTTTTTGCCCACGACTCTGGCGAAAAATGATGGTCCCACGTCAGAAGTATACTATGAACTATTTTTTTGGGGTTTTTTTTATTTTTACGGTACTTGGTTCGTCCAATTTTGAAAACGCTTTTGTGTGAAATTAGTAATTTTGCTTGTTTTAGTTAAAGCTTCATTCCATTCAATAAACTCGTTATTTTCCGTTCAATTCGGAATATTTGCTTTCCTTAGATCCTACCCAAGGAGTCCCTTCCGGCGTTTTGAGTTAAAATTGATTAGGGGGAGGGGCTAAAATAGATGTGGCCTCTCAAGCCGAGTGCGCCTGATTTTGTTCCGCTTAGGAGCGCGCCTGACGAAGGGTTAAAACATAGGAGGTGCATATTTTTTTGAACGGCAATCCGTCGTTTCAGTGCCGGATTTACATAAGGGCACTTGGGGCACGTGCCCAGGGCCCCCACATAATTAGGGTCCCCGAAACTGTGAAAAAAGTGATATATAGTCACATGCGCTCAGCAGGGGCGTTTCCAGCCAACTGCCTTAGGGGGGGTAATTTTGAAAAAAGAAAAACTTAAATATTTTTTTATTCCATAAATTCCATTTGCACCCTCCCCAAGCCACCGCGAGCTGAAGTTGCCATTTCACAACCCCCCACTCCCGCCGACAATGGTCAAAAATATCTGCCACTAGTATTAAACGGTTATTTAGCCCTAATAGAACCTACATAAGCAGCAGCAGAAATTTATTTTTAATTTTAGCCCCTTTTTAAACCCCCCCCCCCCCCACGAACCATCTAACTCGAGGTGGGTCCACTTCCCGTAAAAATGTCATATTATAAAAAATGCTTGAAATTACTTGAAAAGCTTATATACCAAACGGCAGAAGGTTGGGATCACGGTATACAGAAACAAGGTAAAGTAAAAGAGACTGACAGCTTCGAATATCGTAGAAAAAGGTCTCCGAGTGACGTCAGCACTAATGCAGAAACAACAACAATAACTTCGATTTTATATGGGAAGAGGTCAGAGGTCGAGTGACGTTGCCGTCTTACGATATACAGTCTTTTACATCACCTTGTTTCTGTATACCGTGGTTGGGACGACACGATTTTTTCAAGTGCCAGCTCCCCTACTAAAAAGAAGAAAGTCATAACTTCTCTTACGGCGCTTGAGCAGTTAACTTCATTTTGTTTACATAGGCTGTTTCCACACGAGCGTACACATGACAGACAGAGCCGTCTGCAATCGTCAATTCTCTTTTGTCTTCGGTGAAAAATCGTATGAGCTTCTACATGAGGGAACAACTTGCAGGCAACAAATGATACTGTCTTTGTTGTTGTTTAAGACATTCTCTTTGCGAGCAAAAGGGAATTTCAGAAAAAAACAACAACAATGCAAGAGCTGTCAAAGTGTTCGATCAAAAATCGGCTCGGGTCGGTCCCTTCCAGCAGTTTTGGAAAAATTCATAGATCGCCGACTAGATTCACCATAATTTGTTTGTTTGAAATATTGGTAATTTTTAAGAATAAAAATAAATAAGCGAACGAAAATTCTTAGGGGGGGTAATTACCCAATTACCCCCCTCTGAAACCGCCCCTGGCGCTCAGCGTGGTGTATCACAGCGAATAGCAATGGCGGCATAGTGCAGGCATGTAACTGTAGCATTTTCTTTCGACCTATAGGTATATGTATATCTGCATTTCTTCTCTATGTACGTGCAGTAACGTTTGCGTTTGTTTCACTTGAGTGTGTACAGGGCTTTAGAAGAAGTAAAAGCAGTAGTAAAAGAAGCAGTAAAAGGGGTTGCTAGGGTTCCGATTCACCGATAGGGTTGACTTTGGTCTCAAAAAACAGCTTACAGTTAGGGGCATTTCTACACAAAAAATTGGCGGGGTGTTTTCATAAGCAAGTGCGATACACTCAATTTTAGTAATTAGGGTTGTCCTGAGGTAGTTTCCGATCAAGTTAGAGGGTTGGTTTTATTTTTATTGAATTCGGCATACACAAATTAGTAAAAGGTGACATTATCAACGGGGTGTATCAACTCGCCCGCAGTTAAAAAAAATTGTATATTTCGTTCATTGGAACGTTCAGCTCTTGAAGTACCTAGCCTTAGGCTGCGGTTAGTGGACACGCTAGTAATGCTAGCGTTAGCCAGCGCTATTATCGCAGGCGCGAGCTCGCTCTAGCTGTGTTATTAAAGCGAGCTGAAGCTCGTTGTTCAGTAGTTGTGTGTTATGTGACTTGTGAATATCACCATGGCTTTATCTTTTACAGAGGAAATGATGGCATCTGAAAGTTTAATAGTAAAATATAGACATCTTTTTAAACGAAAAGTGAAAACACATGCAATAAATACAGTGCAATTTCGGTTGCTGTAACCTTTACTTTCCATATCCCATAATGGACGTCTTCTCTGTACTTCTAGTATTAATTTGTCGCAATCGATTTTTACTAACTACTCTACCAAAGCAAAATGTTAAATACAACTGCAAGCTACTACACAAGCTACTGTAAGTGCTAGCTAGCGCTAGCTCGGTAGTGCGTTCATAACTAGCATGCACTGTTTACATGAATTATATTTGCTAGTTATATTAGCTAGTGCTAGCATTACTAGCGTGTTCAGTAACCGCAGCCTACAAGGGCCCCCACGTGAAAAGTGCCCAGGTGCCTTTCAAACTTAAATCCGGCCCTGCGTCGTTTGCAACTTATCTTGAAGTTTCGTCAACATTTTTTTGAAATAATTGGTTATTACACCACCTGGACCAGCTTTAGGTGATTGGTTTACTTTACCAACCTCTGACAACGATGCAGATGGTCTTGCATCTGTTAAAACTGACACTTTCCATTTCAATAAATTAATACATGTTGCATTTTGAGACAAGAATGTATCCGTTTGTTGATTTTCCTTTAGTTTGCAACACGTTTTTGCATTCAATACATCTACATATCGTTTACAGCTCTGTTTTCCGGTTCTATGTCGAATGTACCCAGTAGGACTTGTAAGCTTACAGAAGTACTGAAATGAGCCCTTACTAGTAAGGGGTAGGCCTTGCCATACCTCTTACAGAAGCCCTTATTTTTACACACGATGTCATAGGAGGTAACGCCTTACTTTTTACTATATCGATGAGCCCTTATATAACGCATTACAAGAGAAGGCAGATGGTAAGGGGTAATCCAGAATTAGACCCAACGAAGTTAGAAATTTACCCGATGACTCATTTGTTTTCGTATTTTTGTAATGGTATTTGAGTCATCGGGCAAATTTCTAGCTTCTTTGGGTATAATTCTGGATTACCCCTTACCATCTGCCTTCTCTTGTAATGCGTTATATAAGGGCTCTTCTAACACCTAAGAAAATATGAGTACCCTTTACCAGATGACTGCTTATATCAGTGCTCCATCGGTAAGTGCTACCTAGAATTCCTACTGGGAAGAAGTGCGGATACTACACACGTACACCGATATTCCAGTGGATACAAAACGTATCCATTAAAAAATGTTCTGTGTCGGTGCGGAGAACTTCTGCGGGGACTGTGCGCGGATAAAGGCCCGTCCTCACTACGCGGACTTAGAATCCACGCGCTTTTGGTCGTACGGCCAGCCAAAAGCGCGCGTGATCTTTTAATTTTCTGAATCATGAGTGAGAAAAAATCAATTCTTATTTGAAACGGCGTACGCGCTTTTGAAAAGCTCATAGTGTGTGGACGCACAATGTACATTTTGAAGCACAGCCTTTTGTCCGCGTTGTTGTGCCGCACGACCTTTACCATGGACAAAGTCGTAAAAAAGTCATAAAACTCTATATGAAAAAAAAGGCAAAAGCGCGTACGACCCAAGTCCGCGTAGTGTGGTCCCACCATAAGTAAATGTAGTGGATACTTGAAAAAAGGCTTCGAAAAATCTTGAAGTTGCTTGTTGAGGCCTATCTTTTGTTTTTCAGTGAATATGGAAAACACAAAATATCTTAGTAGACAAGGGTATTATTTTCAAGAGAGTTCTCAACGTTGGCTTGAGGCGTAGATTGCCTTGAGTGAAGTTAATTTTTTTTGTTTTTCTAGAGTTTCGTAATACATACTGGATGGACACCTTGTTCGGCCCTGGTTTTTAAATATGGTCTCACCCAACACCGCGGTGCTTCCGCTTTTTTTTGCATTTGCCACAATAATAAATGCTGCAGGCAGAGCACATTGCTAAATTTTCGTCCTCAAAATTAATTTTTTTATATTTTCTTATCGTCAACCTTCAATCGTCATTGAAGCATGGTAATATATTAAGACTAAAATCAGAAAACATGAAACATTGCACGCACACAAGAATTTTATCATTCAAGGTCGTATTTTGAGGTCGTAGTTTGAGACTTTTCATATGCTTCCTGCAAGATTTTAGTGGATACGCAATGAAAGCTTTGTCTCCGCACAGTTTGAAATTTTTCAGTTTTTGCTCTATTTGTGGGGATTTTTATTTGCGCGCACTGTCTGCAGACCGCAATGGAAACGCACCTTAAGACTGTACCAATCCAGCTGAAATTTTTATAGGATTTTTTTTCGGTATAGAAAAATGGCCCATATAAATAGGAGCCACTCTAATGTATATCTATTCATAATATTCAACATTCATCATTTTGGGAAGCTAGTCGGATGGATTTAAAGGGTCAAACCCACCACACAGCTAGTTTTATAAGGCAATACATACATACATACATCTGTTTTGCGCGACAGCTTTCAGCTCTGATCAGCATCTCCCGGTTGTTGCGGTCTCTGCTAATAGGGTACTCTTCCAAGTTGTTCTAGGTCTTCCGACTCGACGGGTTCCTTGCGGATTCCAGTCGAAGGCCTGTTTAGATAGATACTCGTTTTCGCGTCGCAAGGTGTGGCCAATTAAATTCCATTTGATTCGATTTGGTCGTCTATCCTTGATGGATTGGGTACTTTTCATGTTTCGTAACCATACAAAAGAACTGCCTTAACGTTGGAGTTAATCAGCCGCAATTTGGTGTTAATTAAGATCTCCGTTGATCTCTATATGTGAGACAGGCATGCATATGTACTTCGTGCTTTTTTTATTCTGGAGCTGAGGTCTTCTTCTGCACCCTCATTTTCGGTAATGATACTACCGAGGTAGCAGAATTTATCTACCAGTTCTACGTCACGGTTATTCAGCGTTGTGCGTTCAATGGTGTTTGCATTTATCCGTATTACTTTGGTTTTAGTCGGATTTAGCCTTAAGCCTGCTGAATTACTTTCTGTTGCCAAATTGCTTAACATGTTTTAGATGTCCTGGTGTCTGTGGACCAGCAAACAGATATCATCCGCGTAGTCGAGATCCTTAAGGCGGTCTAGCACCAAGCCGAATGCCACCTGTTCTTCTATCTAGAGCGCTGAAAATATAAAGCAATGACCCTCCAATTTATATTTCATTTTCTTCTTTTACATTTTAATAATAAATATGATTTTAATAATAAATATGAAGAGCCAAATTCGATTTAGAACAGCATTGAAACAAAGAATGAGAATGTTTTGTCGTGAAAACGTCTATTCATGAGAGCCGGTCAAACTTTCCTGTGTTACAAAATACCGTCAAATTTCAATCTCTAATAACTACGAAACTAATAATGCGATAACAAAGGTTGAGGTCACAATGGATAGAGCATGTCTGTACGTGTTTGTTAGACTGTGAAGTCATCGGGCTAGTATAGCATCGGGCTAGTATAGGCGTCTGTAGCATGAGAACGCGTTTAGATAGGACGTTGATTCGGGTGTCATTGTAAGGAGCTTGAGAAGCGCTACTAGGACTCAAGTGAGACAATAAAAATATTTGCCGTATACATATGTACAGTAAAAATCGAAAATTGAAAAAAAATTAAAGATGTCGTCTCATATGAATCGCAAAAATAAGCGCGGAATTATAGGAAAAGCCCGCATCAAAAGGAATTTAAAAATCCACAAAAGTCTAGTGCCGAGAAAATGCAAGAGCTACGGCAGCATCGAAAAGAAGATTAAAATACGAAACACTTGTTGTGATTTTATCCCGACGTTTTCACGAAAAATCTACGGCGTGGACCTTGACTACGATTTTTTTGTTTTAGTTATTTTGTCACATCTGTTGCTTTATTTTGTAATCCACATACCATAATACCAGTTGCTGGTCAATGCAGAAACCTGTATGCCCATTTCAAGACTTTTTGAGTTAGGGAGTAATTAACAAAAGTCTCACTTAACATATTCCATTCCTTTTGACTTCATCGTTAAATTATTTGAAAAGCTTCTTTAATAATTGACACAGAATCTCACGAATCTAATAAATGCCGATGGATCTTCTGCGAATTTAGGATTTCATGCCCATACCATCAAAGCTGTAACTTTTCGAGTTATTCTGGCCTTTTTATTTTCGTTAATTAATTCCAAGTTTACCCCTTGGACTTGGGTGATCCAATCCGATATCTTAAAAGTTAAGTACTTTTTTAGGAATGAACTTATGAATATACAAATTCTCTTCTAATACTTTTAATGTAATAGAATATTTAAGAGCTAAAGCGGCACAGTGTCAGAAATATGTTAGGTCTAATAACAACTACCTGGGAATGAATTCGCCACTGAGCATCACATGAATAAGCTATCTATTAGGGCGTAGCTAAGTCTTTACAGGGTGTCCGCAGCAGATTTTGGTTTGTAAATGAAACATATTGATATTATATATGCAAATTGATTATGTACTTCTACCAAATCAAACATTAAGCATGCGGTTTTATTATTTAAACATCATGCCGTCTAAATTACCGTCGTCGCATACGTATAAGGTGTAGTAAAAAGAAATCCATTATTTTGACAATAGAAGGGTTTAGTAATCTGTATCTCGTGTTGTAAAAGTCCAATTTGGTAACACTAAATAGGTTTAGAAAGATGAGATCTCTTACTAAAAAGGGCCGTAGCAACACAAAGGCTAAGGGGGGCTTTAGCACTTCCACGCCTTTGGTCTCCCCTTTACATTTAAGTTAGTTATATGTATAATTTTTACGAATAACTTCATTAATTGAATTTTTAACTTTTCGAAAGGTAGATTGTTTGTTCCCATATACAGTCGTTGCCACAATTATTTGCACACCCGAAATTTCACAGGGAAAAATAGAACGAACGGCTAAAAATTCCTAAAATTTTCATTATTTTAAATTCAGTTTTATTTTACTGATTCTTCATTATTAAAGCTAACTTAAGACAAACGACAACAAAAAAAATAAGTACAGCAAAGCACAAAAACAAAGAAAAAGAAAGTGTTCAAAATTATTTGCACATGTATTCTAGGTGCCAAAATTATTTACACGACTTGGTTGAAGTGTTATAAACCTACGGAGTAATCCAATTTTGTTTAACAATAAATGGCGTATTAATCCTAATATTTAGTGTTACCTCCCTTCGCAATAATTATCTCTTCGAGCCGCCTAGGTATCGAATCGATCAGGTTCTGTAACATTTCAGTAGGAATCGTACTCCAAGCAGATGTGGCATCCTGTCAGGCTTCTTCCGGGGTTTTCCCAATTTTTTCCGGGATCCTTATTTTCAGGTAGTGCCATACATTTTCTATTACAGTAAGATCGGGGCTTTGCGGTGGCCAATTTGAAACATTTTGCTGAAGATCGGATGAATATTTCGTAACAATTTTAGCTTTATGTATTGTTGCCTATTAAGTTATCACCCGCAAATAAAATATTGAGCTCTTCTTCTCCAGGCATTTAACAATTATGCCAAAACCATTGTAAGTAATACATCGCCATATCATAATTTTACCGCCGCACAGTGGGGCAAATAGCTCATTTTTTGGACAAGCGACAATTCCCAAGCCTGGAATTAATGAAACTTAACAATTTTTTTTTAAACTATTCGTGATAAAATTGCCTTTAATTCTATCGAGCCAGAATTTTGAAATTTGAAAATTAAAGATGGCTAATCCAATATGGCGGACATAAATTTGGTAAGAAAATTTAATTTTTTTCGTTGCAATTTTATCACGAATAGTTTAAAAAAAATTTTTTAGTTTCATTAATTCCAGGCTTGAGAATTGTCGCTTGTCCAAAAAATGAGCTATTTGCCCCACTGTGCGCCGTGGGAATGCTGCGTTGGGGTAAAGCCTGCTCGATTTTTCTTATTCTTTTGGTGCTAATAATAAAAATGTTTCGCGTAACTTACTTCCAATAAAATTGCGGTTTCATCAGTCCATAGGATCTTCCACCAAAACTCCACCGGCTTATTCTGTATTCTTCAGCAAATTTCAACCGAAGTTGACGGTTTTTGCTACTAATGTAGGACTGCTTCCGAATCACATAAGTCTTCAGACCTTCTTCTTTTAATCTTCTCCCACCAGCTGCTTTACTAATATTTTCCTTCCTACCACTATTGGTATAGTTTAACAACATTTTTTATCGTTTCGGATGGGTTTTTTTCACGAAGCGAGTTATATTTTTGTCTTCTCTTGCAGTAGTAGCCCGCGATCTTCCCTTCCTTTAATATTAATAACGCTTCCAAATTGATTCTGCTTGGAAACGTGATAATAAATGGTATGTCGGTGATATTTATATTTTTTTCCTAGTTCCACAGCCGAAACACCATTATTATATTCTGCACGTTTTAGTTATAATAATAGAGTTTATCCTTCTAGCTCAGAAGGTACACTTCTCAGCTGGGCTGAGAAACGAGCCACGCCTATGTGCAGGGACCGAACCAGCCGAAAGCACCAAAAAAGGTATAAGAAGAGAAAACACCACATAACGAGCATGCGATCGAAAATGCAGGCTCCTTCTCGACCCTCCCCGGCACTCCGGTACCAAGCCGGTCCGGTCCCTGCACACAAACGCGGTCACATTTACCACTGCACAGTGGCTCAGCTAAGACATGCAAACAAAAAAATGTTAAAAACATATAACTTAAAACAGTAAGAAATGCAATACACAAAGAAGCGTGCAAGAAAGACAGTCATGTGAGATTGAAAAGACTCCTTTTAAGGACGTCCTTACTAATGCTCACGCTAAAAACATCAATATTTCTATTCACATTAATGAACATGCGATTAACAGGCTCGAATCTGCCGTAATTCGTGTTAGAGGAGTTGGTGTGTAAGAGAGGTGGCCCTCTCAAATTGTATCCACTCTCTCTAAACGACGTACGGCGACTCAGAAAACCTGAGTCGACCTTTCCATTAAGGAGCTGATGAACAAATACAACATCGGCCACCTCACGACGCCTGCAAAGAGAGCTTAAGTTGAGTAACTTAAGCCGGGATTCGTATGGTGGAAGAACTAATGGATTATCCCAAGGAAGGTGATTCAGTGCGAATCGAACGAACCTCCTTTGAACTGACTCGATTCTTCCGACGTGCAAAGAGTAGTGAGGAGACCAAACCTGGGACCCGTACTCGAGTAATGGTCTGACAAGAGAGATATAAAGGTGTTTAGTAATCAAGGGCTTATTGAATTCTTTAGACCACCTTTTTATAAAACCCAGGACTAAACTACCTTTGGAAGCAATATAGTTAATGTGAGCAGAAAAATCGAGCTTACTATCAAATCTAATCCCGAGATCTTTTACGAAATTAACACGAGGGACACACTCGTTAGAAAAGGTGTAGTTAAAAATTATAGGACTACGACTTCTCCCAAAAGTCATGGTTTCACATTTACTAATATTGAGAACCAGGTTGTTGTTCGCACACCAAGAGTAAAACGTATCAAGGTCAGCTTGCAAAAGTTTGCAATCCTCGATACTTTTTATGTGACGGTACAATTTGATGTCATCAGCGTAAATCAAGATTCTACAGTGTCTTAGCAAGGGAACAATGTCATCAATTGATAGAATAAAAAGCAGGGGACCAAGATGACTTCCTTGAGGAACACCGGATGACGCTTCAATGGTTACTGATTTGGATCCACGAAAAAGAACTTGGTAGGTCCTGTCGGCTAAGTAAGACTGGAACCATGCTAAAAGGGCTCGTGGAAAGCCTAACATCCTTAATTTAAGAAGTATAATGGAGTGGGAGAGCTTGTCAAATGCCTTACTAAAATCGGTGTAAACACAATCAGTTTGGCAGCCGGAAACGAAGCCTTCGACAGCATGAGAAGTGAACTCGAGTAGATTGGTGGTGGTGGAACGAGCTGCAAGAAAACCATGTTGATTCGTTGAGATGAGTTTCTTGCAGATAGGCGCGGTTGCCGAATAAATAATCGATTCAAAAAGTTTCGGTATAACAGACAACTTCGCAACTGGTCTATAATTCGATATTTCATTCTTGTTCCCGCTTTTATGAATAGGGATTATGAACGAATTTTTCCAGAGAGTAGGGAAATACCCTTTATTCAGGGATTTTTGAAAAAGGGTTTTCAGTGGAGACTGGAGAACCTCCGCACAGGACTTAAGCACAGCAGGAGGGATACCATCGGGGCCGGAAGTGAAGTCGAATGGGAGTTCGTTTATATGCTTCACGATATCGTCACTGGTAATTGAGAGAGATAAGCTATGAACCTCTCGGTTTGGAGTTATGTGACGAAAATTATTATCATTAGGCAGAAAGCCAGAAGGTGTGAAAGATTGGTGAAAGAAAGATGCAAACATGTTACAAATCTCGGACGACTCACAACTAGACCAGTTAGTGTGCTGCATAGTATTCGGGTAGTTATCAACTTTCTTCTTAGAGTTGACAAACTTAAAGAAGTTTCTAGGATCGGTATACACATTGTCCCTCATGCTGCTGAGATAATCTCGATACCGAGCAGAAGAGAGTGAACGAAAACTGTTTTAACACTCGATAAATGAATTGAGACTCGAAGAGTCCTTTCTCTTTAAATAGGTTTTCCAGAGTCTATTCTTCTGGTTTTTTAGATGCTTCAGCTCATTATTGAACCAGGGTGGAGATGAACTGGGCAATTTTCGTTGCTCAAAAGGTACGCAAGAAGCGAAGGCTTCATAAAGTACGGCATAAAACCGTGTCACGTCGACATCCAACTCATTTGCGGAAAGCAAGCTGTTGAAATCAATCGATGCAAGCTTAGATGACAATTCCCCAAAGTTAGCTTTTTTAAAGTTAAAGGAACGGCTTACCACCTCCGGACAAGAATTGTACTCTGAGTTGGAGCAATAATTAAGCAAGAGAGGAGGGTGGTAATTGTCAACTGACGTCAGGATAATTGGACTGGGTTCGACAGTCAAATTGGCTGAGTCAGTAAAGAATACAAGATCTAACTGCCTCCCCAACACGTTAGAGACACCGCTCACTTGATTCAGGCCAAGTGAGAATAAGGAATTGAGAAAGGAGGATTCCTTAGAATTCAGGTTGCCTTCGGGGAGGTAGTTATCGTCATCTTCATCTGATACCCACTGAATATTGGGTAAATTGAAGTCCCCTAGGAGAAGTAACTCATCGCCAGTGTCCATCATACTAAGGATATGATCAACACAAGAGATGAGAATATCATAGAGGTTTTTACCTCCATTGTCAAGTATGCTAGTCATATCTGGTGGGATATAGCAGCACAGAAGGAAGAGATTAGTCTTAGATAAAGAAATTTTAAGAGCGACAAGCTCAATGTCAAGGTGGAAAGAGAAACTAGGAAGCGAAATTGGGTTACAAGACAGATGGCTACTACAAGCAAGAAGTACGCCACCCCCACGAGCTTCTGAGTCAGTATGACGGTCCCTACGAAAGACTTGATAGGAGGAATCAAATAGTTCAGCATTTAGAATGCATTCATGGAGCCAGGTTTCAGTGAAAGCTATGACATCGAAGCCACTAGCCGTCGATGCCTGAAGGATGTCATTGGTTTTAGACCTAGTCCCCCTTACATTCTGGTAGTAGAGGGAGAGCGGCTCAAGTTTTTTGATATCTGTGGAGGTCTCAGAGTGGAAGTGTTTGCATGAGAAATTCGAGAACGGTTACGCGGAACAAAAAGCTTGGTAAGGGCACCAGCAGGCCAGAACCCAGGGTCTAAAAGTATCTCGGCTGTAACAGGCGGTACAGACAAGACAAAAGAAGCAACAGGCTTGGAAGCCTTGCTGACTTTTCTGCAAAAAACACTCTCAGGGTTAATAGATTTCGTCTTTAAATACTCACAGATAGTCTCCGTCTTAGTTTCAGGAGAGAATCGGGAGATAAAAATATTTAAAGGTTTCGGTATAGTTACCAGAGGGGCACAGGGCTCTATAGGATCAGAAACATCAGAGGCCGGGTGATCAACCTCTATTAGAGGCGGAGAAGTTAATACCGCGACTGGCATAGAGGTCGACTCCGACCCTGGAACGCGGGCCGAGGAACTCCCGGTGACACCGAGGCCAGAGGCAGCTTGGCGACTTCGACCATTCTTACGGCTTTTACGACGCGCCTAGAGACTAGGCGCGACTGGAAAATTGGGAACTTTATTGAGGGTATCATTCTCCGTAAGAGAAGCACCCGTGGAGTATTGTGAAGAAGGAAACTGCTCTCCTGACAGCGGGACGTCATCAAATATAGCCCCCTCTGGGGTGGAGTTTCTACTGTTAACTCAATTTTTTGTGCCATTTCCAAATTTTAAACACACAAATTTCAAAAACTCGAGCTCGAATGATTGCAAAAGCATTCCTTTCTCATTCAAAGAATAACGGTAAAACCAATCAAAAACTTCTTTAAGCGATTTTTAACATTGTGTAAATAATTTTGACACCTATAATACATGTACAAATAATTTTGAACACTTTCTTTTTCTTTGTTTTTGTGCTTTGCTGTACTTATTTTTTTGTTGTGGTTTGTCTTAAGTTAGCTTTAATAATGAAGAATCAGTAAAATAAAACTGAATTTAAAATAATGAAAATTTTAGGAACTTTTAGCTTTTCTTTCCATTTTTCCCTGTGAAATTTCGGGTGTGCAAATAATTGTGGCAACGACTGTACTGGCTAGAGCAAAAAAACAACATTCAAAATTTATTTATTTATTTATTAAGCCAAACAAGGCACACTTAAATTAAAATACATAGTAGTACAACAGTTCTTATTATAAATAATGAAATCAATATTAATTTAATGACTATTGAAAACTACTCAAAACTTAAGCTACTATTGTCAGGAAAGGTGGGGTTATGTTAGTAGGGATCTAAGTTTTTTCTTATAGGATGCCTTGTTGAGTGAAGGGGAGAAACAGGAGGAATGACTGTTGAAGACCATACAGCATCTGTTGACGGGCTCGTTCCTAGCGTAATCGGTACGATGTGGGTCAGTGGCGGTTCGTAAGGTTCAGGATAAGGGAAGCAATGCGTAGGGCGTCAAAGCTAATGTACCCCGCGAGCGATAAAAGTAAAGGTATCGGCGGCTTTAATTAAAAAAACTGAAAAATAACAAATTTGAAAAAGAATTAAGTAATTAACCCCATCCAAAAAGTAGAATCCCTACTACCAATCTATATTCTTTTTATTTTAATATAATAAAAAATAATATAGTAAGATATACATACAGTGGCGAACAGAAGTCAACGTACACCATATAAAATAGCGAAAATTCGTATTTTTACTTTATTTTTAAAAATTGAAAAAAATTGTGATATCACAATATACGTATCAAAACATTTTATTGAAATTCCATAATAAATTATTTCTACAAAAAAATAACAAAAAAGTGAAATATACAGAATTCACAAATAACAAAAGTCTACGTACATTTAAAAATTTTTATTATTATTTTTTGTAGAAACAATTTCATTATGCAATTTCAATATAATGTTTTTGTACAAAGGATTGTACTTATTTATTTTGTAATATCACAATTTTTTTTTATGCTATAGTAAACGAATTTTCGCTATTTTATATGGTGTACGTTGACTTTTGTTCGCCACTGTATAACACAATTCAAAAAAATAATCTCGCTCTATCCCTTTAAATCGTCATTAAAGAGAATCATAAAAAACAAATGGAAGCTACAAATTTTCAGCTTCTTCAATACACACCCCCTGCCACCACATTAGAATAAAGAGAAAGTTCACCCATTATCGCTCTTTTTTTATTGACACTCAAACGAAAATTCATATTAAGAGTCAAAACAAATTTCGAAGCAAAATTTTCAAGAGCAACTCCACAGCAGGCGAAACCAGAGCAGAATACCAGAAAACGAAACCAAGAAAACAAGAGAATATGGTGGATAGAGAAAATTTGTCTATGTTCGACTTCTCATATCCCGGTATTCGGCTCCGAAGAAGCTGCGTTTAGTTCAGCTTCTGAGGGACCTGTATCAACGCAAACCTTTGCGTGAGTGTGAGTTCAATTGAATTGAATGTGTTGGACTTTTCACGTTGATTTCGGTGCCAAAGAAGCTGGAGATATTACACCTTCCCTACGTTGTGTTAAGCCTCGGCCACGATAAGAGCGGCGAGTGGCACCAGAAAAATTTAATGTCTCGGATTAGAGGTGAGCGGCACTTTAGTATTGCCGCTCTACCGCTCTCCGCTCGTATCGTGGCCGAAGCTTTATTCTTTGTATACAGTAGTATGAATTGTACATTTTATATAAAAAAATCTGTACATTGCTTGCTTAGTGTTTCCAGATGAAGAAATATATTAAGATTTTGTTTTTGATTAATCTTAATATATTTAAATTAATTTTTTATGAAGTTGCCTATTTGGTCAAGGGAAGCAGTGCTTCCTTTGCTTCCAAAGAGGAACCGTCACTGATGTGGGTATTCTTTAAATAATTTAGTGTGTCTGGTCTGTCGGACTTCATCATTGAATTTGATTTTGCCCGACAGAAACTGCACTTTAAGTTTTCCGCTAAGGACGTCAAAAGCAACGCAAGATATGAGCAATTTTCGCCTGCTTGATAACGGCATGAGGTCAAGCACTCTGAGCCTGTCCAGGTAGTGCGGTAGGGTTTGGTAGTAACGAGGGTCATGTAGATTTCTCAGGGCGAAAACGAGAAATCTCTTCTGAACTGATTCAATCCTGCTGCTACTAACTTGGAATATAGGATCCCAGATAGGACACGCATATTCCAGGATAGGGCGGACTAGAGAACAGAAGAGTGTTTTCGTGACCCATACATTGTCGAATTCCTTGGCCCTCCTCTTTACGAAACCTAGAAGCTTGTTGGCTCTGGCTGTAATATTATCGTAGTGCAGATTGAAATTAAGTTTTTTGTCTAGGACTATACCTAGATCTACGATATGATCAACCTGATTCAACATCATGTCGTTGAGATAATAGTATTGCTTATGGGTATTTCTTCTACGGGAGAAGGTAATTGCATGGCATTTGCTGGTGTTAAGTTGCAATTTATTCGTGTTGCACCAGTCTTGTAGGGCATTGAGCTTAGACTGCAAGTAGGAAACATCAGTTTGGGACTGAATGACATTATATATTTTGAGGTCATCCGCATAGAAGAGATGTGGGATATTTACTAAATTTTCTGATAGATCGGAGATGAAGATATTAAAAAGAAGAGGACCGAGATGACTACCCTGAGGAACTCCAGAGGTTACTTCGATTTCATCAGATAAAAATCCTTGGAATCTGATAACCGGTGTTCTTCCGTGCAGATATGATTTTAACCAATCAAGGGCAGAACCTGAAATTCCAAATTTTAATAATTTTCCAATTAGAATGTTATGGTCCACTCGATCAAAGGCCTTACTAAAGTCAGTGTAAACAGCATCGATTTGATGGCCGCTTTCCATAACACATAGCAGTTCTGAGATTAGGACCATAAGGTTTGAGGTTGTTGAACGCCTTTTTGTGAAACCGTGTTGCTGCTCATTTAGGTATGGGTCAATTAGAGGGCCAATCTTGTCAAAAACAAGTTTTTTAAAAAGCTTAGGGATTGATGATAAAATGGCAATGCCCCTATAGTTGACTACCGAGTGTTTATCACAGGATTTATAGATTGAGGGAGGGAATAAGATATGTTTCAAACAACACTGCAAGAAGATAGGAGGGAGATTGTCAGAACCGTTACCTTTTTTGTTGTCGAGATTATTTAGACCAGTCATTACCTCGTCTACAGACAGGGTTTCGTTATTTATAAGAAGGGAGGTGTCACTGTAAGTATCAGTTGGATGCGCACCTGTTTCACTGAAGGTGGGGGTATAAATTTCGCCAAACCTATCAGCGAATATTCTTGGGGGCACGAGGAGTGTACTCTACCGTTCGTCAATGTTGTTGGATAGCCCGAGGTTTTCTGTTTAATGTTGACGAAGTCGAAACATTTTTTAGGATCTCTTATAATGCTACCTCCTACAGAATTGATGTATGCAGTGTAGGCCCCGCGAGACCTAGCATTAGATTCTGAGGCTAGCCTAATTAATATAAAAAAAATAAAAAAAAAATAAATAAATAATGTATTCGGATATCAAACGCTCGTCTACATTTATGTTATTTTTAATCAAATTATATAATTTGTTTCTTTGATTACGTAGGAATCGAGTGTTTTTATCGAGCCAAGGTTCCGATACCTTATCCCTTTTTAATCTTGGGTACATATTTGTCGATGGTATTGAAAATGATAGTGTAGAAGCTTGAAACTATCTCGTCAAGATCACTACTTGATAGCCTATGTTCCCAGTCGACTAGGGATAATTCGAAGCCAATACTCTCCCAGTCCGAAATTCTTCTAGTCATAAACAATTATATTGTTATATGATGTACGATGGTTGGGGATAGAGGAATTAATCTCGAGGATCCATGCGGAGTGGTGAATAGAATTAGCAAATAGGTTATCCTCATCGGAAATGGGTAGAATATTCACCTCCTCGTTTGAATTGGTAAAGGTAAGGTCTAGCCATTTACCACAGGAATTTGGTTGCCCAATAATTTGGCGTAGATCAATGCCGCAAAAAGTTTCGATAAGATTTATCGATGGCATTAATTGGAAGCAAGTTGTTGTCTTCCTCGTCGGGGATGAAAGATATATTCGGCCGGTTAAAATCACCTAGGACAAATATAACGTCGTTAAGGCAGAGTGATTCATTTACTTCCTCCACTTTATGTAGTTAATCTTCATAATTAGATTCGTCCGAATTTGAGGGGATATAGGAGGTACCGATGAATATAAGCTTCTGATCAGATTTGACTTGTATAAAAACGTGTTCGAAAGATGGTGAACGATTGGTCGTGATTAATGCACTATTTAAAGAATCCTTGACAGCTACAAGTACTCCACCTCCTCTTGTGAGACCGGTGGAACTGTAATCTCTATCGCACCTGTAGATCGTCCAGCTGCTGTCCAAGATCTCTTCATTTAGGAATGAATCATTTAAGCAAGTTTCAGTAAGTGCAAGTACATTATAACGACACGATTTGCAGTCAATAAAGAGATTATTTAATTTGGTTCTTATACCACTACAGTTGTGATAAAAGATTCTTATTAGGGGTAGGATAGGTTTATGGAGAAGCGACGAGGTGGGATCGGCTATTGGGGAAGTAGCTAGTTACGCGCCGTAATATTCATCTCATCTCATCACGGTTTTTTTTTAAGTGGAAGACTAGAGCTCAGGGAAAGCCTTTTTTTGGAGCTGAGACACATGTAGCGATCTTACATGAGCAGCATAAGCGGAGAGATCCTTGTTTACTTGTTGGCGGTTAATTTCATAATGCTCGTGGTACCTAGTGAATAGTTCGAGCAATGCAATACGATCCGTGGTAAGACCTTCCTGTTGGATCGCGATGATAAGGCTGGTCCTGGTTTTACTAATACAGGTAGAATCAGGTTTATTATGCATGTAGGCGAGAAAAAGCCTTACATTGTCAAAAACCTTCCTTTCTCTTAACCGAGATAGCAAATATCGACTCTCACTCGGATCCGCTGAGATCAGAGTGTTTTTTACAACCGGTGGTTTTGTGGAGGGAATGTTGTTGGTGCGGCTTACAGAAATATCCACGGATTTCTGTGTGTCATTCGTAACCGAAGGAGGTTGTGTCGAAATCTCATTAACATCAGTGTAGGAACGACCACCAACGATGACGTGGCTACGAGAGAAGTTTGGGTAGGGATTGTGAGTAGTGTTATTACTATGGTGTGCTGTATTAGGTGTTAGTTGGTTCGATGCAGTGGCGTGGCGTCTTTTGAAGCAGGGGATGCATTGCATCCCTTACAATTTCTTAGGAAATAAAAATAAAAATTCAAATTTTATCAATAAATTATTCTTTTCTTTTACAAAACTTTCGTTTTTTATTTTATCATTCTGAGATTAACTTTGTATTATTGCAGGTTTTTCTAGCCTCCACTGTTAGATATAAATGACCTCCAAATGTACAATTAAATGGAAGCATAAAATATGTCAATGAGCGAAAGTTTTCTCCTCCTTCTCTCTGATTTCGTATACGAAAACGCAAAGAAACATGCCAGCGGACTTCGAGAAGCTGAATTTGATTTGCTTCCCTTGACTGTCCGTTGGAACGCACTTCGGTGGGAGCTTGTGGATGAACAGGGAAGTGGAGATGGGAAGACACAACGAACGTTTGTTCCTGTGACAAGAGCCAAGGGAAGCAATTCAGATTTTGCATCCATACGAAGTTTTGAGTATATTTTTTGTTGGGTGCAGTGGCGTAGAGGGGGGGGGGCGATCAAGGGGATCAATCCCCCCTATGTGCCTACGAAAATTATAATAGAATTGAATAAAAGTCTTCGTATCTACGTATTTAAGTATACATGAAATTTCTTAAGCACCAGCACCTCTTTTGGCCTTATGTAATGTGCAATTTGGTTTTTGCGCAATTATATAAAAATCATCTAGATATGTTTTTGTGACGGCTGTGCATTTAAGTATTGTCCAAATTCCTCCTTAATATTTTGAATTTTATAAAAATTGCCGAGTCAGTATAAATATTAAAGTTCAAGAAAAGATTCTACGGGCAAAATTATGATAAACTTATAAGTTCGGGGAAGCTTTGCACTTCATAGATTGTTCTAACTCGATACAATTTTATCAAGCACAATACACAGTACACTCATTGTCTCTGCCGAATCAACAATTCGAAGGCGTTCCTTGGAGCGTTAACATTAATTTACTCCAGTTTATAATTGAGGAGTGTCTGTTAAAAAGGGCGTATTTCCGTTTTCGACTTTTTTTTTATTTTAAAATTATTTTGAAAATATGGCATAAAAGTCCCTCAAATGAGCCTAAAAACTTATTCAAATGAAGCATACTTTCCAAATAAAAAATTCCAAAAAATTAGGATTCCAATCAAAAGGGCGTATTTCTGCATCTTGTGAAGGAAACGGTAATCCGCCATTTTTTTGGTGGCCATATTGGATCTATTGATTATATTATATTATATTGTCATCGAAACTGAAGCTGTGCGCAAAATTTCAGTATGATCGGATAACCGGAACCCCCTCAGCAAAAGAAGGTTTACTTCAAAATACGATGTGAATTTTCGTTTCATATAATTGTGACTGTAAGCGAAAGGAAGGCCCAATTATAACACTGCTCAACAGCATGACTGTTGCATGGAATATTTTACATCATTCTAAACTAATTTTTGACGCTGATTTCAAATATATTATCAGTTTTTTTATATCAGCTTTAGTTAATGAATTATAAGGAAGTGTGTTTTTTTAGAAAAAATGCTCTCACCGTACTAAAATATTTTATTTAAAAAAACTGCAAACTGCACTGCACGCAGAATACTCCCACCTATCTAAAAATGTAAAAATGAAGGTTCTAACCTACCACCTTCCAGAGCAATGAGTCATCAAAATCAAAATCTTGTTTTTTTTTTGACAAAACTATCAACTTCAACTACCTTTTTCCCCAAAAAAAACATACAGTCAATATTTTTTTTCCAAAACGTACGGACAATTTCCTACAAATAATGTCCAACAATTTTTGTGTTACGGCCTTTATTTTTGAAGTAATTAGCAAATTTTGATGTTAAAGTTGGCTTTATTTGGTAGTTTGGTACTTTGGCACTTTGGTATTAGAGCCCTAACAAAATAGAAAGTTTAATTTTAGCTCAAAGTTATACTAAGAATGGATAGGTGGACATAAAAATCTTGCTAAAAGGATTTTTGCTTTTGACAGAACCCCAAAAAACTTCACTGCAAGTATTTCCAAAAATTCTATTCAAAAAGGCTTATTTCTTGAAGTGACTAATCAAAAGGTCGTATTTCTCACAATCCCGATCAAAAAGGATTATTTGTAAACAAATAATGAAAAAAATATATTTTTAAGGTGTATTTTTTAAAATAAAAAAACCTATATCATATTGTAGTCTTAACCTTCACATGAATGTGCATTTAAATATATTTTAGCATTTTATTTATAGGAGCAGGCATTTTTTTCGATTTCTGTAAAGTTTGTTTATGATGGAAATACGCCCTTTTGAACAGACACTCCTCAATTGTCAAATTTATTCTAGTTTATAATTGCAAAAGTGTGTTAAAATTGTTTTGTTTATTATCTCGGAATGAAGAAATTTTTACTGCCAACAAAACCATTCGGCAAGTCTTGAGACGGTTAAAACCATATAAATGCAGAATCATCAGAATATACTAAGTCATATCCCCCCCCCATCGCAAAAAGCTACCTACGCCACTGGGGTGAGAGCGGAGAGAAGTTTTCTAATAAGATTGGAGGGAATACAATTCTATGAGTAATCTAATTGGAAATGGTTTTGTACAATGTGGTTTGAGCACTTTTTATTATATTACTACACAAATTCAACATTTTTCCCCTAAATAAACAAGAAAAAACATCCACGAATGTAAACAAAATTGGCCACCTTCACAATTAACACACTTAAAGCACACTTAATCACTCGATTTTTTTAAATTTTCTTAATTAAATCACTAAAACACTATTCACTGGTAATCCTATTGCAATAAAAACTGATTAAATATATTATTTTACGACTTTTTACGGCAAAATATCCCGAACTTTTACCTCCTCCATATCGTCCGCTTAGAGTGTAAACCTGCTAACTAACTTTAATGAAATTTTACAGCGCGGACAAAAAACTTCTAATAATTTATATTTGTAGCTTAGAAAACCCAAAATATAGTTGGTTTATGTTGTAATATTGTATAGTAAATACTATGGTTTAGACTACTACTGCTTTCTAAGCTACAAATATAAATTATTAGAAGTTTTTTGTCCGCGCTGTAAAATTTCATTAAAATTAGTTAGCAGGTTTACACTCTAAGCGGACGATATAATTTCTTCTTATCTGACAGATAATGGGTCTATTACCAACTAGTGCTGTGTCGTTCGCGAATTATCCGTTCGTACTGAACGGAACAGTGTACTGAGCCAAATGAACCGGTTCACTAAGTAGTACATGTTCCGTTCACTCGTTCAATGGTACTGCACTGGTTCAGTGATACTGAACTGTGTTATGAACCATGAACAAAGAATCAAATGTACCGGTCTTTAACGAAATGACCTGAACTTGAATGATCTGAAAAAAGAGCGATTGAATGAATCACAATGAATACATAAGGGGTGAGATATATTTCTCAGAGAACCTGTTTTGGTTGGATTGATGATATGTAAGTGAGTTGCAATTTCTCTCTAAGCAATTCCAATTCGAAATAGACATTTTAGCAATAGATGAGAGTTAGTAAAAGTTTTATGAAGAACATTTAAGATTTAGGAAGAGTTCTAATTAGAATTTCAATCGTATTATTCGAGTGTAGGAGGATATAAAATGTAACGGAATAGAGATTTTCAGAGAAGATGTTTTTAATTTATTTGAATAGAATATAGTATATCTTAAGGGGAGTCAATTAGTTCGACCTGGAAGTTTAATTTTGTTAGGAAATTCATTAATTCTTATCAGTAGCAAATTTTTTGAAACGTGTGTGCATGGCTTGTCAAGTTTTTTATTGAAATGTATGTGTGTTTGTAATTGTATTTTAGGGCACTCCATGTTTTGAAATTTTCACCAAATTTACGGCAAATGAACCAAATAACCCGAATGAACGGATCTTTTGACTTGTTCTCTTTAGTGATCGGAACCAAACGAACCAGTTCACTGAAAAGAGCCATTTCGCCCACCACTATTACCAACACAAACACAAACTCTGCTTCCAGGCCTGTACTTGAGAAGGGCTTGCAGCGAGCAATAATAACAAGAGTGATTAGGCAGAGCTCAAGGCCAAGTAAAAGAGTTAAAGATATGAAAGAAGAGATTAGAAATAACATTAAGCAAAAAGTCAAAAAAAATATTAACAAATGCGCGATGGGTATACATTTTATGCAAAAAACACAAGAGAATGAAAGAAACGGAACATGTTCCTTGATTCCGGTATTGGAATGTTTACATTCAAATTGAAGAAACACTGGAACAGATCACGTGTAAACGGCTCCCAGACTTTAATATATATACGTGAAAATTCGTGTTGGTACACATTGCGGCCCTATGAATTCACTTGTATTGTCTGTTAAAAAGGCGCGAATCCTGCAAGGCGACGAAGTCATTGCCCCTTCATTTTTATACGCTTTATATTAGCTTGACCTGTATGTTGTATGTTGTATGTTGTATGTTGTATGTTGTATGTTGTATGTTGTATGTTGTATGTTGAATGTTGTATGTTTCATGTAAACAAATCTTGCAACTTGATTTTGACCCACTTCCAGGTAACGGATCAACTTGAAATTTTGCAAATAAGTATAGTTCGCGTGACAATGCAACCTGACCATTTTGTAAAAAAATCAAGATGGCGGTTCCCAGATGGCGGCCGAATTTTGCAATTGTGCTCCCCGACCCCCGACATGGGTATCAAGTGAAAGAGTATTACAAGTTGAATACAATTAGCTATGTGGCGTTATTCAAAATTCAAAATGGCGGACAACAAAAAATGGCGGACTACCATTTTCTTTACAACCAACTCGATATCTCGATATGGGTATCAAATGAAAAGAAATGACAAGTAGAATACTATTAGCTCTGTGGCGTCATTCAAAATGGCCGCCAAAAGAAAATGGCGGGCTACCTTTTTCTTTACAACACCCTCGGTATGGGTATCAAATGAAAGGGTCTGACAATTAGAATACTATTAACTGTGTGGCGGGATTCCAAATTCAAAATGGCGGTCAACGCAAAATGGCGGTTTACCTTTTTGTTTACAACGCCCTCGGTATGGGTATCAAATGAAAGTGTACGACGAGTATAGTATAGTAAACTGTGTGACGTCATTTTAAATGCAATATGGCGGTCACTACAAAATGGCGGAAGACATATAATAGACTAAAAAATAGAAAATAAAAAATATATAGATAGTTTAAAAAAACTAAAAAATACGCTTTGATTTTAAAATGAACTAAAAAGTAAAAAATAATTTTGAATGTAAAGTTTTTATTGCTCCAGCCAGAATATGGAAACAACCTACCTTTCGAAATGTAAAAAAGCGTGGGCCTCTAGCGAAAATTTCCGGTGTTAATAAAATTAGAATATAGGAAGAGAGCCCCACGCTGTTTTACATTTCGAAAGGTAGGTTGTTTCCATATTCTGGGCTGGAGCAATAAAAACTTTACATTCAAAATTATTTTTTACTTTTTAGTTCATTTTAAAATCAAAGCGTATTTTTGAGTTTTTTTAAACTATATATTTTTTATCTTTCTTTCACGAACATTGCATGTAGTGTGAAAGTAATTCTGCCTCCTTTTATCATAGATATTACTTCTTTGATATTTTGACTTTTTCGCTCCCATTGAAATTTTTATCAGCTGATCTCAAGGGCATTGAAACATTTTTAAAAATTTGTTCTAGCTCATCACTCTTATTATTATTGCTCGCTGGTTATAGCCTGTATGAACGCAAGCCTTTGCGGGAGTTCAATTAAATTGAATGGGTTGGACTTTTCGCGTTGATTTTCGGTGCCAAAGAAGCTGGAGATATTACAGCTTCCCTACGTTGTGTTAAGCCTCGGGCACGATAAGAGCGGCGAGTGGCACCAGAAAAATTTAATTTTTCGGCTCTTTGCTCGTATCGTAGCCGAGGCTTTACTCTTTGCATACTCTTTCAGTTGTCATCTGTCTCTCGAAGAGAGTGGACGTGGACGTGTTTGTGTTTACCTCTGCCTCCCTGAGTCTCGTCTACATGGATCCTCCGGAGGGTAATCGTTACACTTGCTGCAAGACCAAGCAATCGCAACAATGCGTATGTATAAACTGTGGAGCGATTTTCCACAAATCGTGCCTCAAACGACAAGATAAACTCGTCATAATTGATGTTACGCGCGTGATTTGTTGTCTCTCGACGGCGGAAAACGATACCTTAATTGTCAATAGTATGAAAGAACTGATGAACAAGTTACTAACGGAAAAAGAAAAAGGAATCGCCCTTTTGGAAGACAAAATCTCGTGCTTAGTGAAATCGTCGCCAATTGTTAACCCAAACGTCGTCAAATCATACGCCGAAATTCTCACGACTGAGAAAAAAGTACCTCCTATACTTGTCAAACCTAATGAACGTACACCACGAGGCAAAATTCTAAAGAAAATCCAAAACGAAGTCAAACTGCATGATTTTAATATCTCTGTTGACACACTGAAAGAAACAAAAGATGGTTCAATCCTGATTAAGTGCAATAACATTAAAAATAATGAAACGATGAAGACAGAACTGTAAAAAATCTCGAACTTGAATTGTGAAATTAAAACTTTGGAAATGAAAAACCCGCGTGTCAAAATTGTTGATGTCGCCGGTGACATTGAAGAAGAGGAAATTGAAAGTTTTGTCGTCTCTCAGAACTTTCAAAACTACACGAACGATGACTACAACATCGTTCATGTACAAAACAACAAAAAAAAGGCACTAAAACGGTCTTTATGGAATTAGCTCCCGAGCTCTTCCGATCGGTCATAAATAACAGAACGCTTTACATCGGGTGGCAGCGTTGTCGCGTTTTCGAAGACTTCAACTTGAGCCGCTGCTTCAAATGCAACGGCTACGCACACAGTGCAAAAAAGTGCCAAAGTGATGTCTCATGCCAGTACTGTGCCAAAAATCACGACGGCGCGTCGTGCCCTGATAAAACCGTCAAATGCTGCGTCAACTGCATGAGAACCAACCAAAAGTACAACAAACAACATAACGTCGCACACTTTGCTTTCGATGAAAACTCGTGCGCGACTTACCAATTCTACAAACAGCGAGTCATTAATCAAACAAATTATTGCTAAAATCCTAACACTATGTTAATCACAATTAATGATTTACAATCTGAAATCCAAACTACTAAATTCTCAAATTCTAGTCAAGTAGACTACTTATTATGTGAAAAGAAAGGATTACTTATTCTACATCTGAATATTCGTAGTTTGAATAAAAATTTTGATGAGCTGAAATTATTTATAAACTCATTAAAAACCAGTCCAGATGTGATAATATGTACAGAAACGCATAAAATAACTTTGCCCGCACTTTACCAAATGGATAATTACACACTTTTTTACGTAGATAGTGAGATAAATAAATGCGACGGCGCTTGTGTTTACGTCGCATCGAGAATTAAGCATAAGAACACGATTAAAAAAATAAATAGAATGAATGTAATTTTGACTGAAATTGAACTTGGATGTGATAATTTGTTGATAACGTCTCTTTACAGATCTCATTGTATTGCAATAAGCGATTTCATAAATGATCTTTATAAATACTTAGATGATCTCAAAAATACGCGTAATCATTTAGTGATAGGTGACATGAACATTGACTTGTTACATGAAAACGCAAAAACCAATACCTATATAAATAACTTTTATGAATATGGTTATCGCTCATATATAAATATTCCAACTAGAGTAACTAATGACAGTGCAACCTGTATAGATCACATATTTGGTAAACTGAGCGATGCTATCACTGCTATTCCACTCGTATACGATAACGACATAACCGATCACTTTTCTACACTATTGTTTTTAGAATTAGAACCTAATGATAAAGAAAGAAACGCGAGTCCAAATTGGCAAAAAAAAATAGATCTAAAAAAGTTGAAAATTGCTATAGACAAAGAAAACTGGGATGATATTTATGTAGAAACGGAGGTTAATATAGCTGTAGATAAGTTTATTGGTAAAATCCGGTACTACTGCGACATTGCGACTAAGTACCTGAAATTAAGGTGTAAGCACGGAAGAAAAGAATGGATTACTAGCGGACTTTTAAAATCATGCAAAATAAAAAACAAGCTATACAACCAATCAAAGTTGAACCCGAATAACATCGAGTTAAAGGAAAAATACACTAAATATAAAAACAAATTAAAAACTATTATACAACAAGCTAAAAAAACTTATTTTGATAAAGTTCTTGTAAATATAGGTAGCGATTGTAGAAAGCTATGGCAATTTATAAACTCAAAAATAAAAAGTGGTTCAGTAAAAAAAGAGAAAATCGAAAAAAAATTTTCAGAAAATAAAAATACCTTACTTTCTAAAAACGAAGAAATTGCGAATGAGTTCAACGAATTTTTTGTCAATGTGGGTCCGAATATGGCAACTAAATTTACGCGACAACCTTTACCGAATAGTAACACGACTCGAACCCAAATTCAAGACTCAATTTTCTTTACTCCCACTAATGAAACCGAAATATTAGAACTGATATCTAAACTAAAAAATAAAGCATCTGGGATCGATAATATTTCTGCGCAAATTTTAAAAGTTATTTCAAAAAACATTGCCAAGCCTTTAGTACATATTTTGAATCTTTGTATTGAAAAATCAATTTTTCCTGACGCCTTCAAAAAGGCAGAGGTTATACCGGTTTACAAATCAGGCGAAGCAGATAGAACTACCAACTATAGACCGATCTCTTTGATTTCCAACTTCGCGAAAATCTTTGAAAAAATATTGAAAGTGAGAATAAATAAATTCATTGAAAAACATAAATTGATAAGCCCGCGGCAGTTTGGCTTTCAATCAGGATTAAGCACTGAAGATGCTTTAACGAATGTTATAGACAAAATACACGATACTATCAGTACAAAAACACCTTGTATCGCAGTATTTCTCGACCTTGCGAAAGCTTTCGACACGGTCGATCATTGTATTTTATTGAGTAAGCTGTATAATTTAGGTTTCCGAGGAAATGCTCACAAACTTATGAATAGTTATCTGAGTAATAGGACACAGATTGTAAAAATAGACAATTCTTGTAGTGTCGAATTAAAAGTGAAATGTGGAGTCCCGCAGGGCACGGTACTAGGACCGATCTTATTCATATTATACATTAATGATATGCTTGAGATGAACCTAGCAAGTGATATCGTGTCTTTCGCAGATGACACGGTCTTAATCGTGAAAGAAAAAACTTGGCAAAAAGCATTTGATACATGTAATAAGGACATAAATAAAGTATACAGAGAACTTTATAAAAATCACCTTTCTTTGAACATCAAAAAAACTGTATACATGACTTTCGGAAGCTACAAGAATAGTCTACCACCGGACTCGCCTGTAATTATACATTCGACTGACTGTCCTCGTGATACTTGCGATTGTACGAATATTGATAGAGTAAATGAAATGAAATATCTCGGCATTATTGTTGACTCGAATCTTAATTGGAATAAACATATCGAAAGAGCGGTGAAAAAAAGTAGATACCTCATCTACTTGTTTTACAAGCTCAAATCTTATTTACACACAGAACAACTTTTAATGATATATTTTGCACTCTTTTGGTCAGCAGCGACGTATGGAATACTTGTATGGGGTGGCTCACATGAAAAAACAATTAACACTTTACTTTGTATACAAAAAAAACTTTTAAAAATAATATTCAATAAACCCCTGTACTACGATTCTGAAAAACTTTTCAAAGTATGCAACATAATTAACGTCAAAAAATACTTCGTAGAAAAATCACTGTTTAAAAATTTTAACCGGTTACAAATTTCTTACTTTGATCTAAAAAGAAAATCACATAGAATAATCACAGTACCTTCAATGAAGATTAACAAAGAAATAGATAGGCGAAACCACCGATACGTCAGTTGCAAGGCTTTCAATGCCCTACCAATGACTTATAAAGAGAGTACTTCAACGAATTTAAAAAACAGCAAAAAAATTAGGAAATGGCTAATAGAACTATCTTCGATGAATTTTAAAAATTTACTTCAACCATTAATATAGTAACTTCTAATGTAAACCTACTTTTATTATGTAATTAACTTTCTAATATTATTATTTACTGAGAAAAAATTTCGATGTGAGGAAATTGCGAGATAAAAATTAGTTTGTATAACGTTAAACTGCGATATATACCTTCACAGGTTCGCGCACAGGCTTCGGCCTTCAGCGAAATATTGTACAGCGATACACTATTGTAAGCGACCATAGGATCCTTTACTGAGACATAGAAAGAGTAGTCTAAACTACCCATTCTCATGTACTCAGTAAGGATAAATTTGACAAATTCTTTATGTATACTACTTCATACTATACAATATTGTTATACACCTGTGTTAATAAATAAATAAATAAATAAATACAGTAGTATGATAAAGTTGAATTGTACATTTTATATAAAAAAATCTGTACATTGCTTGTTTAGTGTTTGCAGAGGAGGAAATTTATTATGATTTTTTTCTGATTAATCTTAATTAATTTAAATTAATTTTTATGAATTTGCCTATTTGGTCAAGGGAAGCAGTGCTTCCAAAGAGGAACCGCCACTGGTTTACACTGACTTCAGTAAGGCCTTTGACAAGCTCTCTCATCGAACCGTCTAGATGGCACAGTGCTAACGGAACGGGTGTAAGCGGGTACATCAACACTTTATCGAGTAAAATTAGGTATACGTTATGCAATTGGGATACTTAGGAGGGCATTAGGTTCCAGGTTTTTCAATTGGGCTTATGTATCCTTGACTTGTCCTTCATACTTTTTAACATTCGTCTTCCCTCTCTCATGCCATTTGCTGACCGATTCCTAATCTAATCAATAGTGCACATCATACTACCTACGAAAACTGATGAGCGAGCCTCGATGCGGTGAAAACGGGCGTCGGGGCGACCGTGATGGGCACTTTCAAATGCTTGTAAGAAGTACTTTGCCCCACGATGCAGCCGTAAGAAATTATTTTTCTGTTTACCTACCTTATAAGCTTCTAGAAAACGTTCGATTTTGTAGTGGTCAGATTTCGCAATCGGACGGAAATTTTTATATAATTATCAGCGTGTAAGAACCATTTTGCCCCGTCCTCCAGGTGTAAGAAATGGTGTTTCGTTAATGTTTATCCATAAATTACATACTGTCAAAGTTTCATAGCTGGTCATATTTCGCATTTGAACCGGAATTCTTACATCTTTATAACAATATTGTGCCAAAACGCCCCTGCGCGCGACCCCCGGACTGGAGCCAATGTTTCATACTTTTTGTAAATAACTATTCTCACTACATTTCATAAGTGGTCATTATCTTTCAAAAAAAGTCGCGGGCTCCCGGACTATAACAGTGATGATTTTTTAAAGTTAGCGGTGATGATTTTTCCAGGTTTACTTCCTGAACACGACAACAACTAGCCTAAACGGCAATAGCATCACCCGAGCCAAACATTTTCCAGTATCCCTATTATCAATCATCGCCAAATACAAATCGGCACAAAATTCCATCACTTAACGGTGCGACACATTCCTGCTGGGAGATTTTCTGCATTATAGAATTTATTCTGGGTTCTTCGTGCAGCCGCCGTCGCGTTAAGTTCACTCTTTTTAACCGACTTCAAAAAAGGAGGAGGTTATCAATTCGACGCGTAGGTATTTTTTGGTCCTGTTCACGCATAACTTTGTAAGGCAATGACTTTTTTGCTTTTTTTCTTTTTTGTTTGAAAGGGTAGTTTCCCACGGTGGTCCCGTACAATTTTTTTTAAATTCTGATAAAGGAGTTCGAAGGTAGGCGTAAAAAACTGGTAAAATTAGTACACCTTGAACGGATAGAAGTATTTTCAAGGGCAGCGAACAAATTACCTTATTGTCGCGTGCTCGAGAAGAGGCCGGTGGATGAATCGGCAAAGGCGTTGACCGGCAAATAAAAATTGCGGGTTCAAACCCCGGGGGTATTTCGACTTTTTTTCTTTTTTTCTCTTTCTAAAATCCATTCTGATTGGATTAATGTTGAAAAGAATTACAAACTCTTCGGTGAGAAATTTCATGCATACTCTACTCATGCAGACTGTAAGAGATTATTCCTTTGGAATGAAATTCTATTTAAAGCAGTTTCTGAAAAGCTTTATTTACGTATTTAGCCATCTTGTTGTAACAATCTCCCGTAGCACAACGACTGAGAGGCTTGCCTCTCGTCCTGGAGGTTGCGAGTTCGATTCTTTGACCTGGAGCAATTTTTTTTTCAATCGACACAATAAATATTTCTTTTTAATTTCCTTTTGAGGAATTTTGTTTCATATTAAATAAGTTTTTTTTTTAAATTGCTCCGAAAATACGCAAATTCATTACTGCAAAAACTATTTAGCTACTGCCTCAATTCTTTTCGACGGCGCGCGGCTGAGTGTCATACTTCTCGTAATAAATAATTTTTTTTTATATTACCCCCGAAAAAAAATTAACGGACTAAAAAGTACGAAATAAAATAAATTTTTAAAACCGACTTCAGCAAAACCAAAAATAATGCACAAAAAACCAAAAATAATGCACAAAAAAGGATAAAATAATTGTTTGAAATTCTTTACAACATTAATCCAATCAGAATGGATTTAATAAGAAGAATCACTTTTGAAGACGGTGCCAGGTAGTAGTTGACTTTCATTGCATTAACTATTGCTGCGAAAATTGTATTCATTTCTTTGTTAGCCTTATGCCCTCAATACATCACCCCGAAAACAGGTGTTGGCACCGTCTTTAAAAGTGATTCTTCTTATTAAATCCATTCTGATTGGATTAATGTTGTAAAGAATTTCAAACAATTATTTTATCCTTTTTTGTGCATTATTTTTGGTTTTTTGTGCATTATTTTTGGTTTTGCTGAAGTCGGTTTTTAAAAATTTATTTTTACATCTCTACATCGTTTACTCATCAATTGTTGCTTAACAGTTTTGATATCACTTCTTCAAAGTGATCTGGTACATTATTAAGTACTATCGTTTAGATATCACCTCTTCAAGGTGCAATTACTATTATTAACGTTTGAATATAAATAATTCTTGAATTTTGTGTGTTTAGAATCTTTTGTTAACATTTTCCCAGTTAACGAATTTTGAATTTCACTGTTTGAAAGTGTAGTTGTGTTAAATTAGAAATTTCATTAAACTGATTAAACTAGAAATACATGAGTTTTCTTTTGTGTGTATACAGTTCTAAACATTTTTGGTCCTTCGAGCCGGATCGGTAGTTTCTGAACCTTAGCCGGCTAATGACATCATAAATTCCTTCATACCCCAACTAGCATTTTTTGTATCCCACAACGTGGCTGCTACCAAGAATGGTCAGTATAAAGTAGCAGTTACCAGCGACGGAAACGTGTCAGGTACGCTCCAAAAACGATTTCGTCACTGAAATGGGGAAAGAATGGGTACGTTTTTGTTTCGTAATTGGGACGATAGACGGACACGTGGCACGAACGTTGCGAAATGGTAAAAAATACCACCCAAAATCGTATCTGGAACTTAAATGCCACCCTCATACTAATACCATAAAACAATCCCTGTTGAAACATACTTTACTCTTATAAATACTTTGGCATTAATTTAACAATACATATAAAATGGATTCTTGTAGAAGTTTGTGATTATTTAAGTGTGAATATATTTTTCAAGAGGAATAAGACATAAGAGTATTTTAAATTTGAAACCTTTATATGTTCAGAACATTGTTCCTCATAAATTAAACTTGTTGCGAACAAAATTATGTCGTAAATATGGATATTATACTTCGAAAAAGTACAATGCGCCTTAAAAATATATAAAAAAAGGGAACATTTTTCCTAAATTCTAAATTTTTTCATTTTCGCAAAAAATGTTTTTTCCATTTTTAGAAAGTTTTTGATTTCTAGATTGATAAACATTTAATTGCGTATTGGTTTTCATTCGAAAAACATTGTTTTATACTTTTTTATAAAGCATTTTCGCTCATTTTAAAAAATTCTTCCGATTAATTGTAAAAGAAATGGCGGGTATATGGTACTGCCACCATAAAGTTTTTGTCACTTTGAAATGGTACTGCATGGTTGCAGTTACCTGAAGCAAAGTTATTGCCACGTAGCAACTGGATCTGTATAGAATCTAAAACTATAAAATTCTGAAAATGCCTGTTTATAGTTCCTAAAACCACTCTATAATTCGGAAAACCACTGTATAGTTCCAAGAACCACTGTATAGTTACAAAGCCACTGTATAGCTCCAAGAATTTACCATAAAGTTAAAAACGGGGCTTCATGCACCCAACCGCCACTTTGGAGAGACAACCGGCACGTTAAGTTCGCTTTATCGTTATTAGAGCAAACAAGTTGCAGGTATAAGGTGCGTATTTAAAATTTGTGTTGGCAAAGTAGCAATTAATGAGTTTTAAAGTTGTGGTAACGCGGGAAAGAGGTAGAATACTCTTTACCGCTGTCCCAAGTACTTGGGAGAACAATAATATTTTAAAATGGCCTGAGGACATCCTTCACTCTGCAAGAGAATCTCTTAGAAGTAATTCTCGGAGCGTCCCAGAAGACCCTTGGGCCAGCTACGACTGTGTAGTTAAATTATTAAATATTAAATCTTTTGAGGAAGCCCTAAAATTAGAAAAAATGTTTTCAAAGTGCGCGGATAGTGACGCGGAAGAACTGTGAGTTTTTGTTTTTATTTAAATTAGCAATAAGTATGTTGTCGTTCCGAAAATTAACTCAGCGGGAATGGAAGAACACTCCAGCTCCCATAATATTTTTGTACGAACTTGGCGAAACCTGTCTATGGTTTCATTTTTAATACCTTGAATTTTATAAAAAAGAAAAATTTCGGACTGCCAGCATACCCACCTTTAAAGCGAAATTTTAGTTTGTAAATATGTCGTTAAGCAAAAAACGGGGGCCCAGAATATTGTAGTCCTAGATAGAAATGTTATTCTGGAGAAGGAAGCAATTATTCGAAATAATATACGCGATCAACTTCCGGCGGAATACTTAGAGTTGTTCCCCCTTCCATCTATGCAATCAAGGAACGATAACAAAGATTCTACCGCTAACGAAATCGTTAACTATACGGTAAATGAAACAGATAACTTCGACGTTGACGAAAGAGTTAACGACACCGTTGAGGACATCGTCGTAACGGATTCGTTTATTAATTACGATTATGTTGAAAAAAGTCACAACGGAAACGTTAATCCTACAATAGCTATTCCGGCAAGTCAACTACAAAAACTACTGGACTCCAACGCAGCAATGCAGCAAGACATCCAATTTTTGAAGACAGAGTTGGTGAAAATTAATGTGCATTTGGACAATATTTATAAACTGTTAAGATCAAATAGTGGAAGCCAAAATCAAAAAGAAAAGGAAACAGGAAAAGAATTCTTTGATCAAAAGTTCCCGTTGATTACATGCGACGAAATTAATTCGTTTGATGATAAAATCAAACATGACGACGACTTTAAAATAAAACTGGTAAGTAGTCATGCAACAACAGAAATAAGCACGTACTTACGTGTACATTATTTTCTTTTTTAAATTTGCAGACTAGCGAACTATCGAGAATTGCCGGGACTACAGGGGAAGAAATTGGCAGCCAAGTGTCATATAAAATAATAGACCATATATTCACCAAAGAAGTACTTACAAATTACTCCTGGACAGGGATATCGAAGGACAAAAGTTTGGAAAAGAAGCCATTCAATTCATTCCAGGGAATTATCGACGTCCTGTTCAGAGTTGTCCAAATGGCCGACAACCATTGGACCCTGAACAAAATGGAAAAAAATTTAAAGGACCATGTTTTAAAACAAGCCAAGAAAAGGCTCTCACGGCATCAGTAAGTTTCTTATTCTTCTTATATTATTCGAACAGTTGTAATCAACCTAATCATTTTTTAGAGAGAAAGTATTAAGAAAACGTAAAGCAAAAGATGACAAGGGAGCTGAAAGTCAGGGCCAGGAGGAAGCAGAAAACATAAATCCAAACATAATGCCAGAAACGGAGATTCAGGACTAAGAAACCTTAATTATAAAACAGTATGAGAATAATAATAATAATAAAAAAATAATAAATATAAAAATAAAGGTTTATTTCAAACTTTTGCATTTAGAGTAAAGTATATTAATTTTCTTATAAGAATAACAGCCACAGCTTTCTAACGCCTTCTGGATTGTGAAGATCAACACAAACGACTAAGTTATCAACTTTCAAAATTTCTCTTTATTGAATTGTGATTAGCAGCTTTAAAAAATTATCATTCATCCTGTGAAATTTTCCCACTCAAGTTATAAATCGCTCAATAAAAAAGTAAAGCAAACAAGTATTTTGCCTTCCATTATTTCTTTTTTTTACCCTTGTTGGAGGAATTTTGAGCGTAGAAGAGTAGTTGTCTGTTATTTTTGTTTTTATCCTTAACATCTAAAAAGCTACAAGTGTTGTCCCTCACCGTACAAAGAAAATTTTGTGGACGCACACACAAGATTTTCAAATGAAATTTAGAAATGGATCAAAGATGATTTTTTCTCAAGATATTTAAGGGATTGTGAAATATTTTTTTATATACTTGATTCCGGGACATCCAACATGAGATTCTTCTTTTTTATTTAACTGTATGCAGCAAGGGAACGAAAACAAATTCATCATGGTACTTTAGACAAAATAATTTACACTTTACTTCACCAGCTGGAATTAATTTGGGCATACTTTGTTCTCTGTTTGATTGAGATATATCCAAATAAGAAGACTTGATCGGTAATCTGAAAAAGTCAGTTTTTTCCTTGATGGGTAAACCGAAAATATGTAATGTTTCTTTATAATAAGTTGCGTCTACCATCTCTATTATTTCATTTGTTGTAGTCATGAACCATTTGTCTCTTTGACTGTTTGAAAGAACAAACTTATCTCCGAAATGTACTTTCTTAAAAACTTTTCGACAGTTAAGATATCGGTGCTGAAGGTTTTTAATTTCACTATCTGGTTTAATTTCGTCAGAAGTGATTAGATTTGGTGTTCTCAGCAATGTTCTACTGTCAGATGGCATGTTAGCTCCATTAGATTTTAAAATTTTCAATAATTGATTCATTGAAGAATGAGGAATTCGATATTCCAGTGCCCATTTTCTTAGATTTTCCACAAAAAGTATACTTTTTTCAATCGAACTTCCATTGTCGTCACATGCCTCGTCTTTTTCAGTAAACAGCAATTCATTTTCACAGGGATTGTATTCTTCCTCATCCAGCGCAACATATCCATAATCTAAAGTAACTTCAGCTGAATTAAGTTCATCAATAACATAGCTTCCATTAGTTCCAATAAAAAACAAATCTGGATCATTTGTTTTCAATTTACTTGAAACACCTTTTTCCAATTCTTTTTTTACTTTCCGATAGAATGTCGTTGAATGTTTATATAATTTTGACTTTACACTTTTCATTTTTCCAAAATTAAAAATCTTAGGCACTTTGAATTACTTTCATTAAAACAGGCACTTGAACTAAATCACTAAAGACTCTAGAGAGAAATGTAAGTCAAGAACATGAACAACAAAGAATGAGACTTTCAGAGACAGGAACGTAGTATTAGGCTAGTCGGTGAGGCATTTTCATTGCAATTTTGGCCCATAGGAGAGATTATTGTTGGAATCGCTTCGTTTTAGGGTGTAGTAAAACACCCTAAGTTTGCCCACAAATTGGTTGACCGCATAACTTTTTAATTAGGTTATTGTGAATAAAATAGGCACTTTTTTTATATTTCTTTCAATAGCTCCGTTCCTGCTAACTTTTAGTATAACATATGCATTGGGAAAGCTCTTCGTTATGAAATTCTCTAAAAAATAAGCCTTGTTACAGGTCGCTAGATGCAAGGGTGATCTTGCAAATGGCTTCCAAAGTTTTCAAAACACGTTATTTTCACTATTTGTTTACAGGAAAACAACTGCACATAGAAGGATGAAAATTCGTAAAGACGGTGTTTATGTGGTCCCGGAAATGAACAAAAAATTTCAACAAGATCGGTTCATCACTGTTTGTGTAATTAACGATCTAGTTTGTTTTTTTACCTTAATTAACAATGCTGCCATTTTGTGTAGGATCAGTTTATAATTGGGAAACTCATTTAGAAAACTTAAGAAACAATTGAAAATGAAATCCCGTTGGAATTTTTGAAAAATCGCAATTTTGATCGATTTTATGATGTTTTTTAGGCACATACCTTTTTATACGCGATATGAATAAACATATATGTTGTTATATTTTTACTTTAGAGAATTATATCTATTTTTTTATTACAAATTTAAAAAAAAGTTAATCCTAGCATTCACAGGAGCCAAGTTAATTTTTTTAAAAAATTTCGTGAGGGCTTATTATAAGTCATACAGGGATCAAATATATAGAGGTACAAATTTTAAATTATTAATGTAATTTTGTTACTCTAATTGCTATTCTACATTGAAAAATATTCATACCTTTCAGCAATGGAAGTGAAAGAAGCAGATGAATGGAGCATTAAATGCATTTTATGTAAAAATGAATTTGGAAACGAAGAAGTAAGGACATTACAAGCTAAGAGTATTGCAAATTGTATTGCATCAAGTAAAGCCAGAAAAGACAAGAAACATCTCATTTTGAAAAAACATTCGTCCATTGTTACCCATTCTTCATGTGCAAAGCATTATAATATACAACGTAACATCCAAATAGCTACATCACAAAAAGGAAAACCCACCACTTCTTCAACGAGAAGATCATCGAAATTATTAGATTTTTTTGAAAACAAATGCCTGTTTTGCGGTGAGGATGCTTCTGACGATTTTGTGAAAGCTCAACAGAAAAATAAAAAAAATTTTAAAGTACTAGTAGTAAAGTTCAACCTCCATATATTTGATCCCTGTACGACGTATAATAAGCCCTCACGAATTTGTTGGAAAAAAATTAACTTGGTTCCTGCGCGTGCTAGTACAAACTTTTGTTCTTAAAATTTATAAAAAATTGCAGCTTTTTAGATATGCAAGGGCGTATTCTCTAAAGTAAAAATATAACAACATATATGTTTATTTATGTCGCGTATAAAAAGGTATGTGTGCCTAAAAAACCTCATAAAATCGATCAAAATTGCGATTTTTCAAAAATTCCAACGGGATTTCATTTTCAATTGTTTCTTAAGTTTTCTAAATGAGTTTCCCAATTATAAACTGATCCTATACAAAATGGCAGCATTGTTAATTAAGGTAAAAAATCAAACCAGATCGTTAATTACTCAAAAAGTGATGAACCGATCTGGTTGAAATTTTTTGTTCATTGCCGGGACCACATAAACACCATCTTTACGAATTTTCATCCTTCTATGTGCAGTTGTTTTCCTGTAAACAAATAGTGAAAATAACGTGTTTTGAAAACTTTGGAAGCCATTTGCAAGATCACCCTTGCATCTAGCGACCTCTAACAGGACTTATTTTTTAGAGAATTTCATAACGAAGAGCTTTCCCAATGCATATGTTATACTAAAAGTTGGCAGGAACGGAGCTATTGAAAGAAATATAAAAAAAGTGCCTATTTTATTCACAATAACCTAATTAAAAAGTTATGCGGTCAACCAATTTGTGGGCAAACTTAGGGTGTTTAACTACACCCTAAAACGAAGCGATTCCAACAATAATCTCGCCTATGGGCCAATAATACACTTTTAATCATTTTTTCCTTCTCGCCGACTAGCCTATATCTACTTTATAGAAACAATGGATACTCGTAGTTGAAGTGTCAAAAACTTTATAGTCGCACTTACAAGTAATTGCCACTTAACCAATTTGAAGTAGGACTTTTCATACTACGTTGGTAATGTCTTGAATATGGTTTCCGAAACGTATTCGCTACTAAAACAAATACTTTAATGTTACCACTTCGTAGTGTCATAATCTAGTAGCAAAAACGTGCCAAACTGAGGTGTGTAACGACGACGACTTTCCGCAACGGTTTTGTTACTATTCTGGTACTTCGATTGGAACTTTAAAATTAAGATGCATATAATTCCCATAGGCACGTTTCATATGCGTTCCGAAAGAAACTTTAAAGTGATGGCCAACATTATAGTGGCAAAAAAAGTAAGGAAAACGTGCCCTTAACTACATTTTGGTGGCGATTCACTAAGGCTTGGAATCTGCCACTTAAAATGCTAGTTGGGACATTAACAAAAGATTCTACATTAAAATAATTAACTCGTGTGAACGGTTATGTGCCCGTTAGATAAACCGAATTTTTTTACCCAGTGAGTGCTAACTAAAGAAGTCAATTCAGTGAATTAAAATCAAACCAGATATTAATAAGGAATAAGGTCATACCGTGAAGTGTTTAAATTGTTAAAATTGACTAAAAGTTTGGTCAGAATTCGCATTAGTGAAGTACAGTGATAACAACACACTATTAATGATAACCGTTACCTGACGTCATTCTAATTCAAGTTGCACTCTGAAGAAGAAGCCTTTGTGGTATCTACTCAATACACATGGAATTTACTGTAAGTCCGTTCCTTTTCTACCTTGTAATATCACCAAAATCTGAACATGTGTTAATTTAACAATGGAAATTTCTTAAATACGTGAATTAAGACAACATTGTTCTACATAAATGCATGATTAAGTCAACTTAGTGAATGGTTAACGTACTTATCCTACTCCAGTTATCAAGTAACCAAAGTCATTATCCGCAATTACAATTAACAACCCTCTCGATAAAATGGAGAAATTAGATGGAAAACTTAATTTAGTTTCAGACCGCATTGATAAATTCAAGACAAATGTTCTAAAGACGGGCCGAGAAAAGCGCTCCGAGGAATTTTTGAAGGCACGCGTTGATTTATTACATACATATTGGAAACAATTTCAAGACACACATGATGGCTTCTACGAGGCGGCCACGGCAGAACAATTAACACTCTTCGATACCGAAGTATACTACAATATAGAATGCACGTATATGGAAACCATGGGCTGGTTGCACGAACAAATCAGTGATCTAAGGCCCCAAACAAGTAACCATACTGAATCACAGTCAACTTCCTCACTCAACTTAACTAGATCAACTCACCCTAAACAATTTATTGAACATTTGCCAAAATTAAACATCGCTACTTTCAAGGGAACATATCTTGAATGGCCATCTTTCCGCGGCACGTATCACTCTCTCATTCACGAAAATGAGTCGCTTACAAATATTCAAAAAATGCATTATCTCAAGTCCGTTGTCTCTGGTGAAGCTGCAACGCTTATTAATCATTTATCACTTACCTCTGCGAATTACCTTGCCGCTTGGGAAATATTACAATCCCGCTATGAGAACAAGCGTGTCTTAGTCAATTCAAATTTGAAAATGCTTCTCTCATTGCAAAAAATGTCTACTGAATCATATAATGAACTCCGCCGTGTCTTGGATGGATTCAACCAACCTGTAACACAACTTAAAAACTTAGGCAGACCTATCGAACTCTGGGACGATTGGCTTGTATTTATGTTAGCAGATAAGCTTGATCATAATACTCGCAACGACTGGGAAACCTCAATCAAGCGCTCAACCGAAATACCGTCATTTGATGTCCTGCATGAGTTTCTTGAAGCAAGGCTGCACACTCTTTACGCCTTAACTGATAATCTTCACATGGATTCAAAACCCGCTAACGCCAAACCGAGAGCTGAAAAATCAAGTAAAACATATCCGCGTAGCTATCACGTCTCCACGGGAAAAGCTTGTGCATGTTGCCAGGGAAATCATCCACTGCTGTTCTGTCACCGATTTAGAGTAAAATCAATTAAAGAACGCCTTGAATTTCTAAGCCAGCATAAATTATGCACCAATTGCCTACGGGGTAATCACACTCACCCAGAGTGCCTCTCACTCAACAGATGTAAACAATGCAACCAAAAGCACCACACAATGGTGCACGAAGATAATCACAAGGTGGGATCCCAAATCAACAAAAAACCAATTCCTGCATCGCTACCTCAATCAGAATCTCCAACTAGATCGTATCTGGCTAGCAGCACCTATATACCCAGACGAGCCTTATTAACGACTGCCAGTGTACTGGTACAATCCCCTGATGGTAGGACCGTTCGAGCCCGCGCATTGCTTGATCAAGGCTCGGAATCGAGTTTTATAACTTCAGCATTGGCAAACACTCTACGTCTACGTAAATCACGAACTCGAATTCCGGTTTTTGGAGTTGCAGAATGCCCCGCTGGAACTGCAGAAGCCGTCGCCATTCATAACATAATCTCATCGGTGGACCCAAATTGTGTGGTGACAGTGCACTCACTTATAATGCCCACTCTCGCGCATCTCATGCCAGCTCACAAGGTAAAAGTCTCAAACTGGCCACACATCAAGGGCTTACAACTCGCCGACCCAGAGTTCCACATGCCTTCGCGCATAGATTTGATCCTCGGAGTGGAAGTCTACGCTCAAGTTATATTAAATGATGTTCGAAAGGGACCCAAAGGAACACCCATCGCTCAATCCACCACTCTCGGCTGGATTATTTCTGGAGCAGTGACGGATGAGCCGGTCAACAGCAACATTACACTACGATGACACTGTGCATTAATCGATGTCGACACCACTTTGCGAAGATTTTGGGAAATCGAAGATGCTCCAAAAGGTGTGCCACTAACACCTGAAGAAGAAGAGTGCGAAAACTTCTTTCTACACTCCCACACTAGAGACATTGACGGGCGTTATATTGTGAAGCTTCCGATCAAATCATCTGCACCAACTCTAGGTGAATCACGAACCGTGGCAAAATCCACTTTCCTACGACTAGAGAGACGATTTCAGCACGACTCAAAACTCCACTCCTCCTATGTAGACTTTATGGATGAATACCTGAACCTCGGTCACATGGAGCTGGTGTTAAACGAAGCTGAAAATCAACACCGTCAATATTATTTTCCTCATCACGCTGTGCTGAAACCCACTAGCACTACCACAAAATTGCGCGTTGTTTTTAATGGTTCACAAGCAACAGCTACAGGCGTGTCTCTAAATGATCAAGTACATATTGGCCCTAAATTACAAAACGAAATTTGTAGCGTAATTTTGAAATGGCGTCTTTATCCCTTCGTGTTCACTGCGGACATTGAAAAAATGTACCGCCAAATCCTGGTTGCTAAATCCGATGCCGACTTGCAGAGAATTCTATGGCGTCGCTCACCAACGGAACCGTTAAACTGCTATCGACTTCTTACTGTAACCTACGGTACGGCTTGCGCACCATACCTTGCTTGCAGAACTCTTCATCAACTTGCGGAAGATTACCAACATACATTCCCAGCAGCAGCAACTATCATCAGAGAAAATTTCTATGTTGATGATGCACTCTTTGGTAGTTTTGATAAGCAGTCGGCGTTGCATGCCAAAGCAGAATTGTGTACCCTACTCTCTAAAGGAGGATTCAAACTGCGGAAATGGTTAACAAACTCGTCAGATCTTATTAATGACATTCCGGAAGAAGATCGTGAACTATCAACCCCAATAAAGTTAGTGACCGACTCACAGATTAAAACGTTAGGACTCGGATGGAATCCTGGCCAAGATCAATTCACATTCCACATTCAACTACCACACAACGATAGCTTCACCAAGAGAACCATTCTCTCCGATATAAGCCGTCTCTATGACCCCTTAGGATGGCTTTCTCCCATAACGATCACAGAAAAAATCTTCCTACAAAAGCTGTGGATGGCCAAGTTATATTGGGATGAAGAAATACCGATGGAACTCGTAACAACATGGAAGCGTTACCGAAAGGAATTAACTCATCTCGACTACATCCAAATCGATCGTTGGTTGGGCACAACGAATTCGCACATAGGTCTCGAGCTGCATGGCTCCTGTGACGCCTCGTTAACAGCATACGCAGCAGCAGTATACCTCCGCGTCATATATGGTCGAGGTCACATTCGAGTGTCGTTAGTGGCTGCAAAGACACGCGTCAGCCCATTGAAGACAATATCATTACCACGGCTTGAATTATGTGGCGCAACATTACTAGCCGAGCTTTTGGCTTGGGTTCAGCGTGATGCTTACTTAAAATCGATTCCAACTTATGCATGGTCTGACTCAACCGTTGTACTTTCGTGGCTTCGAGAACATCCAACACGGTGGAAGGTTTTTGTCGCCAACCGCGTGTCCACAATACACACCAACATTCCTCAAACAACGTGGCAACATGTGCAGTCTGAAGATAATCCTGCTGACTGTTCAACAAGAGGATTAACACTTGCGGAACTACAATCTCACGATCTCTGGTGGTCTGGACCTCCTTGGCTCAAGATGGAACGAGAATGCTGGCCATCCCGAAAGGTGGATGCAGCTCCTGAACTTCTGCTCGACGAAAAAAGAGACACAGCTATCTTTGTCGCTCAACCGCAAATCCCTGTGGCCAGTCTGTTAGACCGATACTCAAACTTGGGAAGACTTCTACGAGTGACCGCCTACTGCTGCCGGTTCGCTTGGAATGCCTCTCATCCTCCGGAGCAACGACAATTGGGCCATCTCACAACTAATGAAAGGAACAAGGCGTTAGAAAAATGGATTTACAACGTACAGCACTCCTCATTCGCCAAAGAACTCTCCGATCTCACTTCACACAAGGCAGTCTCACTCAAGAGCAAATTGCACAACCTCACTCCATTCGTCGACAAACAAGGCCTACTACGAGTGGGGGGTCGACTGAAAAACGCCACTCTCTCATATGATGAAAAATTTCCTATCATTTTGCCGACGGATAGTCACCTCACATGGCTGCTGATTGATCACGCGCATAGTCACACTCTGCATGGAGGTACGCAGCTTACTCTACACTACCTTCGCACTAAATATTGGATTCCTCATGGAAGAAGCCGAGTCAACTATTTCATTCGAAGATGCCTCATTTGCTATCGCTACCGAGCAAAGGCGAATAACCAACTCATGAGCGACTTGCCTAGTGACAGAGTACGGCCTTCAAAACCTTTCACAACGAGCGGAATCGACTACGCAGGCCCCTTCAATATAAAACCTATAAAAGGACGCGGACGAATGATTCTCAAATCATATGTAGCGGAGTTCGTATGTTTCTCAACTAGGGCAGTTCACTTGGAGCTTGTAATGGACTTAACAACCGACGCCTTCCTTGCAGCGTTTAAGCGCTTCGTTGCTCGCAGAGGACATTGTGCCAAACTTTATAGTGACAATGCTACGAATTTCGTTGGTGCTTCTAAACTTTTGGCTCAACACATCCATCAACTGAACAAGGACTCCAGCATGATGCAAGTACTAACCGATGGCGGAACAGAATGGAACTTCATTCCACCTGCATCACCACACTTCGGCGGACTTTGGGAGGCTGGAGTCAAGTCCTTTAAGCATCATTTCCGAAGAGTTGTGGGTGACCACCTATTGTCCATTGAAGAATTCCTGACACTTTTGGCTCAAATCGAGGCGTGCTTAAACTCACGACCCCTACACCCTATCAGCGATGATCCCAATGACCTGCAAGCACTGACGCCAGGACATTTTCTCGTCGGAGATAGTCTACTTACCGTCCCAGAACCAAGCGTCATCGATACTCCTGTAAATCGCCTAACGCGTTGGCAACTCGTCCATCACATGTACGAAAGGCTTTGGCAAAGGTGGCATAAGGAATACCTGCACGAAATCCAGCTACGCAGTAAATGGTCCCAAAGACAAGACCAAGTGCGACTTAATGATCTTGTCCTGATCAAAGAAGACAAGTTACCACCATCCAAATGGCTACTAGGGAGGGTCACTGAGGTTCATCCTGGCGCCGACGGCAACATCCGAGTCGTCACACTTAAGCACAAAAATGGCTACTGCAAACGTCCAATAGTCAAAATCTGCGTTCTTCCAGTCGACATGACGGACCATGCAAGTCCAGACCAGACTACCCACGGCGGGCGGACCTCCGACCTACCACAGGATTCGTACATACACGAAGGCGGGCGGAATGAACACGACAACAACTAGCCTAAACGGCAATAGCATCACCCGAGCCAAACATTTTCCAGTATCCCTATTATCAATCATCGCCAAATACAAATCGGCACAAAATTCCATCACTTAACGGTGCGACACATTCCTGCTGGGAGATTTTCTGCATTATAGAATTTATTCTGGGTTCTTCGTGCAGCCGCCGTCGCGTTAAGTTCACTCTTTTTACATCTCTACATCGTTTACTCATCAATTGTTGCTTAAAAGTTTTGATATCACTTCTTCAAAGTGATCTGGTACATTATTAAGTACTATCGTTTAGATATCACCTCTTCAAGGTGCAATTACTATTATTAACGTTTGAATATAAATAATTCTTGAATTTTGTGTGTTTAGAATCTTTTGTTAACATTTTCCCAGTTAACGAATTTTGAATTTCACTGTTTGAAAGTGTAGTTGTGTTAAATTAGAAATTTCATTAAACTGATTAAACTAGAAATACATGAGTTTTCTTTTGTGTGTATACAGTTCTAAACACTTCCCATAAAACGTCCAGAAAAAAGCTTCGCTTCAAAAAAAGAAAAACTCATTCGGTATGAATTATAAAGTTTTTTTTAGATCTGTTATTCTGTAATTTCAAATAATTTAATGTTTCATTGAAACATTGTATGGCACGGACAACATTTTGGACATATTCCTACATTTTTCTAACGAGTAAATAAAAACTAATTTATTTTTACGTATTGTTTCGTGATGATTTATCCGCAAAATTTTGAGGGCTATAAGTAATTTTTGGAGGTATCATACCATATTTCATCAATGCAATTTCTTTCGCAGCAAAATTTCCATTATCAATCGATAAAATTCAATTACGACTCTGCTCGTTTTATATACGAATAATATGGAGACATAATTTTATTTGTTTTAACTTTTTTAAAGTCTTTTTAGAGGATTTTATAAGTACAAATTAATACATAAATGAAAATGAATATCACGGTAGTTGCAAGATACAAAAATCTTATTTGAACTTGAACATGGTTCTAAAATGTCGTGTAATGCTTTTATGCAAGAGTATTATTAAACTATATTCTGATAATAATCTTGTAAACTTTAGCCCAAGAGAAGTTTTAGGGTTGTGTAATATCCTTACTTAAAGATATTATAGGATATCAAGCTTTTATAACAAATCTCTATTAAGTCTATTAGGTGTTAGTACTTATATACATCAGCTTTTAACACTATCTTTTAAGTGTCTTCAAGAGCTGTTCCAGAAATCTGCCAGGCTATTATAAGATTATTTTCATACCCCACTTTCTGGCTAGTAACGGCTCTCCAAGAATTCTTAAAGGATAATTTGTCAAAGTTATATATCTTAGCTAAAGCCTAATTTAGTTCTTATAAAATTCTTGGATGGCTTTATAAGAGAGAAATTGTTTGTTGGGATATATGAACCAGAAAGGCAAACCAGACAGCGACTAACTGCAATAAATGATATTAGTAAAATGATGATCAGGAATGTTCCCGCCGTCGTATGCGTGCCCTATTTTGTGGCTACGAGTGATCCAGAAAATTATTACTATAGTTTACTTCTTCAGTATGTTCGTATCGAAATGAGAGCGAGTTAATCGTTGACTATGACACAGCTAGAGAAGCTTTTCTGGCAAGAGAATCACATCTCCGTGCAACTAACACACGCTTGGAAACATATACAGGGTGTATTCGTTAAGTATACAAATAGGTTTTGGATAGACCAACAAAAAATCGTATGGGAGCAGGGGTAAAATCGTAACGATTTAGCCGCTAGTGTATGTTGAAGTTTTTTTTAAAGTCTTTCATATCACCCTGTAATTTTGTAACCCTATGTACTATTTTCATGAATAAGGTATCAGTGCACGCAGAATACTCCCACATATCTAAAACTAAAGGTTCTACCCTACCAACTTCCAGAGTTATGAGTCATCAAAGTCAATTTTTTTTAACAAAAATATCAACTTTAACTACATTTTTCTCCAAAAAATACGTAGTTAACCAATATTTTTTTCCAAAATTGGAAAGTTTGGACAAATTCCTATGAATAATGTCCGGACATTTTTTGTGTTATGGCCTTTACTTTTAAGATATTAGAACATTTTGATGCTAAAATTGACTTTATTTGCTATTTGGAGGAAAAGATAGTTAAAGATAGTTTTGTTAAAAAAAACAAAATGTACAAATCAGAGAAACTTCAGGCAAGTTTGAGCAACCGAATTGCTCATGAAACACATTTTGCTGAGATATCTCAACCTAGAGTAGCTCATTAAACACAACTATAATAAGTTGTGTTTAATGAGCTGTTCTAGATTGAGTTAGGTTGATATACATATGTATCTTAGCAAAATGTGTTTCATGAGCGATTTGTGTTTCATGAGCGTGCTCCAAGTTGAACCGGAGCAATTTAAAGATGCGTTGCACTGCTCTGCCTTTTTGCGGTTTCATTAAACGCAGCTATTAACTTCAACAAAAAATTCTCAAATGACAAAGATTTCTAGCAGTTTAGCTTAGAATAGAGAACTACAGGAAAGGCCCTCGGGTATAAAATCCGTGTATGGGAGCGTAGTGAAATCGCCATTGGTACAATTTCCTGTTAGTTAACTGTCAAATTTTCCCGCGGCACTTTCTTTAAAACGAGTTTTTCTATAAAACTTATTTACAGTTTTTCGCAAAACTAATTAAAAAGAAGAAAGAAAGTTTAAAGAATTTGTTTTTGTCAATTAGAAGTTGTTACGAGTGAATTTTCAGTGAAAAAAAGAGCAATGAAGTGTGCACTTTGAATTTCACTACGCTAAAATTCTCCGAGGTCCCTTCCTGTAGTTTTGTATTCTAAGCAGTTTAGCCAGAAATACATTGAAAAGCAGTACAGTGTTGTGCAGTGCAGTGCGTCGCTGTGGAACGCAAGGTGAAACACATTGCAAGAGCAGTGTTTTGACATTTGATAAAGACATTTGGTCATCTTTTAGAAGTATTTATTAATACAACGTTTTTACAATTGTATTGTATAAAAATTCTTTGCTTCGCACTAATTCTATGAGTTTCTCCTCATCCATTTTGAATGAAAACCTAACTTCATGTGTAAACAGAAGCAGTGCGAAGCAGTTTTTTAGAAATTAGCCTAAGCAAAACAGTGCTGTGCAGTGCAGTGCTGTGAAAATAATGTGAATTGACACATTCAGTTACAAGAAGTCTAAACTTCACTGCACTGCACAGCACAGCACTGCTTTTCAATGTAGTTCAGGCTTGTATGACAAAAAAGAGCAACGTCACTCTCTTCGTTTAAAAACTCAAATCACCCGCATATTTATATTTTCAATCACAATGGGGCCGGTTTTCCATCGTCCTCTCTCACCCTCTTGCCCATAAACCACAGTTTGTTCGTTCGTTTTGTCTGTTCGGTGGCCGGTCGTGTAAAAGCGGCCAATTCAATAAGTCCCACTGCGACTCTTCCCGTGGTCAGAAGCTATGCGAAAGGGTTGGATATTACTTCTTTGATATTTTGACTTGTTCACTCCCATTGAATTTTTTGTCTCAAGGACACTGAAACATTTTTGAAAATTTGTTCTAGCTCATCACTCTTATTATTATTGCTCGCTGCTACTACCACGGGCCGTACCAAACTTATTTGGGTGCGGGCACACATGCAACGATGGTCTAGGAATTCGCATAAAAACAAAACACTACTCATACATACTCCAAGAGTTCAAAAGCAAGATTCATCGCTTCCTCATTCACTACCCAAAATCCCCTTTACATATTTTAATAGTATATTCTGTAACAAGTTTGGAATGATGCATATTCCGCACAAGAGGAAGTTTGGCACCCAAGCCGAAGGCGAGGGTGGCGGTCCACGAGTGCGGAATATGCCATTCAAAACGTGTTGCAGACTATACTTTTTCTACGCCTCTAATTAGTTTTTATTAATATTTTGTAAAGAAAAACGTACCTTATGTAAAGCTAATGTCAAAAATAAAATGTATAAGGCACAGCAAGATATTTTAACGCTAAATAACATATTAGTAGGGAGTGTTCATTCATAACAATTTTGTAATTTAATAATTTGTTAATAGATGGCCGCCGCAAAATGTATTAAAAAAATGCTATTATTTTCTGCAATTTAATAATTGAATAGTTTATTTAAAGCAAAAATTTTCTAGCGGAACATCATTGATTGTTTGTTATTGAAACAATCCTTTTCTTTCTTTAATTAATAAATCTTTTTTTTTCTTTAATTAATCAATCATATTCTTGGGTTACGACGAACAGGTGTCGCCAATAGTAGTCATTCCATAACAAGTGATGGAATGAATATTCCACACGGATGTGGACTGCTGCTAATTCCGTAACTAAAAGCAATATCAGAATGCCTGTATTCTAACAGAGACGTAGAAAAAAACTATTCTATGTGTACCTATCTTTCGAGCTAAGCTTACTGGTAGACATTGCACCATGACGGGTACGACATCAAGGGCTGGTAGTACAAAAGGCAATTCCTGAGCATAGACTTTCACATGACAAAACTAGTTCGCTTGGTACTTATGTACACTACTTCAGGATTGGGATCTACTGTAACTAAAAAACAGTCTTTTTGAGGACCAAATACCATGCCTAAAAAGGGACGCCTCTAGTATATTTAAGGAAAAACGACCGCTACAGTATACATAGCTACACAACAACATTTGAGTTAAACAGTATCAAAATAAATATTTGAATTCTTTTTTATTACAGCATGGCTCCACTGTTATACGCATGGACAAATACTCTTATTTATTTCCAGCAGGCAACTTAAAATCTGTTCACGAAAGAGACTTGCACAAAACACCTTTAAGATGTATCGATAAGGATACCTTCGGTAACGATACAACTGGGGAGAATCTTATTGAATGTATCGATTGGTATCGAAACGAATCGGATAAACAGTAAATTAAAGTGAAATATTGGTTGAAATCTTATAACAGTTTAAGCTTTTTTAATTAAATTTAATCGTCTTCTTTCTGGAAAATTATTGTATTGAAGAACTCCAATTTTCTTTTCATGCTGGAATTATTCTGTGGCAAATAGACTCATAATATGGATCTTTTCATGTTACATTTTCGTTATTTAAAAATATAAATAATGCGCTTTTGTAGCTAATATAAAATCTCTCCTACTATTATTAATGAGAAATTTCATTATGATTTGCTACTACTAATATTCCAGTTAATTGAGCTATTTAGTTCAAAAAAAATCCTGACACTGATATTTTTTTTAACTTCCCAGTGGGAAGTTATTGTAATCGGTCCATTTTTCAATGTATTTACACGTTTCAAGGTCCCAATAGCATTTTACGCAAAAATTTGAGAAGAAAAATGTGTGTATGTGTGTGTGTTTGCGTACTATGTGGTAATTTTTTCCTGCACGATTTCGCGCGAACCAAAAAAGATATCGACTTGATTAAGGTGCCGTTCGAAGCGTATTAAAGGACATATAAATTGAAGATTTTCATAAAAATCGGTCGAGCCGTTTTTTGTTTGAACGACTTAAGTGATTTTTGTACCAGCACGATTTCGCGAGAACCAAAAAAGATATTGACTTCGTTGAGGTGTCGTTCGAAGCGTGTTCAAGGACATATGATCTGAAAAGATTTGCGTAAAAATCGGTCGAACCGTTTTTTTGTTTGAACGACGTAAGTGATTTTTGTACCAGCACGATTTCGCGCGAACCAAAAAAAATACCGACTTCAACGAGGTGCCGTTCAAAGCGTTTTAAAGGAAATATGATCTGAAAAGATTTTCATAAACATCGGTCGAGTTGTTTTTTTTTGAACGAATTTCCTAATTTTTGAACCTGCCCAATATCGCGCGAACCAAATATGATACCGACTTCGTTGAGGTGCCAATCGAAGTATATTAACGAAGATATGATCTGAAAATTTATCATAGCATTCGGTCAAGGCGTTTTTCGTGTTTAAATGAAGAGACTTCGGCAAGTGTGCCAAGTAACTTAAATTAATTAGTTTTGCTACTGTCTAATATACTATACTCGTTGGAATGAAACCCGTTCCAAATGAGGTTAACTTTTATGGATTCAGCCGAGCAATAGCTTCCCACGAAATTTTCAATCATTTGTCCATTTTCTGCCATACATCTGCCTACACACACTTCACGAATAGGTGATTTATCGTGACTAAGTGTTGGCGTATTTTGTAATCTAACGTCCGCATGAGTTGTTAAAGAATTAGCAGAGTAGTCCTTATTTTGGTAGATCGCAACTCCAATAGCTGCAACTTCAGGTCACTTAAATTTAACAATATACTTGTTAAATAAGTTTTGGAATAACAACATATTCTTCATTTTTCATCCAAGTGTCAGTGTTAAAAGTAATACACTAATTTTGTTTACAACTTCGTCATCCTAATCTTGTAAGTACGCACATATAATTTGACAACCTAGCGAAAGTATTGATAAACAAATGTGACAAATGTTAGGTATTATATATTATATATTGATTATTGTTTATTTATTATTAAAATATCCTTTAATAATATTCCAAATTCATAAAACTGGGAAGTTGATCTTGTGGACCGAAAGGGTCAAAACCACTTCCCAACTAGTTTAATTTGTTCATTGAATACTGTACTTTAACTTCATGAAAAGTTATCACTATCCACTAAAGTATAGGGTTGTAACGGTCGGTTATTTAGCGGAGGCAAATTCTCCTTATTAATTATTCCCCCATCTCGTGGCAATCGCCTAAACGACTAATCAAGTCAATTACCGAAAATTTTAATTCAAAATTTTCAACTAAAGTAGGCGAGGAGAAACAACATTTTTCTTGATATAGAAAAAAATAGAATTTTTTAGGAGTCCGGATTTAGATTTCATGAAAAGGAAGTCAGTTAGCTTTGGGGTTCCAGGAATATTGTGCGTGATTTTTTTTGAAAAACAATAAGAAAAAGTTTCTGGATTGGAATTTAGTAAGAACGAGGCTGGCAAATTAAAATCATTTCTTTATCCCAAAATGGATAATCATTACCTCTAAATTGTGTTAAATATAAATTAACTTCGGTTGATTAAGTATTTTGCTGGAATTACCCAGAGATACTGTTATGAGCCCACTGCTTTGGAATCAAAATATAAGAAAGTTGTCAAAGCTCATTAACCTGAACCTGTGATATTTGCAGAAAAGTTTTATTGGAGAAGATATCCGAAAAATATTCAAACAGGAGGCAAAAATGTTAAATAGAAAAAAAGTTCAGTAAGGGTAATTTTTATAAAAAGAAAAAAAGGTAGTAGTCGTTACATAGATTATATTTACAAGAAAAAAATATACATAAAACAAAAATAAAGGAAGGTTTAGTAAAACAAGGGAACAAAGAACCAACTTTTTAATAATATTATAAAATTAATAATGTCAAACAAAAAAAAGGAGAATAATAATAATAATTAAAATAATTACACACAAAATACTGTTCAAGAGCTACTGGAGGCAGCGAGCTAGAGCGAGAGGGACTTGAGGACGTTTGGGAGTTTTTATTTTTGTTCGGTGTTTTCAAAAGAGAATATCACAAAAAAGTTACTGAAAGAAAAAAAATAACTATATTATATTTACAGTTCTTTTACCATTATTACATTATATTTACAATTCCTTTAAACTTATTACAGTATATTTACAATTGTTATAATCCTTAAAATATCTATATTCACACGTATGTATAATACATCACCTCCTTTCCATGAGATATTTACAAATTATTTTAACCTCTTTACTATTTCTTAGAACTTGATAAACTTACCCATTCCACTTATAAAATATATATATATATATATATATATATATATTTTTTATATATATATATATATATATATATATATATATATATATATATTATATATATATATATATATATATATATATATATATATATATATATATATATATATATATATATATATATATATATATATATATATATATATATATATATATATATATATATTTATATATATATATATATATAATATATATATATATATATATATATATATATATATTATATTATATATATATATATAATATATATATATATTATATATATATATATATATATATATATATATATATATATATATATATATATATATATATATATATATATATATATATATATATATATATATATATATATATATTATATATATATATATATATATATATATATATATATATATATATATATATATATATATATATATATATATATATATATATATATATATATATATATATATATATATATATATATA